>JAGFBZ010000307.1:180000-663298 GCA_018398805.1 Hirundichthys speculiger | reverse complement strand
TGTTACAACATCTGAACATTAAAATAATACTCACAGGCAAACGTTTTCTGGCCATATAAAAAGAATAAAAAGGATGGGAGTTTTCCTGCTGTCTGTCTCTCTCTAACAACCTGTCAACTGAAACTCTCTCAGACATTTATTGTCTGAACCAGCTACGGAAACACTGAAGGCACAAATTAGCATTGCTACAAGAAAATCTGTGCGTTAAACTCCCCATAATTCGCACTACGCTTTTCTGTCGTCATATCTGTCATATCCAGCAATTATCCATGCCTTTTAAAGACAAAGAACGTTCTTTGTCGCCATCTACTGGCTGCTACCTTCTGCCGCCACTAGATGGCGACAAAGACCGTTCTTTGTCTTGAAAGGCATGACAACTAGATCAGACTTTTTCCATTCATAGATATCAAACTTTGCTGTCCTCTCATGGCCACACCCTTTGATAAAAAGTTACAGTTTTCACTGTGAGTAATCTGTAATGTCTTTCCAACTGATTTAATATGGTTTGCAGTGTGTCGACTCATCACACTCGATGCAGGGATGCCTAATGCAAAAGATGACATTTCCTGTTGCCAATAGGTGGCGCTACAACATTTCCTCAATCTGATAGCTGCTATGTGTTAAGGATCGGACTACGATAATACTGATCCGTTTTAGACCAGATTAAACACTTTATGGCCGAGTTACAGCCCATTTCTCTTTCATGGCGAGTCTTCGAAATGACATCAGACTTCGCCGCGTCACTACATCCACGCTCTCTGGTAAAAAGTTATATGCTTCGCAAACTTTCTTCGGCCATGTGTCTAGATTAGAAAAAAAAAGTTGGAGTCAATCGGACCAAATCTCTGGGAGGAGTTCGTTAAAGTATGAGGCCTGGAAATGACCAAAATATTGGAATAACTGCATGTTCCATTAAAAATAGCGGACTTCCTGTGGGAGTTAGATCATGGGTCCATGAGACTTTTTTGTAGGTCTGAGGATGATACATCAGTCACACAAAGTTCATGTCTGTAGGTGGAAGCATATCGAGGAGCTCGTCGTTTTAAAAAAACAAGGTGGCGCTATTGAGCCACTTTTGTGCGCCCATGCGCAGCACCCATAAAATATGTAAATTTCGCAGACAATGAATGCGTGTGCAAAATCTCGTGAGTTTTGGAGTATGTTAAGGCCCCCAAAAAGGCGATTCATTTCGGATAATAATAATAACTAGAAAATTCCTCAAGAAATTTTGATATGTGCATGCCCGCTTGCAGCACATTTATTGTCTGTGTGTGTTTACACTTGAGTAAAATGGCCCTCTGCTTCGCAGAGGGCCATTTTACCCTCTGCTTCGCAGAGGGCCATTTTACTGCATAACAATAACTAGAAAATTTCGGAGAAATTTTGAGGCGTGGCCAATTAAGCCGCCAATTAAGCCGTCCGTCAGCGGATAACCTGATAGAAGACTTCTGGGATATTGACCTTCTGGGCCAACATCAGTGTGTGACCTCAGAAATGCACTTCTGGAAGAATGGTCAAAAATTCCCAATAAACACACTTCCTAGAAGCGTTTAAGCTGTTCATGCTGCAAAGGGTGGAGCCACATCATATTGATTAGGAATGGGATGAACTAAAGCTCATATGTGAGTCAAGGCTGTAATCATTCTCATAATATATCATATACTGTGCCTGAAGAACAAGCAGAAAGGGGCGGGGCTTCAGGGGAGGCAGTCACATGTGCGGCTCCTCCAGCGTGTGTATGTGTGTCTGTGAGTTTTGGAGAGAAACAGCCAGCGACCCTCTAATTATACTGCCTCCAGTCAGTCCAAACCTGGATTTCTGTGTCCGAACAAACAGCTGTAATTCAAAAGCTGAATAAGTTTTTGAAAAAAATCTTGAACCGTGAGCGCCACAAGGCTTTCAGCTACGCTGTGATATATATTTTTATTTCGTCAATGTTTTCCGTTTTTAAACTAGAGCAGTTTTAAAAAGTATAAATTTACCCTCTGGAGCAGTAGGCTATTGATCCTGTCAAAGTCCGATTTTCCATGTCCTGAACAAACTGCTCTAATTCAAAAACCGAATACGTTTTTGAAAAAGTTTTTGAACCGTGAGCGCCACAAGGCTTTCAGGATTCTAGTGATATTTTTTGTTTTTATAGCTATAGAGCTATAGAGCTATGATGCGGAATAATAAGGGGAAAAAAAAAAGGGAAACCCATCCTGGATACTAATATTACGCCTTCAAAAACGCGTTTTTTGTCGTTTTCTCAGTCGTTTTTTTTTTTTTTTTGATTTTTTTCTTCCATAGCGAGGGCGGTGTAACCCAAGATGGGGCATCTTGGGTATTAAGATAGTTGAGGGCCATTTTACTGCATAATAATAATAATAATAATAATAATAATAATAATAATTAATAATAATTAAAGCTGCAAGCAGCGTTTATCGGGCCCTCGCACCCATGGCCACCACCCTCCTCAGGTGTCCACCACCTTCCCAAGCTAGTAGGGAATAAAGACAATACAGTGAAAATTCCATTTGGTTGTAAAATGGAAAGGTTGTTGTCCAAAAATATGAAAAGAGAAAGAACTGTAGTTGAATCTACTCAGACCTGAGTTCTAAGTTACCAAAACAAGGCTGTAACTGTCACAGCTGTGTATCATCTCAAAAAAATATAGAGTCAGAGATCTGATGTCCATAGCAGATTTAAAGAAATTTATCCAGCCTTCATCTCCAGCAGACTTGACTAACATAATGATCTTTTGTCTGATTAGACAGCTTCAGATTATGATGAACCCTTTTGCCAGAGTTCTAACAAGAGCCAGGGAATATGAGCGCGTTACTGCTGTTACCTCAGACTCATCAATGCACAAAATTTGTATGGTGAATGAGGACTTTTATCAGAATGAGCTGGCGGAATCCAAAACTGATCTGATAAAGCACAATTAGGATACAAAATACACGAAATGTGACCAATATCATGGTCCTTTGACTAGACTGTGGCACTCTCCAAGATTGTCAGATACACTTGTTCAGAGTGAACGAATCATCAAATATCTGCTTCTTCAAGCACATTGGATAAAGCATGTGTAAGTTAGAACAACCTTTCCATTCATGGTAAGAGATCACACTGTATCATTCTCACGATGACATCCTTTGATAAAAAGTTACAGTTTTCACCGTCAGTCATCATCAGTGTCTTTACTACTGATTGAACAGGTTTGAGATATGTCAGCTCACCTCAGTAAGATCAGGGATGGCTAATAAATGCCTAAAACATGACATTTCCTGTTGGCAATAGAGGTGGTGCTACAACTATTCCCGAATATTACAGGTTCTAAGTATTCAGAATTGGACTACGATCATACCCATCCGTTTTAGACCAGATTTAACAATGTATGGCCGAGTTATAGCCATGGGGCCATGATTAGCACTGGATCCTATAATGTGAGGATTGTCGTTGCAAATCTCAGGTGTTGTGAAAAAGCAAACCTTGCACAGTGGTTAAACAATAATCAAAATTCAACCATTAACATTTATTCTCAGACAACTACATACATTATTGCCTCATAACTGCTGTCAAACACATTTATTTTCCTGCATCATGACAGGCTCTCTTCCTGCTCTCCAGCGAAGGCGGACGCTTTTCTGTGAGCTCCTGCCCATCTATCTGATCCTCGCTGCTCTTTGTCCTGTCTGTGTGTTTTTTTGGAGCCTCACACGGATAAAATCTGAATATCTAAATTAACCATGGATCTGGTTAGCTGGTCTCTCAATGCAATTGATCAAATTTTTTCTACAAGAAGGGAATCTTTAGGTGAGCCTTCATGTCCAGATGGCACAGAGCCAGCGGGGTACGTTCAAGATCCATGGAGGAAGTGGCGCTTGAGCTGCCAGGCTCCTCTGTTCATCGAGGACGCTAAAGATGTCTACATATTTGGATTTATGATCATCGGATTCCTGCTGTTTGGCGTTGGCGGATACCTGATGTATCGGAAAATTAAGCGCACGGATGCTACTATTCCGGTCCTGATGTCCGTGTGCGTGGAGATGAGTCGTGCTGTGAGTGCCGAGACTGTGAAAAGAGACGAGATGAATCGGAAACTGGACGTGATTCACGACGTGAACCACCGACAGCTTCAGATGCATGAACTCATGGGGAAAATGGATAGCAACTTGGGGATACTACATGCATTACTTAGGGAGAATGGACACGAATAATTCGGACTTTCGGATGATTTCCCACGAGAGAGAACCAGCAAAGGACTTAAGGCAGGCAAAAAATTCACTGTCAGTCTGACCGAAAACAATCTCTCTTATCTGAATCTGGCTCCCCTGAGCGGCCTTGGCCAAGGCTGAACTGAAAAAGAATCTCACAGAGGTCTTATCCGAAGTAGGCCCCCCCCCTACACCATCCCCCGCTCCATTGCCTTTCCCTGACTATCAACGTCCTCGCTGGATCCTGGTGTACTCCCCCACGTGGAGCGGACTGATTGCACTGCGCGCCGACGGCTGCGTGCCACCGGGCGAGCGTGCACGGGCCGCTTGGCTGGGACCTTTTTCCTGATATGATGTCTATTCTTGTACTAAGCTTGTTATGCCTGTGCTGAGGTTTTTTTTGTGAATCCCACAACATGTACCTCTGATCAAGGACATGTGGTGTGAGACACCTGTTTTTTATCCTCTCCCCCCCCTTCCCCTATGTGGTCGTTGTGTGTTGGGATGCTGGCTCAGTGGCGACAATAAATTTGATTCTGATTCTGATACTTTTGGCATTATGGTATACTTCTTGTTCACAACTTTCTATCCATACATCCATCCATCCATCCATTAACTCCACCAGCTCCTCTAGGAGAATCCCGAGGTGCTCCCAGGCCAGCTGAGATATATAATTTCTCCAGCGGGTCCTGGGTCTTCCCGGTGGTTTTCTCCCAGTTGGACATGCCCGAAACACCTCTCCAGGGAGGCGTCCGGGGGGCATCCTAGCCATATGCCCGAATCACCTCAACTGGCTCCTCTTGATGTGAAGGAGCAGCGGCTCTACTCTGAGTCTCTCCCGAATGACTGAACTTCTCACCCTATCCAGCCACCTTGCGGAGAAAACTCATTTCCGCCGCTTGTATGTGTGATCTCATTCTTTCGGTCACTACCCACAGTTCTTGACCATAGGTGAGGGTTGGAACAAAGATCGACCGGTAAACAGTGAGCCTTGCCTTTTGGCTCAGCTCTCTCTTCACCACAACGGACCGGTACAGAGTCCGCACCACAGCAGATGCTGCACCAATCTGTCTGTCGATCTCCTGTTCCTTTCTCTTTCTACACCTATGTTAATTGATAATTATTATAATTCTTTCAACAAGACATTTTTCAAGGAGTACTCATCAAAGGAGCTCCATCAGCCAACTTGATTATAAACAGTGCATTATAAACATCTCAAATTCAAGAACACTCAAACAGGTTAATTGTACAAAGAGATTCTGTATTTCCAACATTGTTTATCAGATTGTATCTTCATTACATAGAATGGAACCTTGGAGCTATCCAGCAGCCCTCTTTAAGCCAATTTTTTCATTATTATTTTTCTGTTATGGTCAATACAAAAGTTTTTACTACACTTTTAAATTTCGTTTGTGCCAGGAATATGCAATGCACACAATCTTGCCTTTTCTGTATCAAACAAACTAGTTACAGCCTTAAGCTTTACACAAACAGGGAATGAAATGATCTTTTTCTGAACTCATAACCATAATGACCCACAAAAAATAAAATGTTTCTTACAGGAATACCCCCTTTTTCCCCACAGAAGTGTGTAACAAAGACCACAGTGTGACCACATTACCACAATGTGTGGTGATGATCTGGTACAAAGAAGTACATTTTGCAGTTTAGCTTGGGAAACGTATGTAGATTGTACACAAAAAAAGTGAGGAGAATTTGACCTAATGTCTTGGAGGTGCATGTTTACATATGACTCCTGGAAATGACCAAAATAGTCATAAAAGTGCACATTCAATTGAAAATACAGGACATTTTTGTGGAGTTTGTGCTTTGTAATAAAATCATTGATTAGAAATGTTTTTCCTGCCAAAGATCTAACATTTAGTAACGCTAGTTTCAGTGTGCTAGGAGCATTATCTGTCCAGTTTTTGTTATCGGCAAGCTGATGAGGACTGAACACAAGATTTGAATATGTTGGAGGAATATTGTTTCTGTGCATATTTACCAGCCTTTTTCTATTACCTATTAAAACAGGGATAAAGTCCAACTTTCTGTGATTTGACAGAGCTACATTCCTCCCCCTGTCATCTAAAAAAATAATTTGAACACTTTCTAATAAGGAGGGTCCCGGTTTATTCTAGTCACGACTGTTGTGATCCTTGAAGCCTGAACCTTCTGCAAATCATACTGGAGTTACAGCTGGACGCCGTAACTCCAGCTGCTGCAGTAGGGGCGGGGCTAGACGCCGTAACTCCAGCTGCTGCAGTAGGGGCGGGGCTAGACGCCGTAACTCCAGCTGCTGCAGTAGGGGCGGGGCTAGAGGCCGAAACTCCAGCTGCTGCAGTAGGGGCGGGGCTAGACGCCGTAACTCCAGCTGCTGCAGTAGGGGCGGGGCTAGACGCCGTAACTCCAGCTGCTGCAGTAGGGGCGGGGCTAGACGCCGTAACTCCAGCTGCTGCAGTAGGGGCGGGGCTAGACACCGTAACTCCAGCTGCTGCAGTAGGGGCGGGGCTAGACGCCGTAACTCCAGCTGCTGCAGTGGGGGCGGGGCTAGACGCCGTAACTCCAGCTGCTGCAGTGGGGGCGGGGCTAGACGCCGTAACTCCAGCTGCTGCAGTAGGGGCGGGGCTAGACACCGTAACTCCAGCTGCTGCAGTAGGGGCGGGGCTGGACTCCGTAACTCCAGCACCTGCAGTGGGGGCGGGGCTAGATGCTGTAACTCCAGCTGCTGCAGTGTGAATGAGGCTGGAGGTTGTGACTTGGGGGTTTCTGGTGCGAAGTATATAGGGGATACAAAGGGATTTGGGGGGTAAAGAGGGATTTGGCAGGGGGGTGGATCTGAGCCCAGCGTTGACCCGCTCCATCATCTGCTCCGTAAATTGCAGGTGAGGGGAGGAGGGAGAAAGGGAGGGTGAGGAGGGTGATCTTCGTAGTTCCTCCTCACGGTCTTCACTGGGCTTTCTTTGGTCTCCTCTATGAGATAACTCCTTGTTAATCAAAGCCTTGGCGCCACATGCAGATGGATGATGTCGGCAATAAAACAAGTTGGAGGTGAACAGTTTCGCCCCTGACTTGTTAAAGTTAAATCCGTCTGTCTTAAAAAGATGCCTGTGTTCCCAAAAAAAATGTTAAAATTGTTAATAAAATGCACTGAGTGATCAGCAGATGCAGATGAAAGCCACTTATTCAGGGCCAGCAGCCTGATGAAGTTTTCCTGGCCTCCTCTGATGGTGGAACAGATCCACTGATGAACACAGCTGCATTCACACCATCGGCATAGTCAGATTGTGAATTTAATTTCAAAAACCTTCCCTACAGCTGTGACATTTCCTACTGAACAGACTCATTGCAATCCTCCAGACACTTGTAGGTCTTCAGTTCCTCCAAAGTTTAGGCAAGTTGTCATGAAAAATCTAGTTGTAGATGTTGGGGTATGGCACATCGAACAAGTCCTGCAGCTTATGTGCATAATCCTTTTCAGCTGTCTGTACTGGTGAATCTCACTGCTGCTGCTATTTACAACCCCAAATCTGGAAAAGTTTGGTCAATATTGTATTCAGAGTCGATATTATATTCACAGAACATTGATAATATAACAAATGTTCAAATTTGGAAATTTAAACAAAATGAGCTCATTTCAAATTTGATGCCTGCTACAGGTCTCAAAGTTTGAACAGGGGCATGTTTATCATTGTGTAGTATCTCCCCCCTTAAAAACAGTTTGAAGATGTCTGGGGCCTGTTTCAGAAAGGAGGTTCAACAAACTAAGAGTCAAAAAACTAAGTCAACAAACTGAGTTAAGAAACTCAGCATAGATGTTTAGAGTTAGTTCAGTCAACTCTGTGTTTGCTCACTCCGAGTTACCACAACTGTGATTGTGGACTGGAATTCACCATGGCAACGCTAAGTAAACAGAGGAGAGTCCCCTACTCTTCTTCGTTAAATTAGAGCTTGTATTGTTGTCACGTGGCTTTCTGCAGAAGACAACTTCAGCGGTGAAGGAAAAACAGTTGATGTGGTTGGGGCTTGAACGAACATGTCTGTGTGTCTGTTATTTATTAGATATAAATGATACCCATACAGTAACCCAAGGTATTCTATTTGAGGTATTGGCATACGATGGGTGATATTTGTGATGCACAAAAGGACAAGATCCTGTATACAATTTATGTAACTATAGCATCTGGAGTTTTGATGACCACAGGCATCCAGTAAAGGTTTAGCCATATCCCTTATGCACAGAGATGTCTTCACTTTCCCTGTATCTTTTAAAGATGTTATGTACTGTAGATGATGAGATTTGCAAAGCATTTGTAATTTGACATTGAGGAACATTGTTTTTAAAGTGTTCAATGTTTTCACGTACTCTTTCACAGATTGGAGAGCCTCTGCCCATTCTTTCTCCTGGGAGACTCTGCCTCTCTAAGACATCTATTTTATCGCTAATCATGTTACTGACGTGATAGCAATTAACTTAATTTGTTGCTAGATATTCTCCCAGCTGAATCTTTTTAAAACTTCTTGCTTTTTCAGCCATTTGTTGCCCCTGTGCCAACTGTTTTAAGACCTGTGCCAGGCATCAAATTTGAAATTGGCTCATTTAGTGGCTATAAGCATGAATAAAATATTGGCTTGTGATTTGAGAGTGTTTAAGTTTTCACTTTATTCAAATTTAAAAAACATCACAACTTTTCCAGAATTTAGGTTGTAGATTGGGCATAGAATGCTGCCTTTTTTCCTTTTACCGTCTGCTGCAGTTTCTGTCATTCTCTGGTGCTTTTTGTCCATTTCTGACAACTAATGTCAGTAACTTGTAAACACATGAATGCACTAGAATGAATGAATGAACTGGTGCAGCACTGGGAAGCTTGACCTGCAAAACGGCGGTGTTGGGTCAACATACCCGGAGGTGTGACATAAGTGAATACTGTTTATACAAAGCTATCCTGTATTTCACCCCCCACCCATCCCTACTCCATCTGTATGGCCATCAACCTACTTACTGAGGTCTATCAAAGTAGTACACCAAACAAAAGAAATGTAGATGAGCATCTTCTAGTTACCGCTCAAAACTGCAGTGTTGTTTTCTTGCTGGAGAGAGTGTGGAGTGGTTTCTACTAGAGATCAACCCATATGGGTTTTTCAGGACTGATACCGATTATTAGTAGTTAGAGGAGGCCGATAACCGATATTTAGAGCCGATATTCATTTGCAGGAAAAGTGTAAAAATTGGTGTAAAAAAATGTAATAATGCAAACGCTGAACTTCATTGAAATGCCTAAAGCATGTTTATTGAATCACACAAATAGAAAATAAAAGTTTCAGAAGTGCCTGAATTTCCTAGACTCAGAAACATCTGTTTCAACAAGGACCCTGTCATTCAAAACTGTGTTGCTACATTATTAATGATTAATATGACACAGGCTACATAAAAAAAAGTATAATAGTTGCTATGAGTTAGGGATGTCCTGATCCCGATCAGCGATCGGGATCGGCCTTCGATCTTAAAAATTTAAGGTGGATCGGATCGGCCGATCAACCTTATTATAACACGCCGATCTTTTTTTTATTATTTTTTTCCTCAAAAAATGATCCTGATTAACACAAATTAATAAAGTAATCATGGCAGCAGCTCTGCTGCCGTCGGCTGCAGCTTCAGCAGCAAACGCTCTATGAAACTTTTAAAAGAAAGGACAAACTGCCGAAAGACTCTGAGAAATACAGAAAAATCACCGAGCTAATCGCGGAATGTATTACCGAGGACACAGAGTTTGTGGAATACAAGGCATTTAACCGGCTCATTAATTACCTCGAGCCTCGTTCCCGTCATTACATGCGCACAACAAAGGACACAAAGGTGCGCGAACATGTGCAGCGGGTCTTGAAAGAAGTTAAGTTAATGAGTCATTCCACCTCAATTCAACAGGACCTTCCCGCATGACCATCTCTGATTTGCTTGATATTTTTTTCTTATGAACTTTGAATATAATGTAGTAACTTTGTGCAATATTAGCCTGGTACTAGCAATAACTTCGGATTTATAAATTTTTGAAAAAGTGCCCGTATGGCCATTTTCGTGACATTCCTAAATTATTACCATTTTTGAGGGGCTGTATCTTTAAAACTGTACAAGCTAGAGAGCTGATTTTTTTTATGCTGTTAGTCCTGTATGTGCACTCTGTATGGGGTCAGTTTCAGGTGTCTATTCATTGCTGTTTGTTTTAAAATAAATTTCAAACATCCAAAATAAATTTTACTCACTTTGTGCGGTTCACATTTCAAGTCCCCATTTGGACCCCTTGTAATAGTAGCTGAGACTTACTTTTTTTGTTGAACAATCTCCTTCTCCTATAGAATAAAAATGCATAAAGAATTTGCAGAAACAATTGTATTTTAGTTTTCATATGACCCAGCAAAAAACGAACTTTGCATTTTATTGTCGATATTCAATTGGCAATTAACAAAATATGACAAGATGTACCAAAAAACTAAATATACTACCAGAAAGGTAATGACAATATCTGTTTATATACAAAGTTTCAAGTTGGTACTAAGTCTCTAAGTTACCTAGAAAAAATTCTGAAATCGAGCATTTTTTTTTGCCGTTTTTTCGGAAATTTTCAAGAATATACTTGTTTTGTGTGGAGAACTTTAAATTTCACAAATGGCAAATATCTTGATATGGAATCTTGATATGGAATGAGGATCAGTGAAGAAAAACATTTAGCTGCAGAAAGTGATGGTTGATAATAATCGAGAGTGACAAGTTCAAAAGTCTCGGCAGCACTTCTTTTTGTAGACCCAAGTACAAGCATGGGCTCACCTGCAAGTCTCCATGGAGTGCTGTAGAGACCATTCCAAATCAACTTTAAGGGTTGCAAATTGAATTGCAGAAAAAAAAAATTGGTTAATAATACAATAAGTGCAAAAACTGGGCATTTTTTTCTTGTGATGCAGACAGATGTTTGCTTCTGATGGGAGTCCATCAAATCCACACCTGTGAAGCAGCATTTCTCGGTCATGTTCAGATAAATCCTGTACATTGATCAACTCTTTGGGACTGTAAGAAAATAATGATGATAATATGAGGTATTGTACACTACTCCTGCATCACTTAATTATATGAATAAAGGAATGAACATCAAGCTGGCACATAACACCAAAATTAAACTGACCATTTCAGACTTTGGACAAAGTCCAGTTTATGGCAATCCTGTTCTGAACAAAGTTTTTTTCCAATTGTACAAGTATCCAAGTTCTCTGCCATCTTCAAAGATTTCACATTCACTGCATTCGATTTTGAAGCTTGGTCTACAATGGTTATTGATCAACTGAACAGCTCGCTGAATTTTCTGATGATGTAAGCATGATGTCATGCACTGAATGCCAAGGCACTTGTGTTACTATAAGTTCTATATTTACACATTTATTAATATGTTAAAACCTCAGCTGTGGCAATTCAGCATAGCACTACCAGTACTGGTAATTTTGCTACACAATTGATCATGTTTATCTAGTATAAATCACAAAGCACTTTTGCTTGAGTCATTCACCAGACTTTCACACAGCACGGACAGGGAGGAATAAAACATGCAGCAAACTACTTTGTTTGAAAGGCCTTGTCCATTTGAGATCAGCAAACATGTCCAGACAAGACAATACAATGCAGAAGTACATCCTGTATACTGAAATGTACATTGAAAACTTTCTCTGGTGCTTTTCTACAAGTTCTCAATAATTCGAAAAATGGCAAAAATGCTCGATTTCAGAATTTTTTCTAGGTAACTTAAAGACTTAGTACCAACTTGAAACTTTGTATATAAACAGATATTGTCATCACCTTTCTGGTAGTATATTTAGTTTTTTGGTACATCTTGTCATATTTTGTTAATTGCCAATTGAATATCGACAATAAAATGCAAAGTTCGTTTTTTGCTGGGTCATATGAAAACTAAAATACAATTGTTTCTGCAAATTCTTTATGCATTTTTATTCTATAGGAGAAGGAGATTGTTCAACAAAAAAAGTAAGTCTCAGCTACTATTACAAGGGGTCCAAATGGGGACTTGAAATGTAACCGCACAAAGCGAGTGAAATTTATTTTGGATGTTTGAAATTTATTTTAAAACAAACAGCAATGAATAGACACCTGAAACTGACCCCATACAGAGTGCACATACAGGACTAACAGCATAAAAAAAATCAGCTCTCTAGCTTGTACGGTTTCAAAGATACAGCCCCTCAAAAATGATAATAATTTAGGAATGTCACGAAAATGGCCGTACGGGCACTTTTTCAAAAATTTATAAATCTGAAGTTATTGCTAGTACCAGGCTAATATTGCACAAAGTTACTACATTATAGTCAAAGTTCATAAGAAAAAAATATCAAGCAAATCAGAGATGGTCATGCGGGAATTTTTTTTCTAATCTGCTGATTTGAGGTGGAATGACCCTAATATTTTATGTTATTTTTATTTTGATGTGATTTCATTGATTGCAAAGACTTCTGCTAGTGTTTTCATTGCCTTAAACTGCTAGCCAAGTTCACCTGCTGCTATTTAAATGGAAGTGCTATGTTCTTTAGTACTGAGACTGTGGAACAGTCACTGTTCTGTAACTAAATGTGTTTTATAATAATTCTCCCAAACAAAAAAGAAAGAAAGAAGAGTGTTTAAACAAGTTATTGTTTATTTTATGAGATGATAAAAGCTATTAATCTCAGCTTGGATGCAGGCCTATTTATTAATGTACACAGGAAATAAAATGCATGGGAAATTAAACTCTGTTTGCCCACTCAAAAAAAGTGAAATCGGATCGGAAAAAAATCAGAAATCGACCGATCATCAAAATTAAAAGATCTGAATCGGTTTGGGACCCAAAAAACGTGATCGGGACATCCCTACTATGAGTGCAGTTAAACTCCTGACAGGACACAAACAGCCTTTCTGGCTTTAATGAGCTCACAGTAACTAAAATGTTCCACCACTTTGTTCAGATAAATCATATCTGAATTTTACTCTCTCATCTTCCCGTTCATTTTCAGATCATTGGACCAGAAAGTTCATAGCAAGGTTAGTAGTCGTGAGTTGTAGAGTTTTCATGTGTCTTTTACTACATACTATTCTCCACATTACATACCGTGATTTCCTATCGAGCGCACCTGAAAATAAGGATCCGAATATTCAGATCTCATTCTCAATATAAATACGTGTAGTAGCTGTTTACTTCTTTGACCGACAGATCGATTGTCTTTAACTTAAAATTCAATTCAATTCTATTCTATTTTTATAGCGTCTGTTACAATGTCAATTGTCTCTAGGCGCTTTACAGAGATGCAGAGCATGACCCCCGAGCAAATATCATTAACTAAAATTATAATATTAAATACAATCAATGATAATGGCAGGTAAAAAAAAACTCCCACATAGGGAGAAAAAAAAACTTTAAGCCAAACAGTGGCAAGAAAAAACTTCTCTTTAAGAGGAAGAAACCTGGACCAGGACCTGGATCATATGGGGGGACCTTCATGATGAAGACCAGCCGGGTAGAGAAAGAAAAGAGGGGAAACAGGACAGAGAGAGGACGGAGGACACAGAGAGGATGGAGGACAGAGAGAGGAGAGACACACACATGACTAAATACAACGACCATATAAACATAAACAGGTGGAGGCAGCAGCACTGGGATGAGATGGCCAGAGGACCAGGTCGCCGATCACCACGCCAGTCGGCACCCAAACACAAGTGGAGGAGAACCCCGGGATGGACAGAGGATGGAACTGCAAGTCAGCATGAAACCCAGGAAACTCTGGCCTGCAAATACACAGAAAAAAAGGGGGACAAAAACAGCACAATAGAAAAAGCTATTGTTGTGCTTGAAGTCACATGACAATGGAAAAGTGGCCCCCAGCACAACAATAGCCCCCTAAAGGCTAAATCATATACATTCCTTCATGTTTTCCATGATGAAGGTCTGTGCATGAAGTGCAAAATGAATCATCTGAAGAATTTAGTGAGAGTGCGTTTGATTTCATCTGAACAGTTTCATTGGTCCACTGTGACCGGTTTGGTAATTTAATTCTGACGAGGATAAATGTATTGATGGCATGAAGCTGGCCCGTAGAAATCTATACATTAGCCACATCGTTGTATAAGCTGTAGGGTTCAAAGCGTGAGAAAAAGTAACGACTTACTGTCCGGAAAGTACGGTGTATTTTCCCCATTGCTAATACATAGTCTGCAGAGCGTTTAGAGCAGTCCTTCTCAAATAGTGGGGCGCGACCCCTTGGGGGAGCGCGTGTGACCCCAGGGAACATGTTTTTTTTTTTTTTTGCCATACTGGAATAAAGTGTAATTGCACACATACTCCAGTAGGTGGCAGTGGCGCTCTCATTGTCCCAGTGGGTTCAGGGAGTATTAGCTATATTGTGTCTGGTTTTTTGCACGGACATGTGTGCACACAGCACAGAGCAGGCGATATGAAGTGACACCACTCAAGAGACACCAGGGAAAAATATTAAACAGGGATAAAAACAAAGACGGAGAGAGACGGAGATAATGACACAAACGAAAGTCACCAGAAAGTTAAGATGAGGAAATATGACTGATGTAGCGCTTGGCTTCACTGGGACTACGGTGGGATTGATGCACTTTAAATCTTTACAGACTAAAAAACTATTTTATTAAAGTTAATCTTTGTTATAAGTTGATCTATATTTTTTTTGTTTCCCTTAATGTTAATAAGGATACGCTGTTATTCAGACATGCTTTTCTATCATGGACTGTTTCCATGTCGATATTACCAGCAGTCTTCTTTTAAATCATTCACAGATATGTTGGGACGTAATACGAGTTAGCAGAGCTGCCGCTAAGGTTTACTCTGCTCTTACGTTATTCTGCTGCTCACTGTAACGTTAGTAGTAGTTGTGAGATGCAGAGTACTGGGATGTTTATTACAATTTCAGAAGAGCTTTCTGCATTTACCTTTGACACGTGTTTTCTGTCCAGAGCTTTTCACACAAGAAAACTTTTCCTCTCACTCTCCAGTGTGTGTGTGATGACAGCTTCTCCTACGAGGCTCCGTCTCTGCTGGTGAACCAATCAGAGGACGGGATGAATAATGCAGGAGAGAGAGGCCCGGCTGCATTTGAGCCGGAATAACCCAGTTTAAATTAAGGATGTACCGATCACGTTTTTTGGGTCCCGATCCGATTCCGATCTTTTAATTTTGATGATCGGCCGATTTCCGATTTTTTCCAATCCGATTTCACTTTTTTTGAGTGGGCAAACAGAGTTTAATTTCCTATGCATTTTATTTCCTGTGTACATTAATAAATAGGCCTGCATCCAAACTGAGATTAATAGCGTTTAACATCTCATAAAATAAACAATAACTTATTTAAACACTCTTCTTTCTTTCTTTTTGTTTGGGAGAATTATTATAAAACACATTTAGTTACAGAACAGTGACCGTTCAACAGTCTCAGTACTAAAGAACATAGCACTTCCATTTAAATAGCAGCAGGTGAACTTGGCTAGCAGTTTAAGGCAATAAAAACACTAGCAGAAGTCTTTGCAATCAATGAAATCACATCAGAATAAAAATAACATAAAATATTAACTTCTTTCAAGACCCGCTCCACATGTTCGCGCACCTTTGTGTCCTTTGTCGTTCATGTAATGATGGGAACGAGGCTCGAGGTAATTAATGAGCCGGTTAAATGCCTTGTATTCCACAAACTCCATGTCCTCGGTAATACATTCCGCGATTAGCTCGGGGATTTTTCTGTATTTCTCCGAGTCTTTCGGGAGTTTATCCTTTCTTTTAAAAGTTTCACAGAATGTTTGCTGCCGAAGCTGCAGCCGCTGATCGGGATCGGGACATCCCTAACTCATAGCAACTATTATACTTTTTTATGTAGCCTGTGTCATATTAATCATTAATAATGTAGCAACACAGTTTTGAATGACAGGGTCTTTGCGATCGGGATCGGGACATCCCTAGTTTAAATTGATTTCTTCTCTTACGGCCGGTCTTATTAAAAAAAGGCCGATGCCGATATACGTCAAATTTACAAATATTGGCCGATCTTTAGTTTCTACAGACTATTTTCAGATGTTTTGGTCCTGCCTGAATTTGAAAGTCTTCTGGAAAGACGTTGAACAATTAATGTTTGAAACCTTGGACTCTCATTTGTTTCCATGCATCTTGGAAAAATTCCTCGAAACCTCAGTGGAAGGGACAGATACCAGCAGAAAAAATTTACGGCTGCAAGTTAAAAGGCGATTTACTAAAAGTTGGCTTCAACTCAATCGTCCCTCTTTGAAACTTTTTACAAACATTGTAAACTCAATCCACAACATGAAGACATTGCCTTTTTGCTGCAGCTTCAAAAGAAGAAAGTAGAGAAATACTGGAAGAAATGGGATAGTTGGAAATACAAAGACTGTTGAAACTCTAAATACACCTGGCATGCACCGTGGACTGCACCTTCCACTTAGTGTTTTGTTTTTCGTTTGTAATTATATTTTTCTGTCCCTCGTTCATAAAAAACTGATTTTAAAATAAAGTTTTAAAAAAAAACTGCTGCTATAATTTTTTCTTTCCCTTGTCAGATTCACTTCTTTCACGGTTTACTGGGAGAGAAGGAGATGAGGTCTGGATTGAGTTGGAAATCTTCTGTGCCAAAAGTTGGTGTGATGTTGAGCATTCATGGCACCAGAGCATCTCTTAGCTCATTTACAAAGACCAAGGCACAGATGGTCTGGCCCGCAGTTATGATGGTGCTGGTTCTGGCAGAGGCTGTCTTGTAAAGACAAATTAATGTTGAATAGCAGAACCTTAGGAACTAATGAAACATTGGTGTAAATGCCTGGTAGAAAAGTGAAAAATGATCATGATCCTTTAGGTAATCACTGAAGTGTAGTACCAGTCAAAAACATGGACATACTTGCTCATCCAAAATAAGGACGAAGGTGCTTTGAAACTTATTTGGCTCTTTGTGATATGCTTTTTTTTTTTTTTTTTTTTTAATTTGTAAATGCTTTGATATCAAGCTCAGTCTGGGTTGAAATATTGAAATAATCATTGCAATAAAGCAGCTTTTACTGTAAATTAAACATTGTTAAATAATGAAGTTCATATAATGCTTAACTTAATAATAATCATTATTTTAACTTGTCTTGTTTGAATTCCTAGGTGGGCTTGGGTAGCAATGGTGGTCCGTTTGGGGCACAAACATATGGTCAGGGTGTTTCAGGACCAGGCCAGCAGTTAAACCCTCAGCAGCAGCTTCAGAACAAGGCTGCCCTTGCCAACAGCCTGTCACCTTTCTCTAATGAGCTCAAAGGGGCCACTGTTACTGGTGTGCCAAATATGGTGAGTGCTTTTTACAAATTTTGTACATGACACTTGTAGATTTTTTTTCTCCTCCTTTGATATGTATTGCCTTTAGCAGCATATAACCTTAGGACCTAATGAAACACCAGCCATTTACTCTTCCATAAACTATGGAACCATAGTTTGTGTGTTACTATGTTTCATTTTCCACAGTTTAAAGATATGGATATATTCATCAATGAATCGATTTCTCTTTTCACTGAAATACTAAAGGTTTAGGGCTGAATTTTCTTAATGATAGATTTTTCTGAGATTACTCATCAGACTGAATTTGTGTTGATAACTTTTTTGTGTTGACACACTTTTTCATCAGCTGTGTGAGAGCTCTGCATAATCAAAACCATCTGAATAAATGTAAATGTTTATTTGCCCCTTTGACATTATTGTTCTTGATAGTTGTATGTAGACGCCAATGTTACATTTGGGTAATTTAAGTTAATGACTAAACATTCCTCTTTAGGTATTATGGTGAATTCATAGCATTGACGATAACGATGTGATAACCGCAACTTTTATGTTGGTTTGTATATTAATTTTTAATCTCCACAACAGCTTCAGCAACAGCCACAACAGCAGGCAGCAATGCTTCCTCTGGTTAGCAGTGGAGGAGTGGCAGTGCCCTCAGCTGGCCCTACAGCCGACCCAGAGAAGCGCAAGCTCATCCAACAGCAGCTGGTCCTGCTGCTTCATGCTCACAAGTGCCAGCGACGAGAGCAGGCCATTGGGGAGGTGAAGGCTTGTGCCCTGCCTCACTGCCGCACCATGAAAAACGTCCTAAACCATATGACCCACTGTCAAGCTGGCAAATCCTGCCAGGGTGAGTAGGAGCAGTTTCAAGCAATCAGAAAATGTAATCCATTTACTGATGTTGTAAAGTTACCAGATCTCAGTGTTGACCTATTTTAACTTTTAAGTACAATGTCTTCATCTTGTGTAACACCCCTGCACTTTATGACCAAGTGGAAACCATACATATAGGCAACATATTTTATGCCTTTTCCCTACACAGTCTGCCTTCACAGATTAATAAAGTTTTATGGAATTAAAGTGAATAGTAGAGATGTTTCTAAAGCCATATTCTGGATATGTTTTATCACAATTGGAAAGCCTTATAGGAAAATGGCTTATACTGCCTACAGCACAAACAGCATGTCATAGTTGTATAAGACTATGTCGATGTCTAACATCTTTCACGGTACGATTTGCATTTTCTTTAAGGTCTCATTCCATTGTATTTTCATTAATTCTGAGGTGGTCTCTAGTCTGAAATAATGGTTTCAACAAATATGCTATGCTATGTCATGTTTCAAGCTGTTTTAGTTAGGTTAAAATGAGGAGGGGGATAGTACGAGAGGATTCTTATTGATAATAATGATATGCAACTTCTTGCCTCTGATTGGCTAACAGCACTGTGACGCTACCTCTAGTGGGTTCCTTCAGTTGGTTTCCGTCAGCTTAGATAGAGACAATCGGCAACAAACAGTAAAACACGTGATATACAACCAGATCCTGGCAAAAAACTCTATAAACACAAAGTTATCAAATTTTACGTTGGAAGATTATAGATTTAGCAAGCTAACGTTACTCTCTGGGTAGAAGTTACCGAGTATTATGGACAACATTACTATACCTATAGCTTGTCCCAATGTCATTACGACATTAACGAGTAGCATAACAGGCTTTTGAAACAGCAACCGTAGTTGGAAAAAAATAGATTTTTATTTGCAGCCTGTGAGCTGGTGGTGGAGGTTTTGAGCACAAATTACTGTTGACACTGTAATTTGAATAAACACACAAGTAGAGTTGCGTTATACATCACTGGTGGAACACTCACAAGATGTCACCAAAATCACTTTGTCCCGTTAAAATCTTTCAGAAAATGATGTAAATGTATTGTAAGATTAATATCGATATATATCGTATCGTGAGCCAAATATATCGTATCGTATCGCGAGATTAGTGTATCGCTACAGCCCTAATTTTGAAGTTGAGCTGACTTGAACTGACCTATGGTAATTTAAAAAAAAAGATTAAACGATTTGTTGTGGAATGAGACCTTTAATCTTGAGTATGTTGTCATGGTTTGTATACAGACGGCACATTGATGAGCTCTCTTGAATCACAGGCTACAGCTGATGCGGGCAGATGTAGAAATGCATCATCAGTACTGTTATACCAGATCGTGTTCATGGAACGAAAGTTCACGAACTAGTTCATATTTTTCGCGAACGTGAACTGAGCGCACTTTCTTTCTCCTTCACCAACGGGAGGCGTGAACGAGTTCATTTGGGCAGTTGTGAACGACGCTCTTTCAAAGTTCACGCACACTCAAAACCGTTCCATTTAAAATCCACCACAAACGAGCCTGATATGTATCTGAGGAAATCAATCAAACATTGCAACACGGCTGTCACTGCTGTCACGCTGACAATTACGTCATCAAACGTTTAAAACAAACAAGCGGATGAAAGCTGCAGCAAGTTTTTCCTCATATTTTTAATCTACTGTAGAGCATTTATTCCCAAAAAGTGGGCCGCGGCCCCCTGGTGGGCCGTCATGGGACTGCAGGTGGGCCGTCAGAGGTCATTAAAATTAAACAAATGTGTTTTAAATCCTCAATCTTTTTTAAATATGTTATGTTATGTTAATTACTGTAAAATATTCATGACATGATTAAAAAAACATTAAGAAGTAATAAAACAAACCAGTTCAGTGTTATTCTACTGTCATCTTAACTTAATATGACAAGTGTCACCTTATTTGTTGACCCCTCACACTAATATCGGATCATGGTTCCTGGTCCTGTATGTTGATCACAGTTGTGATTAAAGGTTTCGGTGGGCTGTGGAGATTTTTCACATTTCAAATTGGGCCTTGGTATTTTGAAGTTTGGGAATGGCTGCTGTAGAGAGAAACTGAAAGGGAAATTACAGTTTTACATGAGCTGTTCCTTCAATGCTAATGTGAACCCTGGTTGGTTCAGGATTCTGAACTGGACCAATAGTTTTCGACAGTTAAAATGGATAAAATAATTGCCGTTTGTGGTGAGGTAGTATATGGGCAGCGGCAATCATTTTGACAAAGAATTGCTCGCAGCAACATTAAAAAATAATTTAAAAAATGAACTAAAAATTAACTATTTAGTTCATTTTTTGAAATGGTGAACTGAACTAGTTCATTTTAATTTCTGTGAACTATGAACTTAACTATTTCGTCTAGAAAGTGAACCTGCCCTACACTGGTCATCAGTATGCACTGATAATAAACACTACATATTTAAAAAAAAAAAAAAAAAAACTTGTTTGTATTGTTTGTGTGCTGAAAATGTTTAAAAAAAGAGCAAGAATGTGATCATAGTTGGGGACGAGACCATCTTTAGATTATTATTTTTCTTTGACATGGTGTGAGGTTGCATTATTTCAAATTGTATTTTGATCCACCAGGCATAACAAGTGTTGTTTTACACCGTTTGTAAGTTTGAAAACACCTGGAAAAGTCATGGAATTTGAAAATGGGAATTTCCAGGCCTGGGCAAGTTTTGTAAGTTTTTTCAAACCCACAAGGTTTTGGAAAAGTCATGGAAATTTGAACCATGTGCTGTAGTAGCATAGTAATAATATGGAGCTGGAAATTGCGACCATTATCCTGTGAACATCTGCATATGTATCATGATAATCCTGACATGAGTTTCCATGTGTAACAACCAAAGACACAGTTGGAGGGGACAATACCGAGTAGGCTAGAACAGTTGTACAAACAGCTTCCTGGTGAGATGACAAACAGGATGTGTTTTCTCCAGTCACATGAAAGGTAAATTAATATATGATAATGTGTTTATGCTAACTGCTACCAGGTGAATTGAGGAGCTAGATAACTCAGAGGAACTGTGTTAAACACGATATGGAGGTGTCTCAAAATTGACCCGCTCATTTATGGAATCTGCTGTGAAAATACTGTGAAATTGCAGTGACTGTAACATCAGACCAGTACATTTGGCCAAAGTAACAGTTTGATCAGTATTTCTACACAAAAAACCCCCAGAAATTCAATATTTTCAGTTGCTCTCATTCACGGTCACCACAGCAATGTGATCTGCATGATTGATTTCCCACCAGATTTACACTGAATGCAATTCCAATCAAGATTTGAACCAGGATTTATAATTTGAAACGTTTAATGTTTAACGTCATTGTCGTCATCCCTGTCAGGAAGTGCACGGGAGCCGCGGGAGAATGAGAAGAGACAATTCGTATTATAACATATTGATTTTTTGTGTGTGTTGTTGCTTTCAGTGTGATTTGGCAAAGTTACCTGTGGATCATCAAAGCCGATTGACCAAACCCAGCAGCTTTATTGTCTTTTGTGGACAGCTCCAGTCGATTGACATACATAAATACCTGTACTGGCACGGTCGTTACGTCACTAAGTCTGGAACCAGCACCATTTCAGTATCGGGTGTAAATGCCCGTCCCTCCAGTCTTCCACACAGGCTTCTGATTTTACAATCAGTTTTTAAACACGGTCAAGAAAATGTTGTGACCCATGTCTCGAGTAAGCGTGTTCCTCTTTTATGTTCTAGTTTGATTTCCTTTCACCCTTGCCTCCTGGTCCATCTGGGGAGAAAATTTTTTTTTTTCCTTTTCCCTAAACCCACTTATTGCTGACAATAAAATAGTACTGGTATATTTGACTCTTCATATTTTTGGGGGCTTTCTTTTTTCAAGAAGAAGAAGAAGAATTTCTATGTGAAGTTGTTATCTGGTAGTTTGAGATGTAATTTGTCATGAGCATGTCATCCAATGATGGATATTTTTAGTAGTTATGAATAGGGATGTCCCGATCCCGATCGCTGATCGGATCGGCCTTCGATCTTAAAAATTTAAGGTGGATCGGATCGGATCAGCCGATCAACATTATTATAACACGCCGATCTTTTTTTCATTATTTTTTTCCTCAAAAAGTGATCCTGATTAACACAAATTAATAAAGTAATCATATTACACAAACAAAAATATTTTTTAAACTATATACATTTAATAATTTGCACTGAAATGAAGTTTCCCAGCAGCGCTGTCTTGTATCCACCTTAAAAGTTTTAAGACCGGCAGCATCAGGATAAACTTTAGCAAAAATGTCAGCAGTGTGGCAGCACTATAAAATTACAAAGACTAACGCTTCGACTTGAAACGTGTGGAAGGCTGATATATCATGATGGGTAAGTAAGAAGAGAGTTTACAATACCACCAATTTAATCAGACACTTAAAAAATCACGCAGCACCGATCACCGCAGCCGACGGCACCAGCTTCAAAGCTGCAGCCGATGGCCGGCAGCAGCTTCGGCAGCAAACGCTCTGTGAAACTTTTAAAAGAAAGACACCGAGCTAAACCGAGCTAAAGGACACCGAAAAATCACCGAGCTAATCGTGGAATGTATTACTGAGGACACGGAGTTTGTGGAATACAAGGCATTTAACCGGCTCATTAATTACCTCGAGCCTCGTTCCCGTCATTACATGAACGACAAAGGACACAAAGGTGCGCGAACATGTGCAGCGGGTCTTGAAAGAAGTTAAGTTAATATTTGATGTTATTTTTATTCTGATGTGATTTCATTGATTGCAAAGACTTCTGCTAGTGTTTTCATTGCCTTAAACTGCTAGCCAAGTTCACCTGCTGCTATTTAAATGAAGTGCTATGTTCTTTAGTACTGAGGCTGTTGAACAGTCACTGTTCTGTAACTAAATGTGTTTTATAATAATTCTCCCAAACAAAGAAAGAAAGAAGAGTGTTTAAATAAGTTATTGTTTATTTTATGAGATGATAAAAGCTATTAATCTAAGCTTGGATGCAAGCCTATTTATTAATGTACACAGGAAATAAAATGCACAGGAAATTAAACTCTGTTTGCCCACTCAAAAGAAGTGAAATCGGATCGGAAAAAATCGGAAATCGGCCGATCATCAAAATTAAAAGATCGGAATCGGATCGGGACCCAAAAAACGTGATCGGGACATCCCTAGTTATGAAGCAACTGTTGCTGGGATTGTGGGCACAGGTGAAGCACAGGTACAGGGAAAATAACATTTTGCTCATCATGAGGTGCTCCTGGATTGATAGACAACATATGAAACAAAATTAAATTCTAACACCCTATCAGAAATGCTAAAGTGAATATGACAACCACAATAATAATCTCCATCCCTTTAGTTAAGTATTTTAAAGTAACTAAAGATGGTAAAAAGACGTTGACCTTTCCCCTCTCTCACTCTTCTCCTTTCCAGTGGCTCACTGTGCATCGTCCAGACAGATCATCTCCCACTGGAAAAACTGCACCCGACATGACTGTCCAGTCTGCTTGCCACTGAAGAACGCTAGCGACAAGCGCACTCAGCAGTGTGTGTATAAGCACCAACATTGAACACAGTTATTAAACCTTTCTAAAGTCGCTCACCATAAATGGAGACATCAAGCGCAGAAAATGAATCGCCTCTATAGGCTGCTCAGAAAGCACAATTGTGTAGACCTGAAATTGCTATATTCAGCCCTGTTAGTACATGGTGAAAACTGTAGAAATATTCATTTTTTTGTTCCTCTGAATCTATCCTTCAAGCAGCTCATGTCTACATTTTGCTCCTTGGCCATACGGTACACTTGATAAGTGAGTGTAGCCCTGCAGAGTTTGTAGCTTGAAGCACTGGAATAGAAATGTGATGAAGTGGGAGAGGACAAACAGATCCTGGACTCTACTCTTGCCCAGTCCTGCAAAGCAGTTGGCTACTGTATTATTGAGTGTGACTTCCCACTAGACAAAAGCCAATTTTGACATTTTTTCTGCTTCAGATTGCTTTTGTTACTATTTTACTGTAAAGTTTTGCAAAGAAATTTACCTTATGTCATGGTTTCTTACTGTGTTATTTTGACACTCCATAATCATTGCCCTCTGCACATTGATAGTTTTCAGGCGTAAACTTTTACTTGTTTCAGTTTTTCATTTCGCTGCTGAACATCTTTTGTGACTTATACCATATTTCCATGGGACTAGTATCATGTGGGGACCTGCTGTAATTTAAAAATTACACCCCGACGTCTGTGTTTCA
Organism: Hirundichthys speculiger; assembly: GCA_018398805.1. NCBI lineage: Eukaryota > Metazoa > Chordata > Actinopteri > Beloniformes > Exocoetidae > Hirundichthys > Hirundichthys speculiger. The sequence continues at coordinate 638,604 of JAGFBZ010000307.1, read as the reverse complement.
TTCAGCATATTTGAACGGGTTATGTGAAGTTTGTGATTTACGATAATCCACAGACGTTCATTCATTAAAGTGTCATCAAGGCCTTAGGTATTGGTAAGCAATTGAACATTAAATTCTCTAAAACTTTCATCATGATATAAATCCTTGACTAGTATGTGCACGATTATGAAGAAGTATTGAATATGAGGGATTTGATTATACAAGTTGGTCTTCAGCAACACGTGATGTATGGACTAACATTGCTATGGAAACAGTAAACAGAGTGGTTGACTAACTGGAGTGATTGTTTTAGTAACGACTTCGTGCTGTCAGACTAGAGCTTGATAGTTTCTCATCACATGCTGCTTCATGCTAAGCTATTGTTAATCCTGACTAATTTCCTGGCACGCACACTCAAACACAAAAGTTATTGTGTGGTAGATACAATACAATAGTGTAACATCATGACCTCACCTGCAAATGCTTAATTACACCAGGAACGAGGCAGAGAAGATGGCTAGAGGATTTTAAAAAGGAGACTTAAGTTTGCAATCACTGAATTACTGAGATGTGCATTTGCATGGAATTAAAATTATCCCATGACCCCTGTATTTGCTGAAATAGGATAGGTAATTTGCGGCTGAATATTTTCTTTGCAAATCGCAGACATGTCACATTCACACTGAATTAAAATCAAAGACGTCCTCTGGAATAATTACGTATTACCTCAGGTCCCCAGTTAATACTAATCTAGTGCAAATAGGGCATTAAAGTACTCTATGATTCATCTATACCTATTTGGCTTGAATGTTAACTAACTTGATGCTGGAGCTTATGGTCACAGCTATGAAAAATAGTGCTGATTCTTATTATTTTGGTTCCTTCAATTTTTTCATCTTTGTACACTTTGAGTGCGATTTAAATAATTCAAATCCTGCATCCACAAGAGTATTGAGGCTCATTTATACTCCACTTTTGTACATTCTTACATCCATACGTTCCAAATGTTGATTCTGTTACTACTCCTCATACCTCCTGCATACCTGCATTATTTATGTTTGGATGGTTGTTGAGGAAGTTACAAGTTGTGTCAAGTTATTGACGACAGTTGAGGAGGTTGCAATATTTGTGGTACTCCGGAGTCGAAGAAAGCAAAAACGGTGCAAACAGCGGTGTGTCAGACCACAAAATAAGAGTTGTAACATTAATGGGGAGTATTTTTCTCTAATTTTAGCCATGTGCAAAATTGATGACAAATGTCGTTTTTGATACTTTGGGATTTCTGTGAGAACATTTGACGCTCCTTCATGCCGTGGTGCCCTGGAGTGAGGACATCATATAAATGTATATAGTTTAGGTCAAGCTCCCACAGCCACTCCTACTATGTCACACCTAAATCTTGACACAGATCAAAAGTTTGTGTATTTTATTGTGTTGTATGATCGCGCAGTTTAGCATCCATTGAAATAATGTTCTCTCAGTGTTTGAGGCTTGTCACAACTATATTTGGTTAAAGTAAGTAAGATGATACATTCCAAGCTGGTAGCACTTGACACTAACTGTATGATTACGCTGGCAATATCAGACTGACGGCTCTGTTACTTTTTCCAGCCATTTTGAGCTCCCCAAATGCGGGCCTCCATAACATCATGTCCTCTGTTGGTGTGGGCCAGTCCAGTGCCCCCACTATCAATACCTCAACTCCCATAGACCCCAGCTCAATGCAGAGAGCCTACGCAGCCCTGGGTCTGCCCTACAGCAGTCAGACCACTGGACAAGCTCCAGCCCAGCAGGTCCCAGGACAGACGGCGGGGGTCCAGAACTCCCAGGCCCAGCAACAACAGCAGCTTCCACAGCAGATGAGACCCATCAGTGCTATTGGTAAAGTCACCCAGACTTTAATCAGAGATCTATATAAGCACTTTAAGCATCAAATACTTATTCTATTTTGAAGTTTAAACTACCCAGTCAAAAAGGAAAAGTGTACTGCAACTTCTTTTGCTAATATGTTGTTGGACCACCCTTAGCATTGATTACAGTACATATTCACCAAAGAATCTTTTAAGTAAACTTTTGCAATGTCAGAGCACTTGTCTGTCTAGAGTTGCGTTATCGATGGGAGATTCATACAGCTGTGTGAGGTTTTCTCCAGGACATCCCAGAGATGTTAGCCGGTCCATGTGTAAAAATTATGTCTCGTACTTCCTGAAGCATTTTCACAATTTGAGCCCATGATTCATGTCATTGCCATCTTGGAATATGCCTGTGTGATTTGGGAAGAAAAAAAATATAAAAATCTTTCAGTATCTTTCAGTTCAGGTCGTCAGCTGAGTGGGGGGGCAGGGCAAAATCCAAGAGTCTAGAGTTGTAACAGCTTCCAGTCACTGGACTTGATTCATGAAATCTGTGTAGTGGTAATGTAGACAGGCGGCACATTTAAGGCCCCCTAAAACTACCACAAACCCCTGCTAATGGAAATCCACACAATGTAGTGGAACCTAGACTCATGACACTGCCCCCACTGTAACCACTAAACATAATGGGTGCATCACTTCATTTTTTTAGTACTTTTTACCCTAATGAAACTGGAACAAAGTAAATCAGGACTGAGACTACAATTACCTTTTTGCTTTGCTCCAGGCTGTGTAAACAGATGACTGGATTTAAAAGCACAGTAAACAGATGGTTATCCTCTTTTCTTGTTGTTTTTTTGTTTTTTTTTGCGTGAAATGAAGGTCATGCTGTCTGCTCAATCTTCTTGATACTGTTCACAGGTAACCAGATGACTGTAGGAGGTGGAACGATGGGCATGGGCACTTCAGAGCAGACAAATCTGCACACAGACTCTCTTCCCAACACACTCAACACTAACAAGTCAGCCCCCGCTTTGTATTTTACCTAAATGCATTTTACATAAAATCTGGAATACTTAAAGTGGCTTCTTATAGTATCAATGTCCATTTTATCTGATGCCCATTGTGAGAATGGGTGTATTGTTAAATGTAACTATGGGTCTTCTGACTTGCATCTTATGGCACCTCCAGTCAGCTGCTCTCAGATGGTTCAGCTGTGGGATCGCTGGGCAGCCTGCACACAGCAGCGCCCATCTCTGCCACAGGTTCCAGGAAAGCCTGGCATGAGCATGTTACTCAGGACCTGCGCAATCACCTGGTGCACAAGTTGTAAGTGCACACCTCTTTTTAGTCATATCTCGGCAGTTTCTTTGGGCCAGAAATTTCTAGGCATCATCATTAGAAAAGCATTGTTCTTCTGTGGCAGAGTACAAGCCATATTCCCTACACCAGATCCGGCAGCTCTGAAGGACAGACGAATGGAGAACCTAGTGGCCTATGCCCGAAAGGTGGAGGGGGACATGTACGAATCTGCTAACAGCAGGGTAAGTTTGAATTCCAAATAATATTGCACAACATTAGTCAAAACCAAGCACAAATTACGCTTCTTTAAAGTTTTATCTGTAATCACTTCCAACTTATGTCTTTTAGGATGAGTACTATCACTTCTTGGCTGAGAAAATATACAAGATCCAAAAGGAACTGGAGGAGAAAAGGCGTTCGAGGTTACAGAAGCAGATTATCAACCAAGCACCTATGGCGGCTCAGGGGACCGAGCAGCCTGGCCTTCCCCAGGCCAACATTTTGGGACCAAGGCCCCAGAGTGAGTACAGCAGGGTTCCCACGCGTCCTGGAAAACCTGGAAAATGATTGACCAATTTTCCCGTAAAAATGCCAAATGTCCTGGAAACCGTTAAGTTATCCTGGAAAATTATTCATCCTCCCCCTGTCTTGTGAGCGAATGCAAACGTGTTAAAAGTTATGCGCATAAATGTCTGTCATCAACACTGAGGCACAGCGCTTCTCTAGCTGGCGCAGTGCCCCACGTGAAGCTACCAATCGATCAAATTCACATGTCTGCTTAGCGCAGTCCTGAAACTAGTTGTCCTAAACTAGTCCTAAACTGAGGTGGCTCTAAACTGAGATGAAACTCAGGAAATTGTTCTTCAGTGATTTATTGAAAATGTACAAATAGTTTTAGAGGAAGTGCAGGAGAAAAAGCAAGAGAGAAGGGAAAGTTGAGTTAGGAATTGCCCAATTGAACATTTAAACTCCAGTTGGTCCTGCTAATGAAGTGCTACGGTGTAATCTGTGGGTGTGTTTCCATTATTCTATAATAAATTTGTCATAATTTCTGAGAATTTAGGAGATTATCTCATACATAAATTACAGCCATAGACTGCACATCAGATGTCTGAGGAATAAATATAGAAACAGTCTGGGTAAATGCAAGTTACAACTGTAGAAAAAAAAAACAGTAATCACGTCATACACTGATACAGTGTATGACGTGATTACTTGTCTCTGTAGCGGCTGAAAATGTCCTGGAAAACGTCCCGGAAAAAAATATCAAGGAAAGAGTGGGAACCCTGTACAGGTTTTTTTTACATCAGATGTTGAAGAATACATACTACATAATAGCAATTGTTATACTTAAATAGTATTTTTTTGTAGATTCATGGCAGAAACATAAATGAAACCAGTTTAGCTTAAACCTATGAAGGCGGTGTAGCAAAGGGTGTTATCGATTTTTCCCTTGCACCTGTAACTAAATAATTGGGCTTTATAACTTTCTTTTCATCTTATTCTTGTATCTTAGGGTGCCTTCAGACCTGTGGACCGTTTTTGTTCTGATTCAGGGGCTAAATTGATACAGTTGTTTCGTTTTTCGTTTGGGCAATTTGTGTTCACAAGGCAACCATCTGTAGCGGTTCAAAGCTGTTAACAAATGTGCGAACCAACTGTTCACTCATTGGTCAGAAATGAACGCGGAAGGAGTTTCCTCTTCTGTGCCCCGGGAAAAACTACAACTACTCACACAGTTATGAGTGAGTTGTGTTAGTTGCTGTGTCAATAATGTTCTCACTGCAAACGAACCGATCCAGGTCTTGAATGGAAGCAAGCTGAGACCACCTCTCCAAGGCGATCTCGGTTTACTTGTTTTGTCCCGCATCCAAGCGTGATTGCTGTGTTCACATATATCAAACGAACCGATCCAGGTCTTGAATGGAAGCAAGCTGAGACCACCTCTCCAAGGCGATCTCGGTTTACTTGTTTTGTCCCGCATCCAAGCGTGATTGCTGTGTTCACATATATCAAACGAACCGATCTTTAGGGGGAAACGCTCCCTGTTTCAAAAACAACTGCTCCAAACGGGACAGGTGTGAAAGCACCCTTAGATGCATGCATAGATATTGATTGAAATGCTGTAGAAAATTGATTTATATAGATAAAACAGCTGCATATGGATCAAATGCAGCAATGTTGGGTTTGTTTGTATTTTTTGTACAGTATACATTTATTTTACGGGGGGAAGGAAGGAACGCGACCCCTGCGAATCCCAAGAATCCACGAGTTATTGATGCAATTTTAAAAAGGCCTATGTATGATATTATAAACGCTAAAATATACTTCCCAAAGACATTAATCATTAATACTGTGATAATGTAGTAATGATAAATTAAAAACATTTTAATTTTGTAGTGTGATAATATTTATTATTATTGTTATTATTATAATAATAATAAATATACAGTGGTACCTCTACTTACGAAATTAATTGGTTCTGGAAGTAGTTACGTAACCTGAAACTTTCGTAAGTAGAGACGCGTTTCCATGTAAATGCCCTAATCCGCTTCAAGCCCCTCAAAAATTCGAACATAATTTTTTTTTTATAAATTATAAATAAAACATGAAATGACATAAAAACCTGTAAGAAATACATGTTAGAACTAGAAAAGCACTCAGAGAGTGCAGACTTCCACCGAGCCAACAATTATCGAAAATTTGAAAGTGATCCAGAATCCAGGATTTCTTCCGGATCAGAACCAAAATGAAATCAGTTCTTCCTTTTCACATTTCCGACTACTCCTGAAAATGTATTCAAAATTCATCCGTAACTTTTTGAGTTATCTTGAACACAGACAGACAAACAGACAGATAAACGCTGGCAAAAACTTAACCTCTTTGACAGAGGTAAAAACTGTTTGTTTACCTGGGTTGCTGGGTTACGCTCATACGGACAAGGGGCCCTCCTAGCCAATGGGATGCCAGGAAGATGCAAAGTGATAGCCAATGGCAGAGCAGCTCGGACGCACCGCTTTCAAACCGAGATACAGAGCCGACAGCTATGTTTATTAAACTCTGGGAGCTGCGAATAGCAGCGCTACTGTATTTTTGTCTTTCGTATCCTGAAATTTCTTACGTAACAAGAGGCAATATTTTCCCTTTGAGGCATTTCGTAACTGAAAATTTCATATGTATGAAAATTTCATATTTCATACGTTCGTAAGTAGAAATTCACAAAATTGCCAGGGGCTACAGAAGAATTAACCACACACTTCTCGTCAAACTTGACAGTTTTATTACCCTTTTATGACCTTTTATGACCTTTCATGACCTTTATGACCTTTAATGACCCATTTATGATTTTATGACTTTATGACTCTTACCAGATCTGTTTCCGGGCAGTTTTATTGTTTATCTTGCCCCTGCAGCTGTCCTGTCCCTGCAACTGTTTCAAGTGTTTAAAGTATCAGTTAATACGATGCATCCACACTGCAAATTATTTGGTTCTTACCAAGAAAAAAACTTAAATTTAGAAGCGTTAGATATTTTTCTTGTTTTAATAATTACTTTCTTATTTTAAGTCTCAGTATAATCTTATATCGAGTAATATTTTACTTTTCTGTCTCAACCAGGCAGAAAATCCTAAAATGAGACAATTAACACTTAAAATAAGATGTTTTACGTTTTTCCTCATTCTCATCAAAATAAATCTTGTTTTAAGATTCAATAACCAATTATACCTTTCTTAAATCTAGAAACAAGTGTTCTTTACAATCTTAATTTAAAAAATCTTACCAAGATAAATTATCTTGCTGCATGGACAGATTTTTCCACTCGTTTTGAGTACCTTTTTCCTTAGTTACAGTGTTTTTAATCTTGTTTGAAGACCCTTTTCTGCAGTGCAGCTTCTTATGCACGTCCTTCTCTCAGTAGAATCGTGGATTATCCACAAATTCAGTACTGGACAGACAGCGGAGCAGTTTCTCCAGCAGACTAGTTCAGCTTCACTGTCACAAGGACAGATACAGGAAGTCGTTCCTGCCAACAGCAATTAAACTGTTTAACCAGTCACCTCTGGCTGGTAGAGAGCTCTCAGCTCCCTTTGACATTTAACTTGGACTAAGGTTTACACTATTCCACTTTAGTTGTTTAAGTTAAACTAAGCTCAATATGTCACTTGATCACACAGTCACTTTCATTGTACTGCATTGCACTGTAATATACCATATACCATCTTCTTGCACACATTTTGTTTATACATTTGTTTATAATACTGTATATATATATATATATATATGACTTTTTTTTGTGATTATTCTATTTTTTGACTTTTCTTTTTGGGGTGATGTTGATAAATTAACACAAGAAAACCTTAGCTTCGCGGTCAAAGTGACCAGCTGAATTGAAATCAAAATCTACTGGATTTACAATGAAAGAAAACTTAAGATTTGTTTTTAAACCAGAAAGATCTCCTTCCAAATGACAAATGCATTGTAGGCTGATCTATCAGTCATGTTATAAAAGATGAGCAGCATCCAGCTTGCAGTCATTCGTTTGGTGCTTTTAGACCCCATGACTTTGTCTAAATGATCCATCTCCCCACTTTGGTGGCATTGTAGGGATCATATTTGGTTTCTGATCTTCTCTTGAGCTGATTTCAAAAATGTTATGTTTGAGTTACATAACCAATCTTGAATTACATAGCTGAGTTATGTAGTCAAGAAAAAAACAAATCTAAATTTCTGACATGGTGTCTTGCTCTATATTGCAGTTAGTCACAGAATTTTTTAAGCACTTTAAAGGAGCCGTATGTAAGAGATCTAATAAAACGAATCATAAAATGACCCCGATATGTCAACAGACATTTAAAAATCATGTTCATTTCAAATACTTATGTCACTGACAACAACACTCAAGCCAGGATATTCCCGTTTAAAAAGAGGAGTTGCAGCCCTCAACTGATGTTGATGTTGTCATTTTTTGTTTTGGGCTGAAGCGCCACCCTCCACCTATCTACCAATCACGAAGTCAGTAGTGTTTCGGCATCCGGGTTGCCAGCTCGGCTCTAATTATCGCAGCAGCTGCTACGAACGTGTCGGATGAAAACATATCTAGCTTTCCAAAACCTAAAAGACCTCGTTATGAATCCGAGTTACGTCGTGACAAGGTCCGAAATAAAACAAGGATTTGTATAGGAGGTGCTTTTGATAGATGGAGACGGCTGAAAGCGGAGAAGAATTTGAAGACAGACGCCAACGTTGCAGATTTTCTCCTGGACGGGTAAGATTCATAGCTAAATGTTTGGCTAACGCTAATTTACTTGGACAAGGTAACAGTGGTACCTCTACTTACGAACGCCTCTACATACGAAACTTTCAGGTTACGAAACGCCTCAACGGGAAAATATTTCCTCTAGTTACGAAAGATCAAAGAAAGAAAAGATCTTTCATAAAGCATTAAATATAATTAACAGAAAATAAACTTACTGCGTAGGACTCGTAGCTTGCCATGGCAGCCTACGTTCCTGCTGCATTCTGTAGCCGACCTGGCAACCTCTGGTCGGGGAGGAGGGGGAGGGTACACGCTGCTCAACAGTAATTTGAAAGTGACTGCAGTACCAGTTTTGGCCATAATCTTACAAACGGCTCCTTTAATTCTCACTATTCACTAATATCTTCTCCCCCCTCCCTGTTTCCTGTGTGCCTGTGTTCCTGCGTAAACAGTCACAGTTTTACGGACCATCCTCACGCATCTGTTTTTCCCGATTGCAAACTGGTAGTTTTATTGTGTTAAACATTTAAAGTATCAGTTAATACGATGCATCCACACTGCAAATTATTTGGTTCTTACCAGGAAAAAACTTAAATTTAGAAGCGTTAGATATTTTTCTTGTTTTAATAATTACTTTCTTATTTTAAGTCTCAGTATAATCTTATATCGAGTAATATTTTACTTTTCTGTCTCAACCAGGGAGAGAATCCTAAAATGAGACAATTAACACTTAAAATAGGATGTTTTACGTTTTTCCTCATCCTCATCAAAATAAATCTTGTTTTAAGATTCAATAACCAATTATACCTTTCTTAAATCTAGAAACAAGTGTTCTCTACAATCTTAATTTAAGAAATCTTACCAAGATAAATTATCTTGCTGCATGGACAGATTTTTCCACTCGTTTTGAGTACCTTTTTTCCTTAGTTACAGTGTTTTTAATCTTGTTTGAAGACCCTTTTCTGCAGTGCAGCTTCTTATGCACGTCCTTCTCTCAGTAGAATCGTGGATTATCCACAAATTCAGTACTGGACAGACAGCGGAGCAGTTTCTCCAGCAGACTATTTCAGCTTCACTGTCACAAGGACAGATACAGGAAGTCGTTCCTGCCAACAGCAATTAAACTGTTTAACCAGTCACCTCTGGCTGGTAGAGAGCTCTCAGCTCCCTTTGACATTTAACTTGGACTAAGGTTTACACTATTCCACTTTAGTTGTTTAAGTTAAACTAAGCTCAATATGTCACTTGATCACACAGTCACTTTCATTGTACTGCATTGCACTGTAATATACCATATACCATCTTCTTGCACACATTTTGTTTATAATTTTGTTTACAATACTGTGTATATATATATATATATATATATATATATATATATATATATATATATATATATATATATATATATACCATTTACAAGAGTACTTTCATACTTTTTGTTTTGTCTTGGTGGTGGTCACTTTATACTTCAATGTTGCTACTGTAACGACAGAATTAAAGACACGTTCGAATAAGCTCCAGTCAAGTTTATGTTCTATGAATCAATCAATACCAATAGGATGTATCTATCCATAAGGGTTTTTAACACTATTTTCAATGACAGATTTTTATATTTGACTTTTAATGAATTTGCTAAGATTCTGAACAATTTTTCTGTATAGATTACCCGCAAATGATAATCTTTTTCATCAAAATTAAATCTTCACTCTTATAAGACAATACTAAGTACCTCAGGAACAGAGCAATGTTTTTTCTGAAACCTGTTTTTCTTAACATGCCTACTTGTCTTGTTTTTTTTTTTAAACACTGCTGTTAGTTTTTAATCTCATGTTTTTAAAAACACTGTTGTTCACTCACGTCTCAGTACTGCTATCAATGAACTCTTGTTGAGTCTATCTGCTGTGAAAAAGGCTTCACAACCCCCAATCACCACGCTTCCTACAGTTCCATTGGTCCGTCTTAGCCACACCCACCACAAAAACCAACTTTCTGAACCATCGATAGTCCCATTGGTCCGCCTTAGCCACACCCACCACAAAAACCAACTTTCTGAACCATCGATAGTCCCAATGGTCCGCCTTAGCCACACCCACCACAAAAACCAACTTTCTGAACCATCGATAGTCCCATTGGTCCGCCTTAGCCACACCCACCACAAAAACCAACTTTCTGAACAGACTACTTCAGAAACAACCTTTGAAACTTTGGCTAGCTTCTAGGAGTGTGCTGATTAGTTTTTACACACTCGAACTACAGTTCTTTTATTTTACCGATGACTGAGAGGGAAAAAACAAAATACAACAACAAAAAAAAGAGAAGAAACCTCTTTTTTCTTAACATGAAAAAGTGTACATGCCTACTTGAGTGTGCTCCTCTTTTTTTTACCGTCAGGTTAAAAACTTGTTCTAACATGCTGTGTACATTTTGATACAAACTTCAGTGTATGTTTTTATATTTGACTTTTAATGAATTTTCTAAGATTCTGAACTATTTTTGTATAGATTACCACAAATGATAATCTTTTTTCATCGGAATTTAAATCTCCACTTTATAACACAATACTAATTCTCTCTGGCACAGTCCAACAGTTTCTCCATGCTACATACCATGCTGCAGCGGAGTACTTTGTCCTGGATCTTTTTCAATTCGGAGTGCGATCGCTTTCGTACTCTGCTAACCATTCTTTTGGTTTGCATGGTGCGAAAAGATGGAGTTTTCTGAAAAAATCACCTCCCTCTTCCTTGCCTTTCGTAACTGAAATAACGCTCTAGTGACGTGAAAAACTCTTTCCTTTTAGACCACCCCTTGACCACACCCCTTTTCAGACCCTAACCAATCCCATTTGTTAGGGTTTCACCACAGCCACTCGCCACGCCTTTACCACTCCCACTTGCTATGCCTTCACCACTCCCACTTACGAAAACTGTTTAAAGAGAGGGCCTTTTTCTTCTTCCCAGACCATTGAAACTCTACAGCCTCTACAGCCTGCGGAGGGATTGTGGTGATGGACACATCTGAAACAGTACCCAAGTCTAAGGGAGGTCGACCATTCACAGGGGTCACCTCCACTGTCTCCGATTCTGGGGGTGGAAGGATCATCTCAGACCTTGTCTCCTCTTCCTGATACCCTGATGAGTCCAACCCCTCCTTCACCCGTGGATGAGAGTACGGTGGATGGGGTGATGTCAAGTATCATCCTGAAACTGGTGAGAGCTGCATTCAACTATCTGTACAATCACGTTCTCACCATGATCCGGAAAGAGGAATGCTATGGCTGCATAGTCGGCCATCCGAGTCAGAGACAGCACGAGTGTCTGGAAGTCATGGCTGAAGACTTCTTGGATATACATACTAAGAAGGTGAACGAACGACTCTTCAACTCTCACCTCATTCCAGGCATAAGCCACTTCTTAACGCTGTATAACATCCATGTGGAGGAATCAAGAATTTTGAAAATCGTAGAAACTCTGATGACCATGGGTCCTTACCCGAATGAGGATGTGGATGAAATCTTTCTGAGTGGAGACTCCTACAGACACAAACTTTCAGTTCTGTTTAGATACTGGGGCACACATTTTGAAACATTGTTTTAGTTTTATACTCACTCACGTTTTTGTATATACTATTGTTAGTTTTAGTTTGTTTTTATATACTATTGTTTTAAATACCATTGTTAGTTTTAGTTTGTTTTATACTCATTCATGTTTATAATCGTGTTAGTTTCATAGTGTTAGTCCCTGGATTGTTTTTTTCTATATAACGTTATTAGTTTTGAAACACAGTTGTTTACTCATACTGATGGTGAATAAAAACTTCAACTAAGTACTTTTGTCCTCATTTGTGTGTCAGCATGTCAGTGAAACACTTGATGGAAAAGGTCTATTACGACCCGGCCCACCCGGGCGGTTTCGGTGGTGCAGAACGACCCCGTCGCGGAGTGCAGGATGAACGGTGGGGAGTCAGTCAAGCTGGAAAATGTGAAAGATTTTTTATCCGAACAAGATTCTTATACTCTTCACAAACCAGCCCGGATACATTTTCCGAGAAACAGAGTTTTTGTCTCACGTCCTTTATTCCAATTCCAAGCTGACCTATGTGATATGCAAGCTCTAGCTCAGCATAACGATGGGTATAATTATTTATTAACGGTCATAGATGTATTTTCCAAGAAGGCCTATGTACGGGCCTTGAAGAGAAAAAAACTGCTGCAGAGGTGATCAAGGCATTCGAGTCAGTGTTTGAGGAAAGTCGAATTCATATGAAGCTACAAACAGATGCTGGTAAAGAATTTTTTAACAAAAGTTTCGAGGCTTTAATGAAAAAACAAGGTATTACACATTTCTCCACAGCTAGCGACCTCAAGGCCTCTGTGGTTAAAAGATTTAACCGTACTTTAAAAGGTAGAATGTGGAGATATTTTACAGCAAACAACACTCTTAGATACCTCGATGCAAAGCTGGGCTGCACATTAAAGTGATCGGGAGCTTTCCCGGCCCAAACCGTTGATGTGGACCACGGGGACAACTAATTTTAACTTATTTTTTTGTCACTTCTTTTGTCTTATTCTTGCATTAATATCAATTAAGTTGCAACCACCCGTTGCATCATAGTGGATTAAATAGGTCCACAGCCCCTTCCTAGAAAATCTGTGGTTCTACTACCATGTAAGAAGCATAATTCCCCCCGACCCCTCCCACGTGTTTCAGGTGGTTTGGAACGGAGAGGGCTAAAATAAAAAAAAAAGAAAGTAGGCGGCGGCCAAAAAGTGCCAAATTAACTGACATCTTCTCAAGACTAGCTGGTAGGTTACTGAAAGAGAGATGGATAATTGGCCTGGTTGTGAATTTTATCATATAACGTGGCGAGCGTTTGCAACTGTCACAACTGTCAACTTAAAAATGTCACAATGTAGGTATAGGATTATCTATGCTTAAAGTGCATTCATATTTCCATAGAAGAACCGAAAACTTGTTGTTTTAAAGGCCAGTTAACCATTTTGATGAACAGAGTTGCCAAACGCTTCATCACGTTTTATTTGTTGCATGAATTTCGATTATACATTGTTAAAGGGGCGTGAATAATTGTATGCCATAATCTAAATAAAATAAAAGGCATTGTGAGAGAATTGTTTTTTTGTTTTATCTTTTTCTATGTACTCAAATTTGTCCTCCGTATCAGAGTGGCCTGAATTTGAATTAAATTCCCGGACTGAGAAAAGGGCTCACTCCGGCCCAGCCTCGATGTGTTACAGGACTTGGTAAAAAGCTATAATCATAGATATCATAGTAGCATTAAAATGACCCCTATACAGGTCAATAAGGAAAATACCTCACAAGTGCTCCAAAACTTGTACGGTAAAAGTTCTACGGTTGTTCATAAGAGGAAATTCAAGAATGAATACACCCCACCCATCGTAATCTTTGAGTTTATACACTGGTGGGCAGCAGTTTTTTTTCTCTTCAAGGCCCGTACATAGGCCTTCTTGGAAAATACATCTATGACCGTTAATAAATAATTATACCCATCGTTATGCTGAGCTAGAGCTTGCATATCACATAGGTCAGCTTGGAATTGGAATAAAGGACGTGAGACAAAAACTCTGTTTCTCGGAAAATGTATCCGGGCTGGTTTGTGAAGAGTATAAGAATCTTGTTCGGATAAAAAATCTTTCACATTTTCCAGCTTGACTGACTCCCCACCGTTCATCCTGCACTCCGCGACGGGGTCGTTCTACACCACCGAAACCGCCCGGGTGGGCCGGGTCGTAATAGACCTTTTCCATCAAGTGTTTCACTGACATGCTGACACACAAATGAGGACAAAAGTACTTAGTTGAAGTTTTTATTCACCATCAGTATGAGTAAACAACTGTGTTTCAAAACTAATAACGTTATATAGAAAAAACAATCCAGGGACTAACACTATGAAACTAACACGATTATAAACATGAATGAGTATAAAACAAACTAAAACTAACAATAGTATTTAAAACAATAGTATATAAAAACAAACTAAAACTAACAATAGTATATACAAAAACGTGAGTGAGTATAAAACTAAAACAATGTTTCAAAATGTGTGTCCCAGTATCTAAACAGAACTGAAAGTTTGTGTCTGTAGGAGTCTCCACTCAGAAAGATTTCATCCACATCCTCATTCGGGTAAGGACCCATGGTCATCAGAGTTTCTACGATTTTCAAAATTCTTGATTCTTCCACATGGATGTTATACAGCGTTAAGAAGTGGCTTATGCCTGGAATGAGGTGAGAGTTGAAGAGTCGTTCGTTCACCTTCTTAGTATGTATATCCAAGAAGTCTTCAGCCATGACTTCCAGACACTCGTGCTGTCTCTGACTCGGATGGCCGACTATGCAGCCATAGCATTCCTCTTTCCGGATCATGGTGAGAACGTGATTGTACAGATAGTTGAATGCAGCTCTCACCAGTTTCAGGATGATACTTGACATCACCCCATCCACCGTACTCTCATCCACGGGTGAAGGAGGGGTTGGACTCATCAGGGTATCAGGAAGATACCCTGAAGGTCTGAGATGATCCTTCCACCCCCAGAATCGGAGACAGTGGAGGTGACCCACTGTTTCAGATGTGTCCATCACCACAATCCCCTCCGCAGGCTCCGGAACCCACTTTGCGATCAACCCCGACATCTCAGGGATCATCCTTAAACGCCTGTGGGTGTTCAGACGAGTCATTGCCTGCATGGTTTCTTCCTTGGGTCTTCAAATGGCTTCAGGACTTTAAAAAGGCTGTAGAGTTTCAATGGTCTGGGAAGAAGAAAAAGACCCTCTCTTTAAACAGTTTTCGTAAGTGGGAGTGGTGAAGGCGTAGCAAGTGGGAGTGGTAAAGGCGTGGCGAGTGGCTGTGGTGAAACCCTAACAAATGGGATTGGTTAGGGTCTGAAAAGGGGTGTGGTCAAGGGGTGGTCTAAAAGGAAAGAGTTTTTCACGTCACTAGAGTGTTATTTCAGTTACGAAAGGCAAGGAAGAGGGAGGTGATTTTTTTCAGAAAACTCCTCCATCTTTTCGCACCATGCAAACCAAAAGAATGGTTAGCAGAGTACGAAAGCGATCGCACTCCGAATTGAAAAAGATCCAGGACAAAGTACTCCGTTGCAGCATGGTATGTAGCATGGAGCCGTTGGACTGTGCCAGAGAGAATTAGTATTGTGTTATAAAGTGGAGATTTAAATTCCGATGAAAAAAGATTATCATTTGTGGTAATCTATACAAAAATAGTTCAGAATCGTAGAAAATTAATTAAAAGTCAAATATAAAAACATACACTGAAGTTTGTATCAAAATGTACACAGCATGTTAGAACAAGTTTTTAACCTGACGGTAAAAAAAAAGAGGAGCACACTCAAGTAGGCATGTATACTTTTTCATGTTAAGAAAAAAGAGGTTTCTTCTCTTTTTTTTGTTGTTGTATTTTGTTTTTTCCCTCTCAGTCATCGGTAAAATATAAGAACTGTAGTTCGAGTGTGTAAAAACTAATCAGCACACTCCTAGAAGCTAGCCAAAGTTTCAAAGTTGTTTCTGAAGTAGTCTGTTCAGAAAGTTGGTTTTTGTGGTGGGTGTGGCTAAGGCGGACCAATGGGACTATCGATGGTTCAGAAAGTTGGTTTTTGTGGTGGGTGTGGCTAAGACAGACCAATGGAACTGTAGGAAGCGTAGTGATTGGGGGTTCTGAAGCCTTTTTCACAGCAGATAGACTCAACAAGAGTTCATTGATAGCAGTACTGAGACGTGAGTGAACAACAGTGTTTTTAAAAACATGAGATTAAAAACTAACAGCAGTGTTTAAAAAAAAAAACACGAGACAAGTAGGCATGTTAAGAAAAACAGGTTTCAGAAAAAACATTGCTCTGTTCCTGAGGTACTTAGTATTGTCTTATAAGAGTGAAGATTTAATTTTGATGAAAAAGATTATCATTTGCGGGTAATCTATACAGAAAAATTGTTCAGAATCTTAGCAAATTCATTAAAAGTCAAATATAAAAATCTGTCATTGAAAATAGTGTTAAAAACCCTTATGGATAGATACATCCTATTGGTATTGATTGATTCATAGAACATAAACTTGACTGGAGCTTATTCGAACGTGTCTTTAATTCTGTCGTTACAGTAGCAACATTGAAGTATAAAGTGACCACCACCAAGACAAAACAAAAAGTATGAAAGTACTCTTGTAAATATATATATATATATATATATATATATATATATATATATATATATATATATATATACAGTATTGTAAACAAAAATTATAAACAAAAATGTGTGCAAGAAGATGGTATATGGTATATTACAGTGCAATGCAGTACAATGAAAGTGACTGTGTGATCAAGTGACATATTGAGCTCAGTTTAACTTAAAACAACTAAAGTGGAATAGTGTAAACCTTAGTCCAAGTTAAATGTCAAAGGGAGCTGAGAGCTCTCTCTACCAGCCAGAGAGGGTGACTGGTTAAAACAGTTTAATTGCTGTTGGCAGGAACGACTTCCTGTATCTGTCCTTGTGACAGTGAAGCTGAAATAGTCTGCTGGAGAAACTGCTCCGCTGTCTGTCCAGTACTGAATTTGTGGGTAATCCACGATTCTACTGAGAGAAGGACGTGCATAAGAAGCTGCACTGCAGAAAAGGGTCTTCAAACAAGATTAAAAACACTGTAACTAAGGAAAAAAGGTACTCAAAACGAGTGGAAAAATCTGTCCATGCAGCAAGATAATTTATCTTGGTAAGATTTCTTAAATTAAGATTGTAGAGAACACTTGTTTCTAGATTTAAGAAAGGTATAATTGGTTATTGAATCTTAAAACAAGATTTATTTTGATGAGGAGGAGGAGGAAAAAATGTAAAACATCTTATTTTAAGTGTTAATTGTCTCATTTTAGGATTCTCTCCCTGGTTGAGACAGAAAAGTAAAATATTACTCGATATAAGATTATACTGAGACTTAAAATAAGAAAGTAATTATTAAAACAAGAAAAATATCTAACGCTTCTAAATTTAAGTTTTTTCCTGGTAAGAACCAAATAATTTGCAGTGTGGATGCATCGTATAAACTTTAAATACTTTAAATGTTTAACACTTGAAACAGTTGCAGGGACAGGACAGCTGCAGGGGCAAGATAAACAATAAAACTGCCCGGAAACAGATCTGGTAAGAGTCATAAAGTCATAAAATCATAAATGGGTCATTAAAGGTCATGAAAGGTCATAAAAGGGTAATAAAACTGTCAAGTTTGACGAGAAGTGTGTGGTTAATTCTTATGGCTACAAAAATTTCATATACATAATGGAAATAAAAACTTTACGAGCAAAATCCGCACGTTGAACCACGAAAGGGCAAGGGGTACTGTATTGTATTTTTTTTTTATTTGATAATTAATTTGTACACAACACTGTTTTATTAAATTTTTTTGTTTTACAGATGGACCTGTTTCTCTTCCAAACATGCCAAATCAGATTATGAATCGCATGCAAGTTTCACAAGGTATGTATTTCAGCACATGCCTACACATACAGTTGTGTTCAAAATAATAGCACTCTTATTATTACTATGTATTACTACTACTACTAATACTATGAATTATTCAGTTCAGTTCAACTTTATTGGTATAGCATAGCAGTGGGTGGTATAAACGGTATATGGTAGAAATGATATAAATGTAGCTAATGGTAGAGATTTTTACAATACCGGCCTACCGCAATTGCGCAAGTTGATAATTTCAAGCTGCGCCTACTTTGGTCGAAATTGAATTGAAAAAAGACCGGTGCAACGTTGGTCACTTCGTACTACAAAAAGAATCAGAGGTGGATTGATATTACAAATGCCATTACTGTATATTTGTGTAAGGTCATGGCGCCATTTCTTACAGTGGAAAAAAGCGGCTTTAGGAACATGATGAAGACACCTGATGGATACAATGAGTTGCCAAGCTGCAAGTGCTTAGGCCTAGTGATTCCCAAAGTGTGGGCCATGGCCCCCTAGTGGGCTGTCGAGGTACTGCAAGTGGGCCGTGAGAGGTCATTAAAAAATAAACAGTTATGTTTTAAATATAGTTTTAAATTACTGTAAAATATGTATTACATGATTTGATAAATATTTTGAAATAATAAAACAAACCAATTGAGTGTTGTTCTACTGTAATCTTAATTTAATATAACACGTGACAAATGTCACCTTATTTATTGACATTAATATTGGAATGTAGTTTTAGTCTTATTTGTTGATCAAAGTGTTGTTGAAAGGTTTGGATGGGTTACGGAGATTTTTCACATTTCAAATTGGTCTTTGGTATTCTGAAGTTTGGAAATGGCTGCTTTAGCCAAACTGAAATGCACGACAAAGGGCGCAAGCAAGTAGAGAAAGATATCGCGAGTATAAAACACTATGCAACTACTTATGGACTTGTGTTCGAGTTGCACATTGGAGCCTTACATTAGTCTCACAATCCACTTCATCGATGAAGAGTGGAAGTTATGCAGCAGATGCCTACAGACAGCTTATTTCCCTGAGGATCTTACGAGCGAACTCGTGTGTGTGTGTTTGTGTGTGTGTGTGCATGCGTGCGTATACATATTAAATTCAATTTTATTTGTATAGCGTTTGTTACAATGTCAGTTGTCTCTAGGTGCTTTACAGAGACCCAGATCATGACCCCCAAGCAAATATCATATATATTAGGGGTGCAACGGTACAGGTGGCTCACGGTACGGTCCGTACCGCGGGTTTTGTGTCACGGTTTCGGTACAAATTCGGTACAGTTTAAGACCACCCCCTACCCTAAACAAGCGATCACAAGATACCGAGTTTGTGGAAAGCGCAACACGCATGTCGGCGCGTAAAAGAGCGCGTCCAAATGGAATAAATGTGCAGCTGTGGCAGCTCTCATTCAGATGTTTGCTGTGGAGGAAACCAAGGAGATCTTTGTCTCTGGTGTCAAGCTGGAAAAGGTTGGATGCGGGAATTTATTTCCGATATGTCTGAAACTGTTGGTGGTCGAGGAGGGACAGGAACATTAATTGTTAGTGATCTTTAAATGCGCATCCAATGATTCGTTCTGCGCCAAGACGCACAACTGGATCTTACGCAGGTAAGATCCGGGTTTAGGGAGGTGGAAGATTGCGTTCTGTTAATTGTTTTCACTCCCTCGCCGGTGTATTAAACAGCAAAACCAAAATGCTCCACGCTGGTGATTTAAATAAGTTTTCTCCCAGCTTCTCCGCTACAGCTGGTCATGCCTGCTTTTTTTTTCCTCCATTTCCTCCATGACCTGCAGCCAACCGGCCAAAGAGTGATCGGCTGGTCACTGTGAGTGAGCGGAGGCGAGTAGACATTGACATGCGGAGGTGGCTCTGCAGCCTTAAAGGCTCACACGCACACCCGTATAACAATCAAGTCCAAAGCAAAATTATTATAACATATGTACGTGGTACCGCGGGACATAAAAGCATATTGTCCCGTGGAGGTCATACCGAACCGTACCGTATTTTACCAAGTACCGTTGCATCCCTAATATATATACATATATATATACACACACACACATACACTTCTCAAAAAAATTAAAGGAACACTTTGAAAACACATCAGATCTCAATGGGAAAAAAAACCTGCTGTTTATTTCTACTGATATGGACTGGGTGATGTGTTAGGAACAAAAGGATGCCACAAAATTTGATGGAAATGAAAATTATCAACCTACAGAGGGCTGAATTCAAAGACACCCCAAAAATTACAGTGAAAAAATGATGCGGCAGGCTAGTCCATTTTGCTGAAATTTCATTGCAGCAACTCAAAATGGTGTTCAGTAATTTGTATGGCCCCCACGTGCATGTATGCATGCCTGACAACGTTGGGGCATGCTCCTAATGAGACGACGGATGGCGTCCTGGGGTATCTCCTCCCAGATCTGGACCAGGGCATCACTGAGCTCCTGGACAGTTTGAGGT
This sequence comes from Hirundichthys speculiger, assembly GCA_018398805.1. Taxonomy (NCBI): domain Eukaryota; kingdom Metazoa; phylum Chordata; class Actinopteri; order Beloniformes; family Exocoetidae; genus Hirundichthys; species Hirundichthys speculiger. Next base: position 618,231 of record JAGFBZ010000307.1, on the reverse strand, counting down.
GCAACCTGGCGGCGTCGGCTGGATGGAAACATAATGTCCCAGAGGTGTCCTATTGGATTTAGGTCAGGCGAGCGTGGGGGCCAATCAATGGTATCAATTCCTTCATCCTCCAGGAACTGCCTGCATACTCTCACCACATGAGGCCGGGCATTGTCGTGCACCAGGAGGAACCCAGGACCCACTGCACCAGCAAAGGGTCTGACAATGGGTGCAAGGATTTCATCCCGATACCTAATGGCAGTCAGGGTGCCGTTGTCTAGCCTGTATAGGTCTGTGGTCCCTCCATGGATATGGACCAGACCATCACTGACCCACCACCAAACCGGTCATGCTGAACGATGTTACAGGCAGCATAACGTTCTCCACGGCTTCTCCAGACCCTTTCACGTCTGTCACATGTGCTCAGGGTGAACCTGCTCTCATTTGTGAAAAGCACAGGGTGCCAGTGGCGGACTTGCCAATTCCGGTGTTCTGTGGCAAATGCCAATCGAGCTCCACGGTGCCGGGCAGTGAGCACAGGGCCCACTAAAGGACGTGGGGCCCACAGGCCACCCTCATGAAGTCTGTTTCTGATTGTTTGGTCAGAGACATTCACACCAGTGGCCTGCTGGAGGTCATTTTGTAGGGCTCTGGCAGTGCTCCTCCTTGCAAAAAGTGATCAGATAGCGGTCCTGCTGATGGGTTGTAGACCTTCTACGGCCCTGTCCAGCTCTCCTGGAGTAACTGCCTGTCTCCTGGAATCTCCTCCATACTCTTGAGATTGTGCTGGGAGACACAGCAAACCTTCTGCCAATGGCACGTATTGATGTGCCATCCTGGAGGAGTTGGACTGCCTGTGCAACCTCTGTAGGGTCCAGGTATCACCTCAGCTATTAGTTGTGACAGTGACCCTAGCCAAATGCAAAACTGGTGAAAAAGAGTCAGAAAAGATGAGGAGGGGAAAAAAATGTCAGCGGCCTCCACCTGTAAAACCATTCCTGTTTTGATGGTCGTCTCGTTGTTGCCCCTCTAGTGCACCTGTGATTAATTTTATTAACACCAAAGCATCTGAAACTGATTAACAACCCCCTCTGCTACTTACCTGACCAAATCAATAATCCAGAAGTTTAATTGACTTGATGCTATACTCTGAGTACAAAGTGTGGGGTAAAGTGAGCCACCCTGGGGTAAAGTGATCCCCTTACTTTTTTCACCACTCTGGAGGTGACAGAACAAACACAAATAATGCAAAGTATCATTCAAAAAATGTTTTATTCAACTTAGAGAAAAGAACCACTTCCACAGTAGGGGAAACTCAGATTATGACCACCATCACTCCATAGCGAGTCCTTGGGATTAGCTTGGACTTTTAGCCCTTCTTTTGCAGTTCCTCATCAGTCTCTTACGTGTCTTTTCAAAATCCCCGGATTGGCTCACCTTTTTCTCACCTCTTTTGCACTTCCCCTGCAGCCTGCTACGTCTTTCTTCAGAAGCCCTTTCGAGTGCCTGCATCTCAGGAGTGTTGGTGAGGATAGCGTTCTTCACGCGCCTCCCTCTGGTTTGTTTTCTGAGGGTGAACTTTGGAAGTGCAATGATTTCCTGTGGAGGGACATATACAGGCCGGCTAGTTAAAGGTCCTGGATCCGTGTCAGCTGGTGCGGGACAGGGTTTTTATAGTTAACGAAAACTAAGACTAAAACTAAAACTAGCAATGAAAAAATATTTCAGTTAACTGAAATAAAAATAAAAACTACAATTAAAAAAAAAACGAAAACTAAATAAAAACTACAATGAAGGATGTAAAACTAACTAAAACTAAACTGTAGATTGTAGATAAATTCAGCTTCGTTTTCGTTGTCGTTTCGTTTTCTCCCTCGATTACTGCCTGTCCTGCAGCAGCCGCTATGATACCCTCCCTCCAGAGAGGGGGCAGCATAGCGGATATAGACCTTTTCGGGCCAGCCCCCCGGAAGTACCCCGACCGCCATTGCGGGGTTGTGCTACAGAGCGACGCTTTCACCGGCTCGCAGATTAACCAGTGTTTTTCTCTTTCTACAAATATATATTTTTATAATGTCGAGTCAGTCGAGTGGGAATACATGTTCCGTCATAAACTGTGCCAACAATGGTGTGAAAATTCGACAATGGAAGAAGAAAGTATGCACGAAGACTGCCTTGTTTGCAGAACAAGAAGTTAGGAAGACGTGGGTGAAAAATATCAACAGAAAGGACTTTGTTCCAAATGAATACAGCCGGGTGAGTTTTCGTTAACATTCAATCTCGTACTACTCATAGTCTCGCTGAGAGTCCCGGACGATTCTGGCCGAAAGAACAGCAGTATGAGGCTACTGTAGCCCTCGGTACTAGCACAAGCCTATAAATGAATGAATAAATTAATGAATGAATGACTTAGGAGAATGATAAAATAAATTAAATATAACATTAACACATAGCCTAATTTACCACTCGCGTTAACATTACAGTAGCATAATCTTTATGGCTTGTTGACGTTAGTTATAACCAGCGTTCCACAGTTTTTAGTGTTTGATTATGGGAATAGATCATGCTATTTCCATAACCAATCATTAAAAACAGCAATAAACTACCTTCATCTGTAACTGGAGGGCCACTGCCTAACATCATCAATCCAAGACATGTCTGTGTTATCAGTAACAGATTGCTCCACGCTGCTGTGTTTGGGTTACTTGATGGAGCACCGCACCCTCCAGTTATGGGCGGGGCCACTAGGGGGCGCTTGTCCACAATTTTCAAGTCGAAAAGGTGTATAAACTGCTGCATACTGCAAGAAGAAGAAAAACTAAAACTAAGACTAAAACTAAATAAAAACTAAACTGAAACTAGACAATTCCTCAAAATAAAAACTAAACTAAAACTACTAAATTACTTGTTGAACTAACTAAAACTAAACTGAAATAAAAAAGCAAACTGGAAAACTAAATAAAAATAAAAACTAAAGAAAATTTCAAAACTATAATAACCTTGGTGCGGGAGTGGGCAAATTCGTATGGGAGGCTGCGTTATCTGCAGCGGGAGGAGGGTCATCTTCAGGCAGATCATCTGCAGGGTGCAGGCCTTCAATAACTTCTCCTGGAGGTGGAGCATCTCTGGTGGCAGGCTGTAGTTCAGGGTTTGGTCGGTCTGATGGAATGGATGGTGCAAACGCTTTATCCAGGAAAATGTCACGATTGTCTGGGAAAATTCCAGTGGAACTAAACCCAGAAGTCATGTTTTGTGGTGTCGGGGTTGTCATGAAGGCTTGACTCACAAGTCCTGCAACCTGGGAGATAGTGACTGTTTTGCCAGGATTTGATCGCATCCACCCATCGCGAGCTCGGCTGTATTGGGCTTTGAACGGACCGTACACAGCCACATCCAGAGGCTGCATGATGGGATGTGTGAGGTGGGAGAGTGAGCATAACGATACCATTGCTCCTGGTGAGTTCTACTGCCCTGAGTGATCTGTGAGCTTTAAGATTGTCCATGATGAGAAGCATGGGGGGGTCAGGTGAACAGTAAGTGTGGTTTATCAGGTGGCCGAAAAACTCGGCCCAGCTATCTTCATTCATCCATCCTGTTCTGGTGGATGTACCTTTTGCTCCTGGAGGTGCATTGATCATGAAGCAGTCTTTAAACTTTACTCTGGGAAAGACCAACATCGGAGGTGCAGCATCCCCAGCAGCATTAACAGCACAGACCAGAGTTACCAGTTCCCCTCTCTCGGCCGATGTGATGGAACCAACTTGCCTTTTCCCTCTTTGTGTCACCACCTGAAACAGACAGAAAATTCAGAATTAATAGCATATTTGATCTGTAGGTTACATACGGAGCTCCAGCAGTGTCCTGGAGGTGAATGAGAGGCTGCTCGCTCCATCGTCTATCCGATTTCAGAGCACCATTCTGGGCCTTGCTCGCTCGGAGGTCCTGCCAGGCCTGTTTATTACATTATTACAAGCTACACATGTCAGCCTTGTGTGTGCGTTTATCTCACCTGGTGAGGCCTTTGTACCGTATGGAGACCTGTTTCGTCCACATTAAAAATCATGTGTGGGGGGAATTTATGCCTGTTAAAGATAAGGAGAAAAGGAATCTATCCATCCATCCATTAACTTCCGCTTGGTCCGTAATCGGGTCGCGGGGGCAGCAGCTTCAGCTGAGAGGCCCAGACCTCCCTCCCCTCGGCCGCCTCCACCAGCTCCTCTGGGAGAATCCCGAGGCGCTCCCAGGCCAGCCGAGAGATATAATCTCTCCAGCGGGTCCTGGGTCTTCCCCGTGGTCTTCTCCCAGCTGGACATGCCCGAAACACCTCTCCAGGGAGGCGTCCGGGGGGCATCCTAACTAGATGAACCACCTCAACTGGCTCCTCTCGATGTGAAGGAGCAGCGGTTCTACTCTGAGTCTCTCCCGAATGACCGAACTTCTCACCCTATCTCTAAGGGAGAGTCCAGCCATCCTGCGGAGAAAACTCATTTCCGCCGCTTGTATCCGCGATCTCATTCTTTCGGTCACTACCCACAGTTCATGACCATAGGTGAGGGTTGGAACAAAGATCGACCGGTAAACAGAGAGTCTTGCCTTTTGGCTCAGCTCTCCCCTCACCACAACGGACCGGTACAGAGTCCACACCACAGCAGACGTTACACCAATCCGTCTGTCGATCTCCCGCTCCTTTCTCCCATCACTCGTGAACAAGACCCCGAGATACTTAAACTCCTCCACTTGAAGCAGAACCTCACTCCCGACCCGGAGGAGGCATTCTACCCTTTTCCGACTGAGGACCATGGTCTCAGATTTGGAGGTGCTGATTCTCATCCCTGCCGCTTCACACTCGGCTGCGAACCGCTCCAGTGAGAGCTGCAGATCCCCACTCAAATCTAAACTACTTAATTTTAGAGAATAAAACACATGCATTGGAACAATCAATTCACCCACCTGTCCATGACTACTGCCAGATTATCATAGACCTCCCCAACAGTCGTTCTATTGAAGCCAGTGGCCCTTCAGAGGGATGTTGCTTCTGGAGTTCAGACAGAAAGATGACAACATGCTAGAAAGCTGCAGAACCACTCTGGACCTGAATCAGAACCACTCTGGACCTGCAGACTGTGTCTCCTTCCAGTTGGCAGGCATGGGGACATGGTTCTTGTCTGCATGGGGACCTGGTTCTTGTCTGCATGGGGACCTGGTTCTTGTCTGCATGGGGACATGGTTCTTGTCTGCATGGGGACATGGTTCTTGTCTGCATGGGGACATGGTTCTTGTCTGCATGGGGACATGGTTCTTGTCTGCATGGGGACATGGTTCTTGTCTGCATGGGGACATGGTTCTTGTCTGCATGGGGACATGGTTCTTGTCTGCATGGGGACCTGGTTCTTGTCTGCATGGGGACATGGTTCTTGTCTGCATGGGGACATGGTCTGATGGTCTGGGGACCTGGTTCTTGTCTGCATGGGGACTGCATGGGGACTGGTCTGTCTGCATGGGGACATGGTTCTTGTCTGCATGGGGACATGGTTCTAGTCTGCATACTCAAAGGCCAGTGTGGGACACTTAGCTGGAGAGAGACCATAGGACTGTTCAGCAAGTTCTTTCAGGTGTTTGGCGAGTTCCTCCTCCGTCTCATCTGTGAAAATTCTCGTTGCCATGGCTACTGAGTCCCAGGCCCAGCTGCTTCTTTGTTTTAAATCTAAGGAGGCTCGATTTGTCAATATTTTGCTCCTTTGAAACACATCTTCTTTTTCTCCATGACCTCAGTGGTCCCAGGTTGTCTTCCTGTTGGACTTCCTTGGCATGATGGATTTTTCATACTGTTTAAGACACAAAACACAAAGCTTATTTTTTGTCTTACTTTGCCTCCAGGGGAAAAGTGAAGCAGTGTCTTACTTTTCCTCATGGCAATTGTCTCACTTTAACCCTCCATGTACTTATATTCTGACTGGTTCATTGTTAGTACATGCACTACAGAGATGACTATATAAACAGGTGTAGGCAGTAAATACTCAGGTGGTCAGAGGTTCAGACTGCAGGTCAGCATGTTTGTTGAGATCTCAGAGACATCGATATAGATAGAAGTAAATGCTGGAGTGGCCAGAGGGTGGAACTGCATGTCAGTATGCAGTTCTGGAAACTCTTAGGAAAGTAGGAGCTCAGGACAGCACAAAAAAACTACAGGAACGAAAACGCAGTTACATTTATAAAATGTTCCAAATGAACTGTTAAAGCTGAAGGAAGAAAAGGAAAGGAGGGGAGTGAATAGTGTCTCATGTCCCCCTGCAGCATAGGCCTATAGCAGCATAGCTATGATGATGCTATGTTTAAGATGAGCCTGCTCTAGTCTTGACTTCAGCCAGTCCCATAACTATTAGCTTTAACACCCTATTGTTTAGACGAACTATAGGCATTACTTAACAGAAATGTTTTAAGTTTAGTTTTAAAGGTGGAGGTGGTGCCAGCCTTCTGAACCCAAACTGGTAGCTGGTTTCATGGTAAAGGTGTCTGATAGCAGAAGGCCTGTTTGCCAGGACTTTTGGGGTTCCCCAGGGGTCAATCCTGGGACCCCTGTTGTTCAGTCTGTCCATGCTTCCATTAGGCCAGCTAATACACAGCTATAATGTGTCCTACCACAACTATGTAGATGATACTCAGATCTATGTGTCACTGACAGCAGGAGAACATGGGCCTGTAGATTCATTGTGTCACTGCATCGAACAGATCAGTGTGTGGATGCAAAACAACTTTCTCCAGCTAAACTCTGTCTGTGGCCCACAGAAACAAAGAGAAAGTGTTATCAGTCACCTTGAGACTCTAGAAGGTAAAAATCAGGTCAGAAATTTAGGGGTAATAGATTTAGACTTGAACTTTAACAGCCACATTAAGCAATAACATCAGCAGCTTTTTACCATCTAAATACATTGCCAGAATCAAAGGAATAGTGTCTAAACCAGATTTAGAAAGACTAATCCATGCGTTCGTCTCCACCAGGTTAGACTACTGTAACGGCCTGCTCACTGGGCTCTAAACCAGCTGTAAGACAGCTGCAGTACATCCAGAACACTGCTGCACGAGTCCTGACTAGAACCAGGAAATACCACCATATTAGTCCAGTCCTGAGGTCTCTGCACTGGTCCTGACTAGAACCAGGAAATAAGACCGTATTAGTCCAGTCCTGAGGTCTCTGCACTGGTCCTGACTAGAACCAGGAAATAGGATCGTATTAGTCCAGTCCTGAGGTCTCTGCACTGGTCCTGACTAGAACCAGGAGATACGACCATATTAGTCCAGTCCAGAGGTCTCTGCACTGGTCCTGACTAGAACCAGGAAATACGACCATATTAGTCCAGTCCAGAGGTCTCTGCACTGGTCCTGACTAGAACCAGGAAATACGACCATATTAGTCCAGTCCTGAGGTCACTGCACTGATCCTGACTAGGGATGCACATGGTTAACCGTTAACCGATAACAGTAACTCTAACCAATTAATACTAACGGTCAATTTTGTTTTTAAGCTACGTAATTCAATCATCTCATGGGGGCGTGTCGACAGGTGCAACACATGCCATCACGTGCGTCCCATCACAGCCCACTTTACAGCGAAGATGAAGAGAGCAAAAAGGAGTTCTGTGCAGTGTTGTACCTGAACATGTTCACTGAACGAAAGTTCACGAACTAGTTCATATTTTTCGCGAACGTGAACTGAGCGCGTTCACTTTCCCCTTAACCAGCACGGGGCGTGAACGAGTTCATTTGGGCATTTGTGAACGAGGCTCCGTCAAAGTTTACGCACGGTCAAAACAGTTCCAGGTTTCCAGCGAACCTCTTTTAAAATACACCACAAATGAGCCTGATACGTATCTGCTGAAAGCAATCAAACATGGCAACATGGCTGTCGCTTCTGTAGATTACAAAAAATGAACTATTTAGTTCATTTAGTTCACCGCGCTCATAACAGAGAGCTACGTGACAATTACATGTCACTATATCGCTGAGTACTGGAAAGCTAATTCTGCCATCCTGTTAACGCGGAGCATGCTGAGTAGACACACAGCTGATAACCTCACAGCTAAACTGGTTGATGCAGTGGAGACGTGGGGACTTGGTGGGAAAGTGTCTGCATGCATCCACGACAATGCGCGCAACCTCGTGGCAGCCAACTCTCCCGGGCCGGTCAGGTGGGTCGGAATGGTGGGACGTTTGTGTGTCCGAATAGCGGTATTTCGGGATGGTGATGTGTCTAAATGGTGGTATGTCGGAATAGCAGCATGTCGGAATGGCAGCATGGAAGGGCATTTAAATCTTATCGGTTAACGGTTATTAATCGTTAAAGGGCGTTGGTTAACGGTCATAAAAAAAATCCAAAATGTGTATCCCTAGTCCTGACTAGAACCAGGAAATATGACCATATTAGTCCAGTCCTGAAGTCTCTGCACTGGTCCTGACTAGAACCAGGAAATACCACCATATTAGTCTAGTCCTGAGGTCTCTGCACTGGTCCCGACTAGAACCAGGAAATACGACCATATTAGTCCAGGTCTCTGGCTTCCTGTCCCTCAGAGAATAGACTTTAAAACAGATCTACTTGTGTTCAAGTCTCTTCATGGCTCCAAAGTCCATCTCTGACATGTTAGATCCATATGAACCAACCTGGACTCTGAGAACCTCAGGTAGTGGTCTCCTGCTGGTGTCCAGAGTCAGGACTAAACAAGGTGAAGCTGCATTTCAGTTTTATGCTCCTAAAATCTGAAACAGTCTTCCAGAAGATGTGAGAGACCTGAACTCTGACAATGTTCAGATCCAGACTGAAAACAGTTCTGTTTAGGTGTGAAGATGACAACTGAAAGGATTTTATCTACACGCTTCATTTTTAATTTGTTTTATAATTTAATTTATTCTTCTTTTTTAAATTCAGTTTTAATTTAATTTGTTAATGATTATTTTTATGCTCTTATGATTTATGGAATGACTATTTGCCTTCTTGTGATTTTATGCATCAGTAAAGCACTTTGAATTGTCTTGTGTACGAATTGTGCTCTACAAATAAACTTTGGATATTCTAGGAACTACAAGTAAACCTGCACTCTGAGAGGGGAGAGCTCTATTAGGAACATAAGGCGTTATGAGGTCTTGTAAATAACAAGGAGCTTGGCTGTAAAGGGCCTATGCAAGTAACAGAATTTTGAATTTGATTTGAAATTTTACAGGAAGCCAGTGGAGGGAGGGTTAGGGTTAGGGTTAGGGTTAGCACGGGAGAGACGTGTTCTCTCTTAATGATTCCTGTCAGCACTCCTGCTGCTGCATTTTGGATCATCTGGAGGCTATTCAGTGAATTATTTGGACATCCTGTTACTAATGCATTGCAATAATCTAGTCTAGAAGTTACAAATGCATGGTTTAGTTTTTCAGCTTCACCCTGGGAGAGGATGCTTCTAATCTTGGCGGTGAAAAAAAATTGTCTTACAAACCTGATTAATATGCTGTTTAAAAGACAAAAATAACCCAGAGGTTTCTCACAGTTGTACTAGAGGCCAACATAAAATCAGCTAATCCGTTCCTCAGGTGTTTGGGACCAAAAACAATGACGCCTGTTTTATCCAAATTTGAAAGCAAAAGGTTTATGGACATACAGGTCTCAATGTCCTGAAGATAAGCCTTGTGTCACGGTTTCGGTACGGATTCGGTACAGTTTCAGACCACCCCCTACTCTAAACAAGCGATCACAAGATACCGAGTTTGTGGAAACCGCAACACGCATGTCGGTGCGTAAAAGAGCGCGTCCAAATGGAATAAATGTGCAACTGTGGCAGCTCTCATTCAGATGTCTGCTGTGGAGGAAACCAAGGAGATCTTTGTCTCTAGTGTCAAGCTGGAAAAGGTTGGATGCGGGAATTTATTTCCGATATGTCTGAAACTGTTGGTGGTCGAGGAGGGACAGGAACATTAATTGTTCATGATCTTTAAATGCGCATCCAGTGATTCGTTCTGCGCCAAGACGCACAACTGGATCTTACGCAGGTAAGATCCGGGTTTAACTGTTTTCACTCCCTCGCCGGTGTATTAAACAGCAAAACCAAAATGCTCTCACGCTGGTGATTTAAATAAGTTTTTTCCCAGCTTCTCTGCTACCGGTGGCCATGCCTGCTTTTTTTTCCCTCCATTTCCTGCGTCTATGAGCTGCAGCCAACCGGCCAAAGAGTGATCAGCTAGTCACTGTGAGTGAGCGGAGGCAAGTGGACGTTGACATGCGGAGGCGGGCCTGCAGCCTTAAAGGCTCACACGCACACCCGTCAATCAAGTCCAAAGCAAAATTATTATAACATATGTACGTGGTACCGTGGGACATAAGAGCGTATTGTCCCGTGGAGGTCGTACCGAAACCGTACCGTATTTTACCAAGTACCGTTGTATCCCTAGTGACTACCTAAAAAGCATAGAAGAATAATTAATATAACAGTGCTAAACTAAAATACCTATTGTGACTAGGTACCATGACGGTGAAATGCAGCCCACTGTTGCAAAGACACTAAAATGTGGAATATTGTCAAGCTCACTTCTGCATTTGTGCTGTAAAAGTAAAGCATCTGAACTAGGAAACATTTACAAACTAACTGGGATTTATGTAGTGCTTCTGTACCTTTGGCTCTGTGGTTATTGCTGAATTCTTTTTTCTTTTTTTCCTTCATTGTACAGGAATGAACCAGTTCAACCACATGGCTCTGTCCAGCACTCAGATGCCTCAGACATCAGTCGGAGCCCGAGCTGCTTCTCCTATGAGCCACCCACAGCAAGTGAACATGAGCTCTGCCTCAGCGGTAAGAGGACCACGCAGGCCAGGCAAATTACAATACACACATGCTCATAAAATTAACTTCTGCCAGCGCCCCCCCCGCCCCCCCTTTTTTGTTTTTTTTTATTAGCAAGAGCAGCCTTGGCTTCATGAAAAATGTGGTTAATGGATCAAAATTCATTCAGAGGTGGCTGTTTATTTTTAATTACATTAAAATTTCAACCACAAATTGTAATTTATTTATTTTTTTTGTAAATTTTACTATTACAAATTACATTTTGGCAAATGAGGAAAAAAAAACCTGCTGAGTGCCAGGTGAGTTTTAAACAATGGACCATGGCTGAAATAGATTTCTTTGATGGCTCCTTCCTCTTATGTGCTTTTAAGGTTCCTAAAACCAAGGCAGGGGGTAGAAGTAACTATCTTTCACTACAAGAGAATCCTACTGGTATTGGCTTTCTGCTAATAAGATAAATGCATTAAAAATGGTGTTGGAGGTTTTATATTGAGATGAGCAGTTTCATAACAATAATGCAGCTACTAAACAAAAGAGTATTATTGGAGGGAATCATTTTATATTGGTTGGCTAAACTCAGACCTGTCAGGCTGCAGTGTCACTATAAATTTGGGAGGATTACCCATTAACATAACAATTACGCAATCACAGCTCTTCAGTAGTCATCATCAGCTAGATTTGTGACTTTCTCAAAACTATTGTGCATTAATCCACCTAATACATTGCGTTCACTTCAATAAAGCTTTATTTTAGGTCAAGAAATGTATGGTTTTCCATCTGTTAATTATACAGGTTGTTTTCCAGTAGTGTTGGTTGTTTTTGCCTTGATTTATGTTTGTGACTTGTTTTGAAAGGAAACTTGTTACTCTGATGTAATGATAGTATTTGGTTTTCCTGTCTTGTAGATGGGACTGTCTCCCTCTCGAATGCCCCAGGCACAGGGCCTGATGGCTGGACACAGCAACGTGGCAGGCCAGACAGCAAGCCAAGGACAGTTTATTCCTCAGAGCCAGTTTCCGCCTGGATCTGGTGGATTGGCCTCAACAGGTGCCATAAATGTCACCATGGGGCCTGTCATGGGTCAGCCACCAGCACAAGCTGCTGTCACCCAGGTGAGACTTGCTCTGAGATGATAAACTAAGCTGCATAACTCATCTGGTTTGGCTATTATCAGTAATGCTCATGGATCTGCTCTAGAGTGATGCTAATTCTAATTAATTGCAGAAGATCTAAAAACCATGTTAATCAATCATATTACACTGATTACTCTTTAATTGATCACACGCTTGAAAACCCTAAATTCCTTGTGGTGTTGTCTATTTCACCCTACCCCAGTGATCCCTTGCCACTTTGCAGTTTGAGTACCGTGGTTTTAGTGCTTCGCGGATTTTTTTCAGAAATATATTATAATAAAAAAATCAAGAAATAATCGCTGAAATTCTGCGAAAATCCACCCCACAGCAGACAAGAGGCTGCAGCTGCCACTGAAACATCAAATAATGACTCACAGCCTCCTGTAAGCAACAGAGAAACACAGACGGACCAGAACTCTAGAATCTGTGCTCTGATTGGCTGAGACACATTTACTACAGTTCAGAGACCAGAGGCTGTGAGAGAGACAGAAAGACCACAGTTGAGCCTTTGTCTTTGTCTAAACATATTTTAAACACATTATTTAGGCTCGGGGGGGCTCCGGCTCCAGTTCTGGGATTTTGAATGTCCCGGGGGGGGCGCCGGTCCCCGATCCCCATTAACCGCAAAAACTAAGGGATCACTGTACTTTGTTTGTCTGCTTTTCCTGTGTGTATGTCCACCTGCTCTTTGTGTGTCCTCCTCTCCAGCAGCAGCAGAGCGCTAACCTCCCCATGAATGCACCCGGCCCCTCGCTGGGCCTTCAGCTAGCCTCCTCCCAAACTCCTTTGCTCTCCACGCCTCCACCTACTGCCTCTTCTGCCTCCACGGCTGAAGGGGCAAATAACCTACCACACCCCCAGTCCTCAAGTCCCAGCTCCACCCCCACACTTCCTGCCCCAGCTCAGGGTGCCACCCCGTCCTGTCCCAGTCAACCCCTACCCCAGACGGAGCTTCCTGCAGCAGCACAGACGCAGCCCCTGCCTCAGCCCCCTACCACGCCGGTGAGACTGAGTCCCTCCGCATGCCCTCCACTTTCATCCTCTCCCCTGCAAATCCCCTTTTTTCTGAGTCCATGTACCAACCCTTATCGTTCACATCTACCTTCCTAATAAGTGCATCTTCGCCACAGTTTGTAGCCTCCAACACCATGGCAATAATGCATCTTTCAACTTAGGGAGCAGTAGTGACTACAAGAGGCATGCAGTCCTGTTATAACCGCAGCCCTGCATGCAACAAAAGGAACAATTAAGGCATATATCTCAGATTTGTCCTCTTTTGCTTGTAGCCTTTAATTTCTCCTGTTTGTCTTAGCTTTACCAACCAGGGGCTGGATAACCGGGTGCCCACACCTGCCTCAGCCACGAGCGCTGACCTGCACTCGCAGCATGCTGCAGCAGACCTACCTGTCCAGGAGCCCAAAACAGAAATGTACCATGAACAGCAGGAGTTTGAGGCTGCTAGTGAAAAAAGTGAGCCCAAGATGGAGGTAGGTCAAGGCAGCATATTCAGTACAGTAAAATAATTAATTAGTTTTACTACATCGTCAAACAACATGAAACTGGAAAGAAGCCTGTTGACACAGGAAGTCAACAATGTATTAAGCAGAGGTGGAAGTTGATGGTGGTCCTCAGTTTTTAATCAGCATGGGTTTTTACATGTTATCCATTTACATTAGAATTAAGACTAGATTTTAGTTAGAAATAGTTATATGTTTAAACTAATGGCTGTAGTTTTTATAACATTTTGGTGTTAAGATGTGGGGGTCCTTTTAAATACAGTAAACCCTCACAGTTTACGGTCTCAGCAATCTCGGTGGTTTAAAAAATATTCATTTGAGAAAAAAGTTTGAAAGAGGAGAAAAAAAAGAGAGAAAATTCAAACGAAGAACCGAGAACGAGTCTCAGGAAGCAACAAGAGCCGACACGGGAGGCCCTATGAACAAAAATCGAGGCTTGTGATTGCCTGCTACGACGGGCATTACTGTGGCGTCAGTTGTCTGTAGGCTGATTGGCTGACATGCGTCCCTGCATCTCCCATCTCTGGCTCTTGAGACAAAGCAGAGTTTAACACTGATACACTTCAATCAATCAATCAATTTTTTTTAATGGAACATGTTAAAAAACAAAATAAAAACAGGATCAGGGCAGAGTAAGTAATACAGTCTGCCCACAAATAAAAACAACAAGAGCAAAAAAATGAAATAAAAAATCAACAGGCAACAAAGCCTCATCCGTTTGAAAAAACAAAACAAAAACAATGCATCTGCCTTCTGTCCATTTGTCACCCAAACATCATGTCCAAATGGGATAGGAAGAAGTTAAAAAAAAAAAAAACTTTTCTAGTCCTACCCCCTTGTTCATCTGCTTTAGCATTTAGTATAAAAAACACACAAAAAAACAAACAAAAAAACAAACAAAAACATACAAACGACCTAATAAAATTAGCGTAAGTGCTATTTCTTGTGCAATTCCATAAGTGCAAAAATCAAAAAAGTAGGCCGAGACCTACGTCAGCCCATAGCTGCCAAGAACACTACATAAACAACAACAAGACAAAGCAAAAAGAAAAAAGAAAAAACAAGACTCAAGCCATTACTGCTCCATCTCATAAGCTCGCAGTATCTTCATTTTGAACAGTGTCTTCAGTTTGGATATATTATTACATGTTTTCATCTGATCACTACAATCATTCCACAGAGTAACTCCCCTTACTGTAACACTATGATATTTCATGTTAGTCCTGACTGGTGGTTTCTTGAACACGTAGCTTCCCCTCAAATTGTACCCACTCTCTCTTATTTGGAACAACTCTTGGATACTAGCTGGCAGTTGACAGTTTTTAACCTTATACATAAATTGAATTGTTTTAAAGTCAACTAAATCTCTAAATTTTAATATTTTCAATTTAATAAGAAGTGGATTTGTCGGTTCTCTATATTTTGTTTTATTTACCATTCGTATAGCTCTTTTTTGCAGGATAAATATTGGGTCAATGTTTGTTTTGTATGTATTCCCCCACACCTCCACACAGTAGCACATATATGGTAAAATGAATGAACAATATAATGTGTAAAGGGAAGCTTGGTTTAGGAGGTCTTTGGCTTTATTGAGTATTGCAGTTGATTTAGATATTTTAGTTTTTATATAATGTATATGTGGCTTCCAGCTTAATTTATTATCTATTATTACTCCAAGGAATTTGATTTCATTTACTTTTTTGATTTCCACATCATTTATCATGAGCTTCTTGCTTGATTTAGTAGATCGATTACCAAAAATCATGAATTTCGTCTTACTTAAATTGAGCGTTAATTTATTTTCATCAAACCAATTTTTCATCCTCCCCAGTTCCTTTTCTACTATATCCAAAAGTTGCTCCAAATTATTTCCACAACACAATAAGTTCGTATCATCTGCAAACAGAGTTGTTCTCATGACTTTAGACACTTCACATATGTTATTAATATACAGTAAGAATAACAGTGGTCCCAATACTGAGCCTTGAGGCACCCTGCATGTAACCTTCCTTAGCTGTGATTTGATTTTATGTATTTCCACATACTGGTGCCTGTTGTTTAGATAGCTCCGTATCCAGGACAATGCTGTTCCTCTAATACCGTATTTTTGCAACTTCTTTAATAATAGGTCGTGATCTACAGTATCAAATGCTTTTTTTAAATCTAAAAAAACCCCAACTGCATATTCTTTATTTTCTACTGCCTTTGTAATTCCCTCTACAAATTCCAATACTGCATAAGTAGTTGTCCTATTTGCTCTAAACCCATACTGCTGTTCACACAATACACCATGTTTTGTAATAAAATCATCCATTCTTACGTAAAACAATTTTTCCAGAATTTTTGAGAACTGAGACAACAGAGAAACCGGTCGATAATTTGAAAATTGATGTTTGTCTCCAGCTTTAAATATTGGGATCACTTTTGCAGTTTTCATTTTTTCTGGAAATATGCCAGTTTTCAGAGACTGATTGCAGATATGTGTGAAAGGTTTAGCAATACATTCAATGACGTTTTTAATTGTAAGCATGTCAAAACCATTCCAGTCTGAGGACGTCTTGCTTTCAAGTTTTTTAACAATATCTATAATTTCTTTTTCATCAGTTCCTCTTATAAACATAGACTCTGCGACATGTGTATTTCTACTCTCTACTCCATCACCATTACCAGTGTTTGCAATTTCCCCAGCTAAACCAGGACCAATATTAACAAAAAAAGTGTTAAACTCATTTGCAGCTGCAATCGTATCAGTAGAGATTGAGTTGTTTTTTGTTAGGAAGTAGGTGGGATATCCTGTCTCCCTTGTATCTTTTTTTACAATTTCATTCAGTATATTCCAGGTATTTTTGATATTGTTTTTATTGTCCTCTAGTAATTTACTGTAGTGTTCCCTTTTACTCCTTCTAGTTATTTGGATTAATTTATTTTTATATGCCTTGTATGTAATTTCAGCCTCTACTGTTCTTTTCTTTAGGAATTCTTTATACAATGCATTTTTCCGCTTACTTGCAATTAGTATTCCTTTTGTAATCCACGGTTTCTCAGTATATTTTTTTCTCACTACTTTCTTTACTATAGGACAATTTTTTTCAAAAGAATCAGTTATTATTGACAAGAAATTGTCATATGCCACATCAGCATCTTCTGTATATACATTGTTACAATCTTGTTTAATTAGGTCTAATTTAAATCTAACAGTTTTAATAGTTTTAATATTTTTATTGGTCTTAGTGTTGCTCGGTATAATTACAAAAACAGGTAAGTGGTCACTTGTATCATTTATTATTAATCCACTTGTAACTTCCTTATCTATTATGTTGGTAAAGATATTATCAATAATTGTTGCACTGTGCGTTGTTATTCTGGTTGGTCTTGTGATTTAGGGATACAAACTGATACTGAACATTGCATTGATGAATTCTGTGATTATATTATGTTCTTGTGGGTTCAGCAGGTCTATATTGAAACTATAAACTAAACTATTGACTTGGTGTTTTAGTTCATCAGTTCCAAATATCGTTTGCTTATTTCAGGGGTTTAGTGCCGTTTTAAGCCCCCATTGACAGCGAAGTATGAGGGTTTACTGTACATCATCAGCTGTCATCAAGCCAGGATTTCTGAACTCAGACGTTCATTATACCTTTCTTATGTGTGAAGTGTTTCAAAGTACATCTCTGAACTTGCTTATGTAGACCTTACACACACAAGCACATATATCATTTCCAGTAATTAATGTTAATAGCTAATGTTTTCTTCTTTGCTGCCATTCATACCGAATATTTTAATTAAAAAAAAAAGTTAATTGAAGAGCAGAGAAAACTGAGAGCATTGACTTGTAAACTCAAAATAGTTGTAAGCTATGTATGAAAACCTGCACTTCAGTTAACCTCACAGAAAATGCAAAATGTCTACGGATCATTTGTCATTAATCAATTGGAGATAATGTTGTTGTTCATCAAAGCTTTTGTTGCCTTTTTAAATGTAACCTGGACATGATGCATTTTTATGTTTTATTTATAGACCGAAGATGACTCTACTTCAGTTTTGCCAAAGAAGGAGGAGCAAGAGGAAAAGCCAGAGCCAATGGAGGTGGAAGAGAAAAAACCGGAAATGAAGACAGAACTTAAAGAAGAGGATGATAGTACAACTAATACTACAACCTCAATGTCACCCTCTCAGTCACGGCGGAAAAGTGAGTCTGTGGCCAGATGACGAATAAAACCAATGTAGTATATAGCTCCATTTCCATATCGATGGCCAAAGCGCAAAACCTCCTATCTGAAAAATTCACTTTTTTGAGAAAACTAAAAAAAACTTCTTGTTTTCTTGCAGAATGCTATTTTTTAAGTATACTCAATACATAATACACTGTTTTTGGACTATATTACTATACTATGTGTTAACAATACAGACTAGGTATTTTTGTTATTTTTTTCAAAGTGAAATCTGGAAATCAGAAAATTCTGCAGATAGGAGATTTTGCACTTTGGCCATCGATATGTGTTAATTTATCAATAAACAAGCAGTAACAATGTCATACCATCACCATGCCCCTCTACTGGATGTGGGAATTACGTTTTTTTTTTTGTTTGTTTGTTTGTTTGTTTGTTTGTTTTTTTGGGGGGGCGTTGTTTTGTATTCCTCACCACTGCTTGATTCAGGTTGACTGTGTGTCACAATCAAATGTTTTGGCCTAACTTAGTAGTAATCACAATAGATGTCTAACCACCTAAGGTGTTAAATAGATGCACACTGGTTGAAAAGCTTCCATTGCTGGTGGAAATACTTTGCACACATGACAAAAGTCAAACCTTGGTCACACAGGCAATGGAAGCACCATGGTCTGGTTTTTCCAGCGGTTCTGCTCCATCCTCACTGGTCTCACCGGTGACATTCAGGCATTAAAAACTCTCCTATTTCTGTGAAATTTACCATTTTGAAGTCAAAAAGGGTGATCTACGTGAATCATAGATTTACGTAGATCACCCTTTTTGACTTCAAAATCTACGATTCTACGTGTTTTGTTTTTTTTTTTTGTTTTTTGTTTTTTTTGGGGGGGTGGGGGGCTTATTTTTATTATCAAAGATTGACCTGATAAGAAAACTGAGCACTTGAGAAAATGAGGCAAATGAGCGTATGTTCACGTTTCCTACTTGCATTTACCAGTGGATTGGCTAACGCTGTCAGAGCTAGCCAAAGCTCTGGTGAAAAACAGCTCCTGTTTGCTAGAATTTTGTGTCAAGCTTGTGTAGTTAATGATAACATAAAAGAAGAAACACAGGCTTCTTTCTTCTTTCTCTGTAATTGGTGAATCCATGTCAGGGATGATATTTACACGAGGGCTGAGAAGGCTGAAGGTGAAGTTGTAAACTCTTGATGCCCTGTGCTTTTGCCCATGCTTGAAGCCTTTTGAGACAAAATAAAAACATGTGAACCCTGGTCTTTTTTTTTTTTTTTTTAACACGCCTTTTCGCCGCTGATGTTATTTATCATTTTATTAAAACGTCATGGTTTTGATCCATCTATGTTTACTGTTCTGGCTCTATCCATTGACCAGACAGGGTGTCAATATTTTTTAGCGCAACATTAGCGTGAGAGAAGACAACAGGGAAGAGCGCATCACGAAAGGCTTCAGTGTGTTTAGACCAAAAGCTACTAAGCTGTTGCTATTATGTAGCTGTTATTTTTAGTTGCTGCTGTAGCTTTTGACACCATTAGTTTCTGTGTATAAAATGTTTGGTTGAGTAAAAGGAATGTAATCCTTCAATCTAACCTTCTTATGACCAACATGTGATTTTCTATTAATTTATTTCATTTGCGTGCAACTAAACCATCCACTTCCAGTTTTACAATTGGACGTCCACACATGAAATTGTACATCATGCATGAGAACACTTTTGAGTTCAGGCTGTCCGCTTCTCAGGTTGATATGATGAAGAGAGAGGTAGATAATGGACATAAAAAAACCAAAACCATATTCCTTTGACCAGATGGTAGCGCTATGGGGTTCACCCAAGATTGTCACATACACTTGTTTGGGGTGGTATCATCAAATGGATTTTGGGGCAGATTGGACACTGCATAAGCAAGTTAGACTTCTCCATTCATGGCTAGATGTTGAACTTGGCCGTCCTCTCACGGCAACGGCCTTTGATAAAAATTAACAGTTTTCACTGTCAGTCGTCTTCAAAGTCTTTACTACTGATTTGAACCAATTTCAGGTGTGTCTACTTATACCACTTGAAGAAGGATGCCTAATGTAAAACATGACATTTCCTGTTGCCAATAGGTGGCACTACAACCGTTTCTTAGTATTGCAGATTCTATGTGTTCAGGATGGGCCTACGATCATACTCATCTGTTTTGGACCAGATTAAACACTGTATGGCCGAGTTACAGCCCAGTTCTCTTTCATGGCGAGTCTTCAAAATTACATCAAACTTTACCGCGTCACTGCGGTCACTCCCTCTGGTAAAAAGTTATAAGCTTCACAAACTTTCATCAGCCATGGGTCTAGATTAGAACAAAACAAGTTTGGAGTCAATCGGACCAAATCTCTGGGAGGAGTTCGTTAAAGTACAAGGCCTGGAAATGGCCAAAATATTGGAAAAACTGCATATTCCATTCAAAATATCAGACTTCCTGTGGGAGTTAGAGCATGGGTCCATGAGACTTTTTTTTAGGTCTGAAGATGATACATCAGTCACGAAATGTTCATGTCTCTAGGTGGAAGCATATCGAGGGACTCATCGATATAAAAAAAAAAAAAACAAGATGGCGCTACTGAGCCATTTTTGTGTGTCCATGCGCAGCACCCACAAAATACGTAAATTTTGCAGACAATGAATGTGTGAGCAAAATCTTGAGTTTTCGAGTATGTTAGGGCCCCCAAAAAGGTGATTAATTTCGGAGAATAATAATAATAATAATAATAACTAGAATATTTCGGAGAAATTTTGAGGCGTGGCCAATGAAGCTGCCCATCTGCGAAACCAGTGATCAGAGTCTGTGGTGGATAGACTTTACTAGCCTGCAGACTCCTGACCTCAACCTGAAACAACACCTTTGGCATGACTTTGAGAACCAGACCTTCTGGGCCAATATCAGTGTGTGACCTCAGAAATGCACTTCTGGTCAAAAGAATGGTCAAAAATCCCCATAAATGCACTTCCCAGAAGTGTTGAAGCTGTTCAAGCTGCAAAGGGTGGACCCACATCATATTGATTAGGAATGGGATGAACTCATATGTGAGTCAAGGCAGGTGTCCAAATACTTTTGGCAATGTAGTGTATGTTTGTTTTCCTGCTGCTGTGAATGTGGCATGAAAGGCTGGGTAACAGTGTCAAACACGTATTTTGATGTATGCGATTATCAGTCACATTCTTATAATACTGTGGCTGATGAACAAGCAGGCAGGGGCGGAGCTTCAGGTGAGGCGGTCCTCCCCCGCCCCCCGCAGTCACATGTGCCGCTCCTGCAGCATGTGTATGTGTGTGTGTGAGATCAAGAGAGACACAGACAGAGAACTGAAGATTCCGTTGTCTCCTGTCAGTCCAAATCTGGATTTCTATGTCCCGAACAGACGGCTGTAATTCAAAAGCTGAATACGTCTTTGAAAACATTCTTGAACCGGAAGCGCTACAAGGCTTTCAGGAACGCACTGATATATTTTTTTATTTCGTCAATGTCTTCCGTTTTTAAACTAGAGCAGTTCAAAAATCTAAACTTTTTCCTGTCATACGGGAAAAAGAAATCTCCCCATTGGAATAAACAGGAGTCATTAAGTACCTCCTTGAACTCTAGGTTGATTTGAATGAAAACTAAACACCCAGGCGACCCAGATCATGCCCAAATATCTTATTCAATCCTAATCAAAGAGTTCAGATATATTTTATGTTATTACCTTATTATCCCGAATATAGGACAATATTTTATGTTAGAAATTTTATGCAGCGTCACTGAGCCGGGACGGGAGCCCCCGGCGTGGCAGCGGCATGGCCGTGACCAGCAAACAGCTGCTGCCTCTGTCCAGCAGTCTGCATGCCGGGGTGAGTCAGCTGACCTGGCAGGGGCCGTCTGGAGACCTGGTGGGGCCCGGCACTGCCGGGGGAGACGCCAGCAACCTGGTCCGCATGATGAACCGAGCTCTGGGACAGTCGGCTCCATCACTCACTGGCTCAGTCTTCTCAGAAGAGACACTTTGGTTCATCTGTTTCCCCTCCTGTGACCTGGAGATATCTCACTTGATTAATCTTTATGGAGATATACTGGTTTTAACGGCTGTTAACTCATTCATGGCCAATGATCTGTATAAATGTCATTTGGGTCTAATATGTGTCACTGGGGTTGCTAGGCAGATCATCAAAATGAATATCAGTTTTGAACATCGTAGTTAGTGTCCCGATCCACCAGATAGCAGCATTGCCACTCTCTATAAAGCCGCCATTTGCCCCTCCCGGTGGTATCGCGAGTGAAGAGAGGAGATGGCCGGCGCAGTCTTCTGCAGATTACGAAGGAATGGAAAACGGTAGGAACAAAATTCTTTTTCCTGAGGACAGAAGAGACTCTACCCTTTATTTAGGGGAGCTTCAGTGTTCACATAATCGTGAAATACAATATTCTTTTGGCTTCAGATGATTGGTAACAGACTGCAGCTGGCTGGCAGTGAATGAGTTAACTGATTTGAATGGCTGTTAACTGGAGTTAGCACTCGGACCACAAGACCGGGACATGAAAAGGAGCGCTGGACGCCGGCAGCTCTTCAAGTACACCAGACTGTATATTTGAATTTGAATTTGAGTATTTTCAAAAATGGAGGTCATCTCAAAATGTAGGACACTTTTTTCTTGTAGTTAGAGATCTGCGCCACTAGATGCAGCCCACACCAAGGTAAACAGTAAGCGAATTGAGTATTATGTGAACGCATGCAAGCTGGACTGAAATGAAATGAAAAATACTTTATTAAAGGAAATTCAACATTGTAGTAAGGTTTTTTTTTCCAACAATAAATAAATGACAGGAGTAATAGTGATAATATTAATGACAGTAATGATTTAAATGAAGGATCACACGACCGACTAGAGCAAAGGAAAGAAAGCAAAGAGAGTTATGTTATACTCCAGAATATTACAGACTGAATTATTAATGTTCTTGAAACAGAATATAACTCAACTAAATGGTTAAGCAGTTGTTGACATTAATGCAGCCTCAGATTTTAAGAGAATAACGTTTTATTAAATAATACTATACCTTGATCTTAAATAACATGGAAACCTGACACGTACCTTACCTTAAGTATGGTACCATACCTCCTAAAAAAGATGAAATCAATAAAATGTTTAACAATAGAGCAGAATGTTATCTCTGTGTGATTTTCTTATAGTAATTGTACAATAATTGGTTATTTTACAAATAACCCAAAATTATATTTGAAAAATAGCAGTCATCCTATAATCAGAGTTGTCCTATATTCGAGCCAATATGGTACTTAACTAGAAATCTAAATAAATAGAAATCCTTTTATTGTCATTTTTACAGGAGTGATATGAGATTTAAAAAGTAACTATGGATACAGCTGAATAAGAAAGGTAAAATTGGGGAGAGAAAAGGTGAAGACACCAGTCAGTGAATCATGTTGGTGGCTCCCTGCAGCATAGACCTATAGCAGCATAGCTATGATGAGGCTGTGTTTCAGACCAGCCTGCTCTAGTCTGGTCTTCATCCATTCCTGTAACTGTAGCTGTGACTATTGGCCCTAACACACTATTGTTAAGACTAACTATAGGCTCTACTAAACAGATCTTTTGCCATGAATGGAAATGTTTTGAATTACACATGTATTATCCAATCTGCTTGAAAATTCATGTATTTGATGATTTGTTCACTCTGAACAAGTGTATCTGACAATCTTGGACAGTGCTACTGTCTCATCAAAGGACCATGATCTTGGTCACATTATTTAGTGTATTTTGTATCCTGTCTGTGCTCAGATCAGCCTTGGATTCCTACAGTTCATACTGATAAAAGTCATCATTCACCATCCAAATTTTGTGCATGGATGAGTCTGAGGTAACAGCAGTAATGTGTTCAGTTTTCCTGGGTCTTGTTAGAACTCTGGCTCATCATGATCTGAAGCTGTCTAATCAGACAAAAGATCATTATGGTAGTCAAGTCTGCTGGAGATGAAGGCTGGATAAGTTTCTGTAAATCTGCTCTGGACATGAGATCTCTGACTTTTTATATTTGCTTAAGATTATAGACAGCTGTGACAGTTACAGCCTTAATATGGCAGGTTAGAACTCAGCTCTGAGTGGATCTCAGGCCAGTTTTTTGTTTTTATACCTTTGGATTCAAGCTGGGCAGCAACTTTTCCATTTTATGACCAAATGGATTTATCACTGTATTGTCTTGATTCCTGACTGGCTTGGGAAGGTGGTGGAAACCTGGGGGGTGGTGGCCATGGGTGCAAGGCCCGATAAACGCTGCTTGCAGCTTTAATTATTATTATTATTATAATTATTATTATTCTCCGAAATGAATCGCCTTTTTGGGGGCCTTAACATACTCAAAAACTCATGAGATTTTGCACACACATTCATTGGTCTTATTATGTCCGTTATCTACCTCCCTCTTCATCGTATCAGCCTGAGAAGCAGTCAGACTGAACTCAGAAGGGTCCTCATGCATGATGTACAATTTCATGTATGCACGTCCAACGGTACCGGCGCTATTCATCGTAAACTAGGAAGTGCTCTTCTCCAAAATGAATTGCCTTTTTGGGGGCCTTAACATACTCAAGAAGTTACAAAATTCTTACACATAAGAATTTTACATATTTTATGGGTGCTGCACATGGGCACACAAAAATGCCTCCAGATTTGGAAAAGTCAGAAATATTGTGTTTAAGATGTGTATGACCCTTGAAACTGTTATAGTAGCATGTGTTTTTTTTCCTCTTCTTTTCGTTTGTTTCTTTGCATTGTAAACCTTTTCTCATAATTTTCATTTTCTTTTTTTTTTTATTCAGTTGTTTTGTGTGTGTTTCTTAGGTGGCTTTCCATTGTTTATCTTTCAGTTTTTAAGCCTGAGGAGTTGCGCCAGGCTCTGATGCCAACACTGGAGTCTCTTTACAGGCAGGATCCAGAGTCACTACCCTTCCGACAGCCAGTCGACCCCATGCTTCTGGGTATCCCGGTAGGTAGCACCTAAATACTGTGGAACTACATTAAAAACTATCTTTGATTTGCATAGTTCATGTACAGTTTTTTTGATTGTCGGTGTGATTTATTTATTTTTTCACCCCTTCTTTCTCTCTTCCCCTTGTCCGTCTAGGACTATTTTGACATAGTTAAGAACCCAATTGATCTGTCAACAATAAAGCGGAAGCTTGACACAGGACAATACCAAGAGCCCTGGCAATATGTGGATGATGTTTGGTTGATGTTCAACAACGCTTGGCTTTATAACCGGAAAACATCTCGTGTCTACAAGTATTGCTCTAAGCTGGCAGAGGTGTTTGAGTCAGAGATTGATCCAGTCATGCAGGGCCTAGGCTACTGCTGCGGCAGAAAGGTACGAACAAAGGATGCTGTTAAAGACTGTTGAGGGACATAGTTCTGTTTGTATTCTGTATATTTCTAATCACAAATATTGACAACTTTCAGCCCTTGGATCAAACTTAATCCTTATTTGATCTCAAGTGCTTCCTGAATTTGTGTTGTATGGTAAATGTCATGGCATATGCATGTTAATTCCCACTGCTTTAGTCTTAACAGTTTTCAGAGTTGATTACTTTCCTGCATACTTGTAGTACTTAAGTCCAGGACTCAAGCTCTAATTTTAAGGGCTCGTGATTTGACTCAGACTTGAACACTGTTTTGTTTAGCAGATGCCAATAATTTAAAGGCTGTGCATGTGTTATAAAAGTTGATAGCTTGATTGGACTCAACTTGATCTTGAGCGCTGTGGACTCGACTGGATTTGGACTCAAAATTTGTTGCTTTAAAAATAGATTCAATAAGATCAGCAAGTTTTACATCTCGCTGTGCAGTTAAGTTTGTATTTATTAATATAATTTATATTAATAATACTTTCTTAGCATTCTCAAAGAAAAATACTTTTTTTTTTTAAGATGCCAAATTGAAACTTCTAATTGATTTTTCTGCTTTTGATGGAAAAAGCTGGTTGAATAGCTCTCACTTTTGTCCACAGTATGAGTTTTCCCCTCAAACCCTTTGTTGCTATGGCAAGCAGCTCTGCACCATACCTACTGGAGGCACATACTACAGTTACCAGAACAGGTATCACTGTGTGAATCTTTGTGTTTTTTGAGTTTATTTTGACTTTGGTTGACTTTGAGCTATTACAGTTGATGAAAATATTTTTAATCTAAATCAGTCTCATATTACAAAGTCTGCTTCCCAGTTCTGAAACAGCATCACATAACAATATGGATTTTCTCACATTTATTGAATGCTAGAATTTCAACATTTCACATAAATAGTTTTCAAAGACTAAGTACTCCAAACACCTTCAGACACTGAGAGCCAAAAAGCACTGTGTTTTCATGTCAATACTTATCAAGGAACTGAGTGAGTTCAGTGCAACTGTCCTCTCTCTTGTACAAAAGAACAGAAAACATTTCTTTTTTGGAGGCTAAAAACAGTTTACTTTTTCTCACAGATTAAATGTAACACATCACTTCTTACACTGTGTATTTCAGCTCCCCCTGCTGTGCACACTATGCAACCACTTTGTTTCCCCACACTTGGGCAGCACACCTTGAAAATGCAGCAGCAGTAGTAATAAAAACAGCACGAGTCCATTTAAACTCTCAGTGATATACTGATCTCTGTACCAAAGTATAAAAACATACTTTAGTTTGTCAACAGTTCAATTGGACAGTCATCAAGCTAGTATCTTAGTAGTGTCTCAGACATTACATTATAACACATTTTTACTTGGTAGTTTAAAGAAATCAGATTTGTTACTGCCTATTTTTCATCTAGAGTTACTTAATTTAATGTGCAGCGTGTGTTCTTGTAGATATCATTTCTGTGAAAAATGCTTCAATGAGATCCAGGGGGAGAGTGTAACCTTAGGAGATGACCCTGCACAGCCACAGACGTAAGTAAACAGAATATTGATACACCTGCTTATATTATTGCAAGTTCAGAAAAGATTGGCTTTGCCTTCTTTTTTTCTGGAATTTATTATTTTTTTTATTTGCAAAGTTTCACGACAGATGTTATGCATTTCTTGGACATGGTCATGCCTGACAGTTTTAATGTTCCTTGTTTAGAAAGCTACTTTTTTTTTTTTAATTACATATTTAGAGTAATGATCTGTACAATCAAAAAATGTGTTCAGCTTTTTAAAATGCAAGCCATTATGTTGCTTGCTTGCTAATTTAAGAAATAAATATTTACCATATAATAGATGATAAATTGATTTTGAAACTCAATATTGCATACGCATGAATTTAAATAATAGTTTTACTACCCCTCTCCCTGCAACCATTTCAGGATGA
Source organism: Hirundichthys speculiger (assembly GCA_018398805.1). Taxonomy (NCBI): domain Eukaryota; kingdom Metazoa; phylum Chordata; class Actinopteri; order Beloniformes; family Exocoetidae; genus Hirundichthys; species Hirundichthys speculiger. Next base: position 591,260 of record JAGFBZ010000307.1, on the reverse strand, counting down.
TATCAAAAGACCAGTTTGAGCGTAAGAAGAATGATGTACTTGATCCTGAACCGTGAGTATCACCATCTTTATGTTCTGTAATTCCAGGCACCAATTACTAAATAGTATGCATTTTTGGGGGGTCCTTTTTTTTTTTGCCTTTTTCACAAATTAATTTTGTTTACAACTAGTGGTCATTTAACTTTATTTTGGCAATCACGTGTTATGTGTGTTCTGCAACTGACATTTTGCGTTTTCTGTTTTTTTTTTTTTGTTTTTTGTTTTTTTTGTTTTTTTTTTTGTTTTGTACAGATTTGATATTATCTTTTGGGTGCTTTCTGAACACTTTCACCATGAAACACTAATACACCCCAGTTTTACGGCATGCATAGTCAGGGTTCCCACGCGTCCTGGAAAACCTGGAAAATTATTGTGCACTAAACTGAGATGAAACTCAGGAAATTGTTCTTCAGTGATTTATTGAAAATATACAAATAGTTTTAGAGGAAGTGCAGGAGAAAAAGCAAGAGAGAAGGTAAAGTTGAGTTAGGAATTGCCCAATTGAACATTTAAACTCCAGGTGGTCCTGCTAATGAAGTGCTACAGTGTAATCTGTGGGTGTGTTTCCATTATTCTATGAGAAATTTGTCATAATTTCTGAGAATTTAGGAGATTATCTCATACATAAATTACAGCCATAGACTGCACATCAGATGTCTGAGGAATAAACATAGAAACAGTCTGGGTAAATGCAAGTTACAACTGGAGAAAAAAAAACAGTAATCACATCATACACTGTATCAGTGTATGATGTGATTACTTGTCTCTGTAGCGGCTGAAAATGTCCTGGAAAACGTTCTGGAAAATAATATCAAGGAAAGAGTAGGAACCCTGATAGTCTTTGCAGAACTCACCTTAGACCTCCTACCTCTGCCTCCCATGAGCACAGACTTGCATATATGCCTTTGATTTCATAAAATAGGCATTTGTATAACATTCTATACCCTTTGTTTTATTTTTCTCCCCAGATTTGTTGAATGTAAAGATTGTGCACGGAAGATGCACCAAATATGCGTTTTACACTATGAGGTTATTTGGCCATCTGGGTGAGCTGTTAATTCATATTTTATATATATGAATTATATACCATATTTTGATAAAACAATAGTAGCAGTAGGTCTAACCTTTATTTCTCTCTCCATTTAGATTTATCTGTGATAACTGTTTGAAGAAAAGTGGAAAACCACGGAAGGACAACAAGTTCTCTGCTAAAAGTGAGTAATTTTATCTGTATTTCTACACAGAGGAAAGGGGCGGGGCGGAGAGCCATTTGGAAGCTGGTGCCAGAAGCTAAGGGAGCCTGGTACCTGTTTTTGTGTGTTGTGCTCCAAGAAGCTAGTCTGTGCAACTAGCGGCAAAAAGGCTCTTCACCCTGACGAAGGAGACGCCTGGTATAAAGCAGCTGTCCGCAGGCTCCGACACACAACAAGGCGTTTACCGAGCAACAGCCACAGTGGACGTAGCGGCCTCGATGACTGATCGTATTTGCGAATTGAAAATACGCATGTGCTCGTTCACTGCAGAACATGATGTACCATTAACGATCGCTCAGCCGCTCGTAGATCCGTGTAAAAAGAAACAGTTGATAAAAACGCTTTACAAAACTGTGCGTTTCTACTCAGCAGGCCAGTTATATGAACACACATGACATAGCTCCAGAGTTCTAGAAACGTCTGTTTGATCAGTTCCAAGGATGGATGTTTTCTCTGAATGTTGTTGAATTAACCACCCAAAACATGGAAAAATACTGAATGTAACAGTTTGCTTTTTTAATGATAAAGCATCTAGAGTAATAGCATTTAATAATCTAATAACAGCCTCTGCAACTACTTATGTTAAAGAGGAGACGAGTCAATCTTTCACTGAAAACCCAAATCCATGCAAATCCCGTTTCCCCCATCTCTTCAGGACAGTGTGTTTCTGCAGTGGAAAAAATAGTTACATACTGAATTTCTTATTCCACATACACACTTCTTCTGATACTTACAGTTGCGTGATTTCATTCATAAACAGCTGCCTCACTTCCCTGAATGTCCCCCAAGCTCTGATATTGATTCTTTATTGGCTCCCGTGCAATCGTTTAAAGGTATAATATCTAGCCTATATAGTGCACTTTCATCCCAAGAAACCCTGTCCCTTGATATTATTAAACATAGACTTCGGTGAGACCATACAAGATAAAACTTGGGATGCAATATTAAAAAGAGTCCATACCGCCTCCATTTGTGCGAGGCATGGACTAATTCGGTGCAAAATATTACATCGAGCTCACTGGACCAAAGAAAAGTTATCTATCAGTGAAATTCCCAGACATAGACCCAGCGTTCAATAGTTTTAAAATGACCCCATCCTCATATGTACACACGTTTTGGAGCTGCTCTAAACTGACAACCTACTGGACCTTGGTGTTTAAAACCCTCTCGGAGGTCTTGGAGGTGTCTATAGCCCTCTGGCCCATTATAGCTTTTTTTGGCGTACCACCTGGTGTTTACAGCTTGGACAGTTCTTAATGTGACTTTCTGGCTCTTTGCACCTTACTCGCCCGACGCCTAATCCTTCTGAAATGGAAAGATGCCATCCCTCCATCCCACACATTTTGGATTAGAAATATTTTTATATTATATGAAACTAGAAAAAATAAAATATACACTTAGGGGTTCCACTGGCAAATTCAACAAGATCTGGCAACCTTCTCTGACATATGTGAAAGAGAAATCTGAGCTGAATGAATCAAGCTAGTTACAACTATTAACTTCATTGTGTTTAAATGATAAGTAGGTTAAATGCTATTCTGTATGTACTGTACTGTACTCTGCCTTTTTTTCTTCTTTTTTTTTTCTTTTTCTTTCTTTCTTGGGATACTGTTCTGAGTGTTGATGTAAGTGTTTTGTTGTAAAAACAGAAAAAGCTCAATAAAGTGAAAAAAAAAAAGAGGAGATGAGTCAAGACCCAGTGGAATGTATTTCCTATAACTTATTTTGCCATTGTTTTTAACAAAAATGATGGAAAAGTTGCAATTTTTATGTTTTTTTTTTAGGGCTGGGCAACGATTAAAATTTTTAATCGCAATTAATCGCATGATTTCCCTGATTAATCACGATCAATCGCATTGTATACAGAAAATAATGAATTCAAAAGTAGTGTAAAGTGCACTTTTATTTAAATGTTCTGCTGCCATATGAACTAAAGTGTCATAACATTTGTTGTTCAAACACTTTTAACATCACTACTTCTCAGTAACACATAATTAGTGTAAATCTTATCTTAAAAATGTCAAATAAAAGAAAGCTTATTGCTATTTCCAGGACATTAATGTCATCCTGTTTTTTTATGAAAAATAAAAAATGTCTACCAACAAAATCCTGTGCCACAATCAGAACATTAAAACTAATTTCTGAGGTAACAGCAGAAACTTTTAACAGGGAGTTCAACTTGTCAGTTGTTAAAAATAACTGTCGAATCCTCCGTCTGGGAGAACTTAAAAATGAAAATGTCCATGTTAAAGTTCAGTAACTTTATCAATCTGTGTATAATTTGTTCTTTCTATTTTCAATTGTCATTAAAAAGGGAAATTTTATTTTGTTTTTAATTTTTTAATCTAACACAAAAAAACCAAAAAAAAAATGCTTGTTTTTTTTTTTTTATATTTCAATTTTAGACTTGGATCAAAAATACAAAATGAAAAAATGGGCCACAGGACTGAATTTGTTTTTAATATTAAATTGTCCGGTTTACCTGACCCAGAAATGGCTTCGTGTGCGGCAGTTCAGGTAGCATGGCGGCACTGGAATCACATACTATAATATTTGCAATATTGTGAAAGTCTGAATGAAAACTCATATATAGATCAAACCAAAGCCTCTTCAGCTCTACGTCTCCTCAGATCATGATGAGCTCAGAATCTTCTGATGCTCATTTCCAGCATTGCAGGACACCCATCTGCTGTTGAATAAGTCCTGGATCAGACTCACGTATTGGCCCAAATATAGGACGATATTCTAATCTAGAAGTCAATGGGGCTCATTTTATAATCGAGGACCAGACTTTCTGTTGTCGTTACACATCTGTGCCACTAGATGGAGCCGCACTGCAGTAACCAGTAAGAGAAGAGCATGATAGTGAACTAGGGATGTAACGATATTGAAAATTTGATATCTCGATTAGTGACCAAATTATCACGGTTTACGATATTGAGGTATTCTTAATTGCTGTACAAAAGTCCAAATCACACATTTAAATAATTTCACAAACTCTTGTGATTTTCTTGTCATACTAAAACATCAGAAGCCAAAATCCGATCAAAATGAAACTTTCACATTAAAAGGGCAAACAACTGGCACAGAAAGAGGTTTTATTTTAAATGAACAAAATAAATAACAGGAACAAAGCCTATTTTGTCTGGTGCAAATAAACACTTTAACAACCATAGTAGGTCAAAATATGCAAACAATTATCAGGAACAAAAATCATAGAGCAAGTTTAAATAAAAATAAACTTTGGAGTTTAAGCTGAACCTTAAATACCTGTAAATGTGCAAGTAAAGAAACAGTTGTAATTGAGTCAAATATGTTGTTATGAATTGTAGTTCACTCTGTGTGTCTGTGGGTGTCGCTGTGTTGTTACCTGAGGGTCAGGTATAAAGGTAGCTGCCTGTTATTGGTTAGGTGTTGGACCGCTGTGGTGCTAACTGCCGGTGTTACGGTTGTCTGATCAGTTAATGGAATAAATTAATATTTTAACTGCATCAGAAGAACATCGTTCCGGCCCTTTTTCGATCAACATGCAACTGTAACGTTTACGAAATTTGAGTTAGCGAAGCACGTCGACCAGGTTACTCTTGGGCAAACATCTCAGTAGCTTGAAGCATTAGGCTTAGCTCCTTCAAGCTACTTGTACAAATTACAATAACATGTAAACAAATGCTCTGCAGACAGGATCATTGTCTTCCACTAGTTGTCCCTCTGCATTCTAAAAAAAAAAAAAAAAAAAAAATGTCCAGACCTCGGATTTCATCATTTTAGTGGGTTGGTAAATGTCCTGTGTGCTATCACCATATTCCGCCGTGCTTACGTTACGATATCTGTGTTACAAACTACATATTCACGCGAGACACAGGCGCGAGTCATTTGCAGACTTGAATGAGGCTGATATTGCATATCCCAGTAATCGACCACGATAATGAGATGAAGTCAAACAAACGGTAATCGTTATCGCGTAAAAATTTACCACGCATTACCATAATACCGGTAACCGTTCCACTCCTACAGTGAACACATGGAGCAGATCTAATGTAAAATGGAGGAATGACGTGATCATCTTGAACAAAGGGGTTTAAAAGTTTTGTTGCAGTCCAGAATTTTTTTTTCAGACAGAATTGTTATTGTTACCTGAGTTGCTACCCGAACTGTAAAATACATGGATTTTTACCGCTCTCCAAGTCGGTTTAGATTTTCTGCATGTTTACCTGCCAATCCTCTTCCAGTTCCGCAGCAGCCAGTAACAGACTTTCAAGATAAAAGCATGTGAGAAACATGTGTTAACGCACGATAAAATAAATGTCGCCGTTAATGAATTAATGAGTTAAAGCGATAACGCGTTAACTTGCCCAACCCTAGTTTTTTTTTTGTGCAAATTGTCCTTTACTGAATTCAATAGTTGCTAAATTAATCAGATTAATTGGCTTGACTCAGTTTCACATGTTTTCAATTATAATTTAATAACCTTTACTTTCTAAAATTCACATTTAAATTGCAGGTCATCTTGTATATTACCAATCACAATGCCAAAAAGTTGCCAATAATATGTATACGTTGGATTCACTGCACCCCCGTAAAATTTTTTTTTTACTTTAAGCCCTGTGGACAGGGAGTTGGGTATATAAAAAACAATATGATTTACAATCCCTGGCAAAAAAAATATGGACATCTACCACTCACACACCATATAAAATAAAATACAGGTTTAACACAAAACCTGACTAAAGTAAAGTAAATGTTCTAGCTTTGTAAAACTTACCTATAAAAAAATGGACTAAATTGTTGTTCTCAGCATTTTTATGCTGATCATATAGAGGAGAAAAATTTCCAGAACATTGCACCTGAATGTGTCACAGAAAACGTGGCCCCCAACAAAAGTGCCCTCAGTTGAAACTGGACAGGATTATATAACCCCTTAAAGCAGTGGTGTACAAACTCTAGTACGCCAGCGCCCTCTGGTGGTACACAGGGGAACGTCATAACTTACCACATCCTTTCCACATTTTCACTTTAAAATATAAAAAATAAGAAAATCGGAAACATACAATGCATTATAAATACAACGTTTCAAACAAAATGTGTAGCTTGAGATAATTAAAATTGTGTCTTTTAAAAAAATATTTGTTGCATATTCAGTTTCAGTGCAGATGTAACAACTTTTGAGTGTGTATTTTCTCTGTATGAGAGTATATTTGTTGGACAGAGTTGTAAATGTTTGATTCAGTAAGGTAACAATTCAGGTAATATAACTACAATAAGGAATAAACATCTCCTGTGTGTTACAGCTAATTGAGAAGGTATGGCTATATTTTAAAGTTGGTCATCATGGTGGTACTCAGAGAGCTGAACTGTTTCTCAGGTGGTACGCAGGATTAAAGGTTTGATAACCACTGCCTTAAAGAGAATAAATCAGTATAGACTGGTAAAATATGCTGGTCGTTCCCTATTAGCTGTGTCTGAAATTTGGAGGAAGTATTAAAAAAAATGGTAAGGTTATATACGGGTGGATAAAGGAAGATATCACACCAAAGGAGTAGAAAGTTCAAATTGATGTGCTTTAAAAAATAGAAAATGAATAAATTCATCAACAAATGTGCAGAAACAGGACTCAGGAGGCTCGTAAGCCAGGCACCTTTTCCCACAGCTCTTCTGCTCACTTTCTAATTGTCTATGTTCAAAATCCTTGTCATTACTAAGAAAACTGGCATTTTGAAATAAACCATAGCTAATCAAATGAAATAACCCAAGGTATTTTATGTGAAGTGTTGATATACAATTGGTTATATTTGTTATATACAGAAGGATAAGATCACTTATATTACACTGCAGAAAAACGGCAGACCTCAAACTCTCACTCCGAATTATTATTAATTATATCACAAGTACAAGTGATGGCTGGCTTGGCCGCAGTAAACATCTATTGTAATCATAAATAAGCTTTCCCTATACAATTGCAACAGGTCATTGTTGAGATGTCTCCAAAATGCATTATGTGATTGTCTGAAATTGAACCCATTTCAAAAACAAAAACAGGCTTATATAGTGCCTTTCTAGTCCATGAACTACTCAAGGCACTTTGTCAACACACTGCCACACACACATTAATTAGATTTATTATACCGAATTATTCCAATAACTATCCCTATAACTACTCCTATTATTCATATTATAATTAAATTGTACTATGGTTAATGAATATGAAACCTAGACTGGATTTATTGTTGCTAATTAGCCTAACGGGTGGGGGTTTTTTTTCTGTTGGATTTTCTTGTTTTCAGCTTCATGAAAGGGAAGCGACAAAAAGTAACTTGGTATGTTGAAGTAAACCTGCTCCCACCCAGGTTTAGTTCAGCATCAGTTACTCTGGTAAAAGACTCCAACTATGAGTTAGCTCTGTTTCTGAAACCAGCTGAACTGAAACCTCTTGCTCAGGGTTAAGTAACCTTGATTCATGAAACAGAGCCCATGCCTCACATCAATGTCAATTTTTTTTTGGGTTTTTTTTTTTTACAGCTACTAAAATTGTTTAAAGTCTGAATGAAACCCCTGATTTTGTTTTTTAAAATATCTTTCTTTTTTCCTATAGGACTGCAGTCAACACGACTGGGAATGCACATAGAGGACCGTGTGAATAAATACTTGAAGAGGCAGAATCACCCAGAGGCCGGCGAAGTGTTTGTACGGGTGGTGGCGAGCTCTGACAAAACGGTGGAGGTCAAACCAGGCATGAAAGCCCGGTAAGATCATTGTGACATTTGGAGTGCGCACACTCCTTACGATTTTTTTTATTTTTTTCTTAAAAGGTTAACTGTTTTAGTACAGATGGAAGTTTCTACTGGTGGCATCCTTGCAGGGTGTAGTTCCTCATTCACAAACACATCTTCAGGTTGACAGACTTTTAGGGCTTTTATTTTTTATCAGCTCAAGGTCTCTTGACTTCAAGTGTTTCATTATGCTCTTAAGTGTTGCAAAATGTAACAAATCCCACAACTCCTTGGGAAGCCCGTGGCTCATGTCCCAATGTTTATTTACAAGTCCCCATAAAATGTGAAACATGCCATTTATTGCATGGATTGTTGTTCATTTCTGTATGTCTCATTTAACTGCACATGATATAGTAAAAGCAGTTCATTTATTTATTTAGCAGACTATGCTATGCTGACACAAATTTAGATGTGTACGTTTTTTTTTCTTCATTACAACAGGTTTGTGGACACGGGTGAAATGCCTGAGGCCTTTCCTTACAGAACCAAAGCACTTTTTGCATTTGAGGAAATTGATGGTGTGGATGTTTGCTTCTTTGGCATGCATGTACAGGAGTATGGTTCTGAATGCCCATTTCCCAACACTAGGTGTGTTAATTTAGGGATTTAATTATTCTAGTACAAAGATTAAAAAAGAAAAATAGAATATGCATTTAATGTATGAAATTGACATTGTTCCATCTCACAACCTCCACAGACGGGTGTACATATCATATCTTGACAGTATTCACTTCTTCAGACCTCGAGTTCTACGAACAGCAGTGTACCATGAGATACTAATCGGCTATCTTGAATATGTCAAAAAACTCGGGTAACTTTACCCTTCTTCTTTTTTTCTTCACTTCTTGAACACTTCCAGAATTAGCCAACAGATGTTTAAATCTCTGACTTGGCTCTTGGTATATGGGGCTTTCCAGGTACGCCCAGGGCCACATCTGGGCTTGTCCACCCAGTGAAGGAGATGACTACATCTTTCACTGCCATCCTCCTGACCAGAAGATCCCAAAGCCTAAGAGACTGCAGGAGTGGTACAGGAAGATGCTAGACAAGGCTTTTGCCGAGAGGATCTTGCATGACTACAAGGTAAAATGGATGAATGGAAAAATTCCACATGTGAGGAAAAGTGATTGACTTTGGCATTCCATGAATAATTTGTAAATTTGGTGTGGTAAGTTGGTAGTGGTTGGTAACAGTTAAAATTTTCATTACAGGTAAAACTAGAAAAGCATCTGAGAGCGCAGACCTCCGCCAAGCACAACAGTTCTCCCATATAGAGATTTACAGATTGCGATAAAATCCGCCTTCTGGATCAGATCCGGATCAGCCTTTGAAATTTGATAGAGGTTCTCATCGTCAATCCCTGAGTCAAATTTCATGAGTTTTGGGCAATAATTAACGGAGATATTGAGAAACAAAATTTTCGGCCCCTATTTACTGCAATGTTATCGAAAATTTGAAAGTGATCCAGAATCCAAGATTTCTTCCGGATCACAGCCAAAATGAAACCAGTTCTTCCTTTTCAGATTTCTGACAAATCCTGAAAATTTCATCAAAATCCATCCATAACTTTTTTAGTTATCATGTACACAGACAGACAGACACAAACACCACCGAAAATATAACGTCCGGTCAGGTAATAATAGATTTTATACATGCTTTCTTTGCTTTCTGTTTTTTATTCAGGACATATTCAAACAAGCGACTGAAGATCGACTGACCACCGCCAGTGAGCTGCCATACTTTGAAGGTGATTTCTGGCCCAACGTGCTAGAGGAAAGCGTCAAGGAACTGGAGCAGGAGGAAGAGGAGAGGAAGAAGGAAGAGAACACAGCTGCCTCTGAAACTCCAGAGGTATGAATATTGTACCTTGCTCTGAATTTATAACTCCTTCGTTTGAATTTGGGATACTCTGTAAACTAGTAAGTGTTACTTTTGTTTTTATTTTTTGTTTGTTTTTTTTTTTTATTTTAGGGTTTTGCTAACATCATTAATAAGGCGTGGCCAATGCGAAGCATTGAACCACACCTATTACTATTTGACATATTTATTGGTGTGAATGCATTGGCATTCACACTTATTGTGTTCCTGTTTCTCTTTTTATTATTATTATTATTATTATTATAGTTATTCCATCTTCCAATTTCAACCATTCAAATTTTAAAATGTTCAGCTTATTCTGGAGTATTCTGGAGTGCACTATGTCTTTTCAAATTTGTAACTTCAAATTTTTAAAATATTAAGCTTTTTTCAAGATTTTCTGCCATTGAAAATGAATGGGGAGCTCTTCAAATCTTGTTAAAACTTGGTGCTCTTTCAGAGCTTACTACTTAAGCATACTTTCACAGAGAAAGACCATTAAAACTTTAAAATGTTCACCAAAAGATTAGGCTATTCTTGTATGTCTCAGTTTTTAAAAATCTTCTGTAGTTTTTGAATTATGGCAGTTTAAGTTTGACCTTTTTTTCACAGATCTTCCAATGCATTTCCAGTGACGGGAATGTTTATGTTTCAGAGTGTAAACAATCTGTGGTGGACGGCCCTTAAAATTAAACAAGAGTTCTTCTCTTCAAACTGCTCTTGCTGCCGGACCTTTAACCCCACAGACATAATTTATACATCAAAACAAAGGTATTTTTGTCCTCTTTCACATAATGTAACCCTCAAAAACAAGAGACTTGGGGTGAAATCCAATTCCTCCCTTAACCCTCAATCTCAACCCTCAATCTCAATAATGTGCGCTCCCACTAAGTGCAAGTGCTGTACCGATTTTTAGAAAGTCAAATTGAGGGACGAGTTTGAGGGCTGTATCGCCCTCGATATTGAGATTCTCCGGCCACCACCCTTGGAAGTAAGGGCTACCCAGAAGGCATTGGGTAATTTAGCCAAGACATCTTCAAAAAGGATGGTGACAAAAAAAGCTAGCTACAAACATATGTATCTTCATATATCTTAAAGATATAAATGTTACAAAACCATCTTATTGTCTTTGTGTGAGATTTTTTTCATGGATTAACATCGTTGTTGCGTAACATTTATTTTTTTTTACTTTACGATGTTTGCTGCCGGACCGGTGGTCCCGGGTCGGTGGCCGGTGGTCCCGGCTGGCTTCACGTTACTTGTATACCTTGTTGTGTAGCGACGGAGGACTGAATAATGTATCCTCTATTGTGTTGTTGCTAATATTATTTGGAGAATATACAGCACTCTTTTCAATGTTAACCCTGTGTCATTTCAGGGAATACAGAGACAACACGGCTCTGATACATTTCAGTCTGGAGACGTAACTGCACTCGAGGGGTGTCCCATTTCTAAGCCACAAGATAACCCTGACACTTACTTTCAAGGGTTAAGATTGAGGGCCAAAAATTGAGGGTTGAGATTGAGGGTTAAGAGAGGAATTGGAATTCACCCTTAGACTTTCCCTGCTAGAGGCCTCCAAATGACAGAAAGTCTATTCTTCTTCCAGTACTTTGCAATGCAAAATCCGACCTTGTCTTTCAAAAGAGTCCAACATTTTCTCTTTTTTTAACCCGCTGGTATTTTCACAATTTTAGCCCTTGAAACACAATTGTTACGCCGATCTTTGCAGGAATGTCTTGCGGTTCCTACGATGTCAAGGAAATTTTGTTGTGAGTTACTGTTTTCCTATAAATTGCGGTTGTTTTAGACTGTTCAACCTGGATTTTCAGTGTGATTCAGAGGGAATATGACTTTCTAACTGACACAGAAGTGCAGTTAGAGCTGCTCTGCAGCTGTCAATCATAATTAAGAGCTGGAAGAGCCTTCTATGTATTTTTTATCTGATTTGGCCTTTTGTACAGTCAAACCTTGTTTGGAAATTTGAAATATGATTGATTTTTAATGCAAAAACTATTTTTCTACAATGGCTTGTTTACATTGTTTAAATCTATTGGTGCATTTGTTTTTTGAATTTTATGTTATTTTAACACTATATTGTGCCAATAATACACCCAAGTATGCCTTTAAGGTGTCAAACATTGCACTAAAATTTCAAAAATCTTGCTCAATTTTATGATTCTTCAGATGTTCGAATCTACATTGAACTCACTGCTATTGTTTTTAACCCTAACCCCTGAATCCTAACGCTAACTCCCGACCCTAACCCTAGGTACTTCCTCATTCTTTTTGCGATTTCAATAGTTCGACCATTAAAATATTAAACCCTTTGTTTAAAGTTTTTTTAAACTCGATGTCATTCATATTTTGAATGTAACATAATCCTTTTTCTGATTTCTTCTGTACATTTTAAGAGTTGTACCTACTTTTTCATTCTGTGAGTCTAAAGCTTTATCCTGTGCCTTCTGCTTTTTTCTAATCTCCATGCTTTTTTAATATGATGCTTTAGCATAATAAAATTTAAGGTCTCTTTACAGTTACCATTTTTCTAACTACAGTTATTGTAATGCGCCTCATTTTTTTTCACACATCTTTATTAAATTTTAAACATTTTCACACAAACAATAACCCCCCCCACCCCACCCTGGAACCCCATGCTCACTCCATCAGCAAAAAGATTCGATTTACATGTCACAATCTTTCATAAAACGCAGGAAGGGCAACCACATATCTTTAAAGTCCTCCAGTTTTCCTCTTGTGATGTAGGTCAGTTTCTCTAGTGACAGGTTGCTGGACATTTGTTTAATCCACTGGTTTATTTTTGGTCTTTCTGTGGCTTTCCAGGTCAAAGCAATTACATGCTTAGCCTGCAATAAGCAGAAACTTATAAGCTTCCTCTCTTTTGTAGCTCCTTTAAAACTTTTTGGAAAAATGTGCAGTTAGCAGAGTTTACCATCCATTATCAAATTACAGTCAATCACACGTGAGATAAAAGTAATAACCTCCTTCCAAAAATTGTGAAGTTCTGGACACTGCCACATACAATGAAGAAGAGAGCCCGTATCTACACCACATTTAATACATACATCAGGTATATTGGGGTTAAATGGTGTACAAGTTTTACAGGAGTAATATAGGTTCTGAATAACCATTTGTATTGCAGCAATCTAAACCTGGTGTTAATAGTTTGTGTTTGGGCCAACAGGCAGTAACTCTTCCACTCCTGATCTGTGATTTCAGTTTGTAAGTCAGTTTCCCATGCTCTGAGGAAAGTAATAAAATGTTATAAAATTTGGAAATCAGGCCTCTACACTGATGATGGTTAATGGCAATATTTTCTATAATGGAAAGAGGGGGTTTTTCAGTAGAATTTAGTTGGGAAGTGATAAAACTCCTAATCTGTAAATACTTAAGTGTTTTTTGGGCAAACTGTATTTATGAATCAATTGCTTAAAAGACATCAGCACTCCTTCACTATATAAGTCCCAGATTTTATTCAAACCGTTATTTTGCCAGATTTTAAACCCCATATCTGCTCTTCCTGGTTTAAATCTATCATTTCCCCAGATTGATGACAGACAAGAGAGTTTGGATACCTCTGACAGGGCAGAATAAGATTGGTGGCAAATTGATATTGTATTTTTGAGAAAGGGATTTCTTGTATCTTTCAATAACTGTTTAATTTCAGCTGCATAAAGATAAGCTGTCAAAGGTAATTTCAATGTATTTCCCTCAATGAGTGTCCATGATGGTGCATCTGTGGTAGAAAAATGATAAGTAGAAGCACACAGTTGAGCTGCCCAATAATAAAATTTAAGATTAGGCAATCCGAGCCCCCCTCATTCATAGGGCAGATACAGAAGAGAGAGCCGCAACCTGGGGCGTTTACTAGTCCATATAAATTTAGTAAAGGTTCTATTCAAAGAAGAAAAGAAGGGGGCTGGAATGTGTAAGGGAATGGACTGGAAGAGATACAAAAATTTTAAGAGAATGGACATTTTTATAATATCAATGCGACCTATCATAGAAATTGGCATTCCACCCCATCATTCTAAGGAATCCAATACATTTTTTACTAAGGGATCAAAATTAACAGATACAATTTCCTTTATGGCCGGAATTATTTTAACTCCCAGGTAGGTAAAACCTTCATATGTACACGTGAATTGTGTTTGTATTGTAGGGTTATTTTTATTCAGCATTAACAGAGAGCTTTTCTTTTGATTAATTTTATACCCTGAAAATTCACCAAACCTTTTTAGTTTGATCGACACCCTGGATAGATTTCTCTAGATCAGTTAAAAACAAAACATCATCTGCAAAAAGAGACAGGCGATGTTCTGCTCCCCCAATTTGAATACCAGTAATATCAGGGGAATTACGTATTGCCAGAGCAAGTGCCTCAATAGCAAACAAGAAAAGAAGGGGAGACAATGGGCATCCTTGTCGTGTCGATCTGCCAAGACTGAAAGGTCTCGATAATTGGTTGTTTGTTACAACTCTGGCTGTGGGCTCTGTATATAATAATTTAATCCATCTCAAATATTCACCTCCCAAGCCAAATCTTTTAAGTGCCTCAAAAAGATAACCCCATTCGATTCTGTCAAATGCCTTTTCGGCGTCTAATGACAGAAAGGCATGGTCCAAGGCAAATTGTTTTTCGAATAATATATATTCAATAATCGGCGGGTATTGTGAAAACCTTGGCGGCCAAGAACAAATCCATTTTGGTCGTTTGAAATTAAGTGAGGTATATGTGATTCAATTCTCCGAACTAGAGCCTTGCATAGTATTTTGGTGTCACATGACATCAAAGATATAGGCTTATATGAGCCCATATCAGTAGGTAATTTGTCCTGTTTTAATAAAAGTGAAATGGTTGCCAATCTCAAGGATGGGGGTAAAATGCCACTCTCAAAGGACTCATTAAACATTTCAAGTAGATGGGGTAATAATTTATCTGAAAATCTCTTATATAGCTCAATATGCCGACCATCAGGGCCAGGAGCTTTACCTGTATTCACATGTGCAAGTGCCTCCTTAAGTTCCTGAATGCTCAGTTTTCCATCCAAATCATTTTTAGATTCCTCTGACAAGGTTGGGAATTCAATTGGGTCCAGGAACGGGTTCTGTTTATCCACAATTTCTCGATATTGAGAAGTATATAGATTCTCATAATATTCTGTAAAAGTGTCATTTATACCTTTTGGGTCAACTAAAGTCTCATCATTGTCAAGTACAATTAAATTGATTGCCCTGCTTGTCTGTATTTTTTAAGCCTCCAAGCTAAGAGCTTTCCTGCCTTCTCACCCTGATCATAGTAAGATTGTTTTAACCACAGTAAGCTAATTGCAATTTTATTAGTAGTGAGCTCATTATATTCCGCTTTCAATAGGAGAAGTCTTATATTTTTAAGTATCATCACAGTGATACAGCTGATCCTGCAGGTCTTTCCCGTAACGATTTGCTTCTTTTGACGCTCTGTGGTCACTTTCGTACTTGGGTACAAGAACAAAACTTTTATGGCGACAATGCGCAAAATTGAGATAACTATTTTCTGGTTAGCTACGCCAGAACGTTACTCCACTGAGTAGACGTGCACAGCCGGATTCCGCGGACAAATGCCATCATACTCAGAGCCGATCAGAATTCAGGAACACGCTGTAATTTCCGATCAGCTGGGGCCCTTTAATGTTTCCAAAACAAGATGCATGCATTACTTGGGAGCGTTTTCTCCCCATCTCAGTTTTCTCATATGACACGCAGAAACTCGGCAGCCGTAAGCGTGCGCACGCGGTTACTCAGACATTGCTCGCAGCGGAGCGGGCAGAAAAGGAAAGGGGGGGGGTTAACACGGCTGCGTGCTCCCAGATTGCACAATCCTAAACCAGCAAGCTTACTGTCAGATTAATTCTCCCAGCATCACAAATCGTCCCATCTGGGGTGCCAAAATTATGTAGCAGACTCACTTAATTTATTAGTATTTAAAATAATGCAGGGTGCCACCTTTTTTTCTTAAAAAAAAAAAAAGGAAAATCAAAAGGGAAAGGAGTCACTCATTTATGTAAGTTATTGTCAACATTGGATTGGCTGGGAAAATCAATCTGGGAGTCTCAAATAAATTTTAACAACATTTATTTACGAGTACACAAGACACAGACAAACAGAAATGCAAATATATATGGTCATAGAGATGTGTCTATATATTTTTATCGTCTCTGTCTGGATTGGTTGCGCTTATGGAGCTGGCTATAGCGCAGACAGGAAGTGACGACAGAGAGTAGAGGAAGGGGAAAAAAAATCAAACAAAATGTCGGGTCCTGACGGGATGTCTGTAACTAACGGACAAATTAAGTGAATAAAGAAAAAAACAAAAAGTCTCCAACTAATTATAAAGCGCATTATTATATAAAAGCGCACCTGAATATAAACCACACCCATTAAAATATAAACGAAATATATATTTTGTCACATATAAGCTGCACTGGACTTTAAGCCGCCGGTAACCAGGCTGAGAAATAAGATATTTACATCGCAAGATTTTGTACCATAAGTGTTTATTCATATACCTGAACTGATTTCCAAACAGTGCCTGTAACACGGCAGTAAAAGTGCTGATCAAACAAAACAGAAAAGTCATTGATGGTTTTATTCATTTTCCTCCTGTACACTAAAACCAAGTTGCTTTATTTTTCCTCCTCCTGTGTACTGAAACCCCCCACACAGCAAAGGCATCCGGGGCGGACCCGTGAAACGGACCCGTATCGGGGTCCACTTGCACTCAGTGCCAGATCTGCTTTGGAGCCGGATCGTGGACCTGCTGGCTCCACCCTGCGTCCGGTCCGCATCTGCGATTAAAACCTTACCTCAGCGGCGGTGCCACTCAGAACCCGGAAATCCGTTAGGGAACCAACAAACTGACTGGACAAACTGATAAATCCAGGTGTGTCCGAGTAGCCACAATGATCAGAGACACCTGGATTAATCAGTTTGTCCAATAATAATAGGTATTGATGATCACAAAATGAATCTAGAGTAGCATAGCCAACATAGGCTACCTAACAAAAACAGAATAGCCTTTAACTACTTGATTTGTTTTTTGGTTTTTGCACTTGGTGCTAGATCGCCCCCTGAGGGCTGAAGAAAATTCATAGATAAGCCGCATCTCTGTATAAGCCTCATGGTTTAAAGCGTGGGACAAAAGTAGCGGCTTAAAGTCCAGAAAATACGGTAACTGCCGAATAATGATTACGCGGGGCCCTAGCAGGCCTAGGCGGGGTAGACTGGTTCTGGTGTCCCCGGACAGGGCGCTGGTTGGCAGAGATCGGTTGTTTGAGGTCCGATGAGGCAACGAACTTTCTGCGTCCAGGCCCGTCAGGGATTGCCGTAGGCTACAATAACTTCAGGCTGGATGGAAGTTTATTGAGCCAACAATGCAAAAAAAAAAAAAGGGGGATCAAAAAAACTTTAGTCCACTTAACTAAAAGTTCTAAGCGTGGGGATTCAGGATTTCAAATGTCAAAATCAGGGAGTACTTCAGACACTCTCCACCGCACGGGGAGGAAAAACTTATGAAAGAATGAAAAAGATTACAAAAGGGCAGCTGCAACTAACTTCGGATAGCTGAAACTATTAAATGATTGTTCTGTCAAGAGAACAATACGGCGAGACTGCAGAACTTCTGTTAAAAATGGGAACGGGAAAAACACGCAAAGTTCTGGCCAAGGGGCAACTAAAATCAAAATAATACAAAAAAAAGTATGGGCCAACCCCACAATTTTATAATCAAACAATATACTTTTTTTTTTCTTTTGAAAAAAGAAATCTATGCAAAAGGGAGTATATCTCACTTGTCATCATTATGGAGATATACTGGTTTTAACAGCTGTTAACTGTTTTGAATGGCCGTTAACTGGAGTTAGCAATCGGACTACGGGACCGGGCATGAAAAGGAGTGCTGGACGCCGGCAGCCCCTCTAGTACACCAGAAGGTGTACTGAAACCTGAATTTCCCCCTTGGGGGATTAATAAAGTATTTTTGAATTTTGAATTTTTGTAATTATCACATCAGAAAATAGATGAAAAGAGTATTTTAATATTACACAGGACAGAGAGAAGGAAACGTATACGGTAGCTAGGGGGGACACCCTCAGCCCGTAGGGTTATCGAAAAAGTGGCTTATGATAAACACCCCCCTTCGGTTAGCCTCATACTGAACTCGCATCAGGGGAGCCTGGTAGGTAGCAGGTCCGTGGGTGAAAAGGGCCCCCGCTCGTTATGGAAGTGGCTGTTCCTTCTCATTAATGGGCAGCTTGTTAGTGGGCTCAAGGATGGCGTATTGTATTTAATTTACCCTTTCCCTGAGCTCCACTCCTCCTCAAGGGTTAACAGGTTGTCGAGGTTGGGATTTAGTTCCGGTTTCTTGCGCCTTATGCTTTTGTTCAGACGATCAGTACAGCGGGTAACCTGGAGCTGTAGCGTACGAGTACGTCTGAGCTACAGGAAGGCTACGGCAAGGGTGAGGATGTAACCGAACCCAATGAGCAGGGTGATTACGGTGTCAGGTGTGGACCAGGCGTAGGTCACGGGTTGAAAGGTTGGTTTGGCAAGTGACTCAAGTTCCTTCAGAACCTCGTCGACGGGTCCGATTTCTATTGTTCGGGAACCCTCATACTGGATCGCATCATCCTTACAAGTCCCAACATTGACAATGTCCTTGAGTCGGTAGATATTTTCGAGGGTCACGATAGGGAGGTGAACAATAAATGCCATTTCTCTAGCGTCCGGAGTCACATGGATGGGAACCAAACTGCCCAGGGTGTATGCCAGGTGGGCTTGCAGAGGGGTCACCAGTTCCCTAGTGACCATCAACAAGACCTCCTGCACTAATTTCAGAGACACCAGGTAGGGTGGGATTCGACCCATCACCAGGGTGTCAATGGATGAGCTGATGTCTCGTCGCATATCCGACATCAGCATTATAACTAGTTGAGTTTGCACATAGTCCACTTGCGCTATGTTCAACAGTGAGTTCAAGGCTTTGGTCATTTTTAACAGGGCTTCACTGTGCGTGTTGAGGATTAGCACCGTTCCCTTCACAGTTTTCCCCACAGTTTGCATTTGCATGCGTTGACTGTTGAGCTGCTCCTGAATAGTGAGGATCTCGGCCTGTAAATCCGCAACGTGTCGCTTGAGACCCGACAGGCTGACGGTATTTACAGCCAAGGCTCCGAGACTAAAGAGAGAAGCTATAGCGGAGGCCGCGGTTAGCAGGCCCTTGATAAACCTCTTTTCCCTTCGATTAACGCCGCTGAGTTGATGCTGCGTTACGACAAACTTCTGGAGCTGCTACAACATGTGAGTAATGTCCGCCTCTGTGTGTTGGACCGCTTCTTTGGTCCACAGAGTACCCGCCCAGGTTGTCATTCCGGCCGAGACCTTGACATGCTTCTCGCGGATTGCGTCGAGGCTCAACCTGACAAAAACCTTCTGAGTGTGCCATTGACAGTTCGTGATAAGTAGTCCAGGTTGCTCCTTGAGCAGAATTCCAGACTCGGGACCAGGTTCCACGACTTCAGGGTTCCTGAGGGCGCTCATGAGGATGAGCATCAGGAGCGTTAGGGTCAGCGTCATCGTTATAGTGGGGAGTGAGAGCATAGGCATCATTAGAGTCATGTTGGAGCAAACGTCAACTTAACAATTACACCAGGTACCACTCCTTTAAATGGTTAGTAGAGTAGTACGCACTAAGTTCCTATTTGTTCTAACCGGCTTTATTCAATGGCTTATTCCGGGCAAAGGAAACGACTCAAGATAAGTATACTGTCAAACTACAATTCCACCCACCATCACAGGAGCGATTATCATCTAACAGCGTCTGGGAACGCTAAAGTATATGGGTTTTAATTAGTATTAAGTTCCATGTGGTCCCCTGCGAGTCCCATGGGGGTTTGGTGTAGCTTAATTTGGTTGTGATGCACCCATCTAAAAAGGGGGTATCCTTTGCCTTGTCTGACCCAGATCTGATACACCACTGGAGACAATTTGTTGGTGATCAGGTGGGGTCCTGTCCAACGTGGGAGGAGTTTGCAGGTGAGCTTACCTGGTCTGGTAGCGTGCCCGGTATGTTGCACAAACAGGTGGGGGACACGCCTTGTCCCACACTTGGAGAACCACGTGCGATGCTTTCTGGTCGTAATAGGCTTTCCGGCCTTTGGCTGTTTTTTTCCAGCCGTTTTTGTGCAAAAGCGAAAGTCTCTCGTAGGTGTGCATGCAAGTCAGTAAGATATTGGTGCGTAGTGTAGGCGGTCACTACCCTAGTTTCGCCTGGCTGATAGAGGAGGTGTAACGGCAGGTAGCAGGGAAGATCTGGTTCTCAGTCTCCGCCCTAATTCATCCCAAAGGTGTTCTATCGGGGTCAGGACTGTGCAGGCCAGTGTAGTTCATCCACACCAGACTCTGCCGTCCATGTCTTTATTATTTGATTGCAAGATGGAGAAGTGTGATTCATCACTCCTTTCACAGACAGGCAGCCTCCTTGGCCACGCCTCAAAATTTCTCCGAAATTTTCTAGTAAAGTAATTATAGAACTCTGGGTGGTTTAAAGTTTTAAATAATCAAAACTGAAAATACATGCTATTGCATAATCATAACAGTAAGGTGACTATTTGTTACTTGTTTGTTACTTGTGTTTTATATCCCCAGGGTACGCCAAGTGACAGCAAAAATGCTAAGAAAAAGAACAACAAGAAGACCAACAAAAACAAGAGTAGCGTGAGCCGAGCCAACAAGAAGAAGCCTGGAATGCCAAATGTAGCTAATGATCTGTCCCAGAAGTTATATGCCACCATGGAGAAGCACAAAGAGGTCAGATTTGGTTATGTTTTCTTAAAGCATTTAGTGGAAACTGTTAATGGCAAACATTTTGGGGATGTGTGTGTTTGTTGAAAGGTTCCAAAACAGAAAATAGTTGTGAACTTAGATAACAAAGCCTCTAACTAAATAGTAAGAGAGAAATGTTAAATCTATCATTTGACAGAATTTAAGTATTTCAGCTGTCTGTCTTTCACATTTATTCTTTCATGAGATAAAGGCTAACAGGAAATGTCTCTGTTTTGGTTCATATTCTCCACGTTGTCATTTTGTGCCACAACAATTTCTTACCTAGCAACATGCATGCAAAAAATGGTTTGTTTTGACAGAGATTTGAGTTTACAGTCAGACAGGCTTGTGTATTTTTTTGTGAATGGAGATAAAGATCTGCACAAAATGTATGATTTCATCTCTCTCTGAAGCGCATGTACTTGGGTGTTTGCCTCTCACCCCCTAGTTAGAGTAGAGTAATGGAGTGCTGCTTGGGCATCACCATCCCATCCTTGTCTTTATTACTCCTAAGAAAACTGATTGGCTTAAAAAAAAAAAAAAGCAACCAAGCCAGTACATTTTCTCTTGCATCAGAAATAATAATTGCAGCCATTCCATTTTACAGCACTGACACCACCTTGTGGAGACTAGCTGTAAGAGATTATTCAATGACATGATTATCTTTACTTTTTTTTGTTTTGTTTTTTTTTTAAAGTCATTATCTGTTTGTTTTTTAGCTTCTTGTTTTCCTTCTCCAACTTGTTGTGTTTCTTCTTTAGGTTTTCTTTGTAATCCACCTTTATTCTGGCCCCATGGTTAACACCCTGCCACCCATTGTTGACCCTGACCCCTTGATCTCCTGTGATCTGATGGATGGCCGGGATGCTTTCCTGACTTTGGCGAGGGACAAACACTGGGAGTTCAGCTCCCTCAGGAGGTGTAAGTGGAGCACCATGTGCATGCTGGTTGAGTTGCACAACCAGGGACAGGATCGCTTTGTTTACACTTGCAATGAGTGTAAGCACCATGTGGAAACACGCTGGCACTGCACTGTGTGTGAGGTGAGTTACCGTGTTGTTGCCCCCTCTTCCAGGAAATTTCTGTATGTTTGGAACAAAAAAAAAACAGTAAAGTATTAATTGTGAGCAGTTGAGAAATATGGAATGATGTATGAGATCAAAATGTCTTTTGTTAAACTTCACTAAATTAATTACTGTGTCCCATCCTTCTTCCCAGGACTTTGATCTTTGCATTAATTGCTACAACACACAGGGCCATGAGCACCAGATGGTGAAGTGGGGTCTTGGCCTGGATGACGACAACAACAGCCAGAGTGGAGAGGCTTCCAAGAGCCCACAGGAGAGCCGCCGTTTAAGTATTCAAAGATGTATTCAGTCCCTGGTACATGCTTGTCAGTGTCGCAATGCCAACTGCTCTCTGCCGTCCTGCCAGAAGATGAAAAGAGTGGTGCAGCACACCAAAGGCTGCAAGCGCAAAACCAATGGTGGCTGCCCTGTATGCAAACAGCTTATTGCTCTGTGTTGTTACCACGCAAAGCACTGTCAGGAGAACAAGTGTCCTGTCCCGTTCTGCCTAAACATCAAACAAAAGCTTCGCCAGCAGCAGCTACAGCACAGGCTCCAGCAGGCCCAGTTAATGAGAAGAAGAATGGCCACCATGCAAGGCAGGACTATGCCACTACCATCTCCACCGGCTTCTGCGACCCCCAGCACTCCCACTTCCCATACACAACCCAGCACTCCTCAAACACCCCAGCAGCCACTTTCTAACCAGGCACAGACCCCCAATTCAGCAGGTGTCATGTCCCCCTCATTCCCTAATGCTCCACGCACTGGTCAGGCTCAAGCACCAGTCTCTCAAGGCAAACCTGGACCCCAAGCCTCCCCTCTACACCAGCAGCAGTCCCCTCTCCCCCAGACACCCCTGCCTCCCAAGCCACTACAGCAGCAGCCTCCACCTGCTGCAGTCAAGATGGCACATCACATTGAGATGATGGCTCAGGCCCAACAGAACCAGCAGAACTACCGGGTCAATATGAACGGCTTGCCCATGAATCCCCAGCAGCCACAGCAGCGCATGACTGGACCAATGCAGCCAAATATGCAAATGGTTCAAGGGCCTTCGTGGACCACAGGTCATGCAACCTGGCATGGTCCCAGGACAATGGCCCGGACCAACAGGAGCTATGCAGGCAGCTCAGTCTCAACAACCAGGCCTTGTTCCAGGTCAGACCCCACAGCAGGCCATGACCATGCAGCGAGCCATGATGGCACCCGGACAGCAAACTCAGCAGGGCCAGAGGATGCTTATACCACAGCAACCTGGTGCCCGGCCACAAACCCCCCAGAGACCTGGCACTGTACCCCCCAATGCCCTGCAGGACCTTCTACGCACCCTGAAGTCTCCCAGCTCACCTCAACAGCAGCAGCAAGTCCTCAATATCCTCAAATCAAACCCTCAGTTAATGGCTGCTTTCATCAAACAGCGAACAGCCAAGTACCATGCTAACCAGCCGCAGCAGCAGCAGGCAGGTCAGCAACAACAGCGAGGCATGCCAACAGTGCACCCCATGCCTATGCCAGCAGGGCCAGTGCTGAGGCCTGGGATCCCCCCTCAGCAGCCCCAGCAACCTCCTGTGCAGAGTATGGCTCAATTGGGGGCTCCAGGGCAACTGATGAACACATCACATAACACCAACCCCCAGATCCAGGAGCTCTACCGTCGGCAGCTCTTGAGACAGCAGCAGCAACAGGGAGTGATGTCTCAAGGCCACCCTGGCCAGTTTCCTGCACAGCCACAGGGGACAGCAACTACATACTCCCAGCTCCGCATGCAGCAGCAGCAGCAACAACAACAGCAAATAGCCATGCAGGCAGGAGCAGGAAATATGGGTCAGCTCCCATCAATAACTGAAATGACTCAGCCTAGCATGGGGATGGACTCCACACCGAGTTTAATACATCAGCGGTTGCTTCAGCAGCAGCAACAACTTCCCCAGCAGCAGCAGGCCATCCTCAAGCAGCAAATGGGCTCCCCTGCTCAGCCAAGCCCCATGAGCCCTCAGACCCACTTGCTGGCTGGCCAGCCCCAGGGTAAAGCCTGCCTTCCTGGCCAGCCGGCACTAGCAAATGCCCTCAGTAATCAAGTCCGCTCCCCGGCACCAGTCCAGTCTCCGTGTCCACCCTCACAGCAGCAGCCACCACATTCCAGTCCTTCGCCACAGGTCCAAAACCAACCTCAACCTTCGCCTCAGCATCCACCCCCACCCCACTCAGGTTCCCCCCATCCAGGGCTCGGCAGCTCATTGCAGTCCATGGAGCAGGGACACTCGAGTACACCAGAACAAAGCGCGATGCTACCCCAGCTTAACACACCCAACAGAGCAGGTCTGAGTAATGACTTGGGGATGGTGGGGGATGCTACAGGGGACACTTTGGAGAAGTTTGTGGAGATATTGTAGCATTTTTACTGGGAGCTCAAAAACTAATTATCTCTCCCAGGGACCCAGGGACCCTGCTCCTCCTGCTTCTGTCCCATTTCCCCACAGACGTTATCCCATTAGGGGGCTTGCTTTGTTCTTTCTAAAGTTGAGAACGGTTTTTGTACTGACATGCAAACAGTTTCAGCTGTTTAAAACTTTAAATCTGTTCAAGAAAAAGTCACTTAGAGGGAATGTAATTGTTTCCTAAACTCAAGTGGTGGGTATTTCTTCATTAAAAGGTTTAGGAATTTGAAAGTTACTTCTTAAATAAGAATAAATCTCAAAGAATATATTTTTGGTTGAAACGAAATGTGTTCAATAATCAGTTTATTTTTGCTTTGTTTTTGGTATAGTTTCATGCCACCACCCCCCACCCCTACTTTTTAAAGAACCTGTACAATTGCATTATATTATTCATATATTTTTATTTTGTACTTTTGGAGAACAAACGTAATGCATTTTTCTGTTAAACTGTACATTTTTTTTGTCTGGAAATTGGGCCAGATTTTTGTTTTCTTCTCAAGCTGTCATTCCTGGCAGGTGTAATTGAGTGTTGTACTATTATTGCAAAGCAATGTGTTCAGGGTCAGTGATGCCCCCCCCCCCACACTTGTATGAAGAACACTCTGATGTATCAAAGTAGGAAATGATTTGCAGAAAGGTATGTATAGTCGGGCATGTATGCAGGCGCACATGAAGACACTGACACAAACCCACACACAGCTCCAAAAGGTTTAGCCTAGTTAGACAACTTCCTCAACCTATATCCTCAATTTGGGAAAAGCTGCTTTGCTGGTGTAGAAGGTTGTTCATTTGACATTAAAAAGAATTTGATATACTTTCTTGTCATACAAATCTTGTAAATTGTGAAGAGTGTGAGAAAGAGACCACCCTTACTAAGCTAACAGGTTTTTAGTAGGAAACATCTCAGATGACGCCCAGTCCCCTAAATTTTACATTAAGTTGTGCTTTGAAGGGATGAGGGGCACGTTTGAGATTCACCTAGAAAAGAAACTCAACCCTCATTCCTGTCTCACAGAAACTTGAATTATCGGGATTTACCTTTTCTCCTATTGTAAATCAAGTTAATAAGCAAAATACTATAAATATAAGAGAGAATGAAATCAATGTATAAACTGGTAAAAGACTCATTTCTTACTTATATACCATATTGTTAAATAAACTGCAACAGATTTCATATACTCTTTTGACTGAATGAGGCATCTCTCCTATTGGTGTGTGTTAATTTGTTTCTGTTCTAATTTATCATCTGTTCTCAGCAGTCATGGTTGCAAAGGAATAGTGATTTATGTCTTGCATTAATTTCTTCTGTGTACAATTATTTCATTTCTAAATTTCAACAGTGAGGACGCTGAAGAGTTTTAAGTTGATGCCTGTTTGACATCAGGAATTTTCTGAATTTCAGTATGATCTAGAAATCTGGTTTATGCATTAATATAGTCTTAAAGACTAAATCAAACTATTCCAGTGTTAATGAAGAAAAGCCTGGAATTCAACCCTTTAACCAGAATAAGAAAATGTGTGTATGTATACACACATATATATATTTATACACACACATATATATATATATATATATGTATACACACACACACACACATACGGCCACATCCAGAGGCTGCATGATGGGATGTGTGAGGTGGGAGAGTGAGCATAACGATACCATTGCTCCTGGTGAGTTCTACTGCCCTGAGTGATATGTGAGCTTTAAGATTGTCCATGATGAGAAGCATGGGGGGGTCAGGTGAACAGTAAGTGTGGTTTATCAGGTGGCCGAGGAACTCGGCCCAGCTATCTTCATTCAACCATCCTGTTCTGGTGGATGTACCTTTTGCTCCTGGAGGTATTCCAGGAGCAATACATATACATATATATATATATATATATATATATATATATATATATATATATATATATATATATATATATATATATATCATATATATATATATATATATATATATCACATATGTACACGCACATATATATATGTATATATGTACATACATATATACATATGACTATATACAGTCATGGAAAAAATTATTAGACCACCATTTTTTCTTCACTTTCTTGTTCATTTTAATACCTGGTACCACTAAACGTCATCATGTGACTAAAACAGACAGAAAAGAAAACACTGAATGCATAAAAGCAGTGTTTTTGGCAGTACAACGCCATAGCTATTGATGTAAAAACTTAAGTGTTTGTCCAGTATGATGTAAGGTTATAATCAAGAAAACCATGGAAAATGGTAAGATATCAGCTCTTAAATAAAACTCTTATGAGCAATCTTTGTGGTTATCGTTATGTTTGTCCAAACAAATGTACCTTTAGTTGTACCAGGCATTAAAATGAACAAGAAACTGAAGAAAACAAGGGTGGTCTAATAATTTTTTCCATGACTGTATATATATATACACATATATATATATATGTATACACACACACATACATATATATATATATATATATATATATTTCCATACACGCAAATGAATTAAGAGCACTGCACATTCTCTTCCAAATCAAAATGAAGAAAAATGCATCATATGTATTCATTTAATTCAATTTTATTTTTATATTATCTGTTACAATGCCAATTATTTCTAGGTCAGGGGTCTCAAACTGATTCCTGAAAGGGCCGTGTGGCTGCAGGTTTTTGTTCCAACCCTGCAGAAACACAGCTGAGTTGTGTCACTCTATCAACTGAACTGGTTCAGACCTTCAGTGAAGACAACTAGTTGTTTGAATGAAACAACTCAGCTGTGTTTCTGCATGGTTGGATCAAAAACCTGCAGCCACACGGCCCTTTCAGGAATCAGTTTGAGACCCCTGCTCTAGGTGCTTTATAGAAACCCAGACCATGACCCCTGGCCAAATATCATTAACTAAATTTATAATATTAAATCCAAAACAAGGATAATGGCAAAAAAAGAAAAATGGGAAATGAGGAAAATGTATAACAGGCAGAAAATGACAGTCTGCTCTGGTAAAATCATCTCAAATGCTTTAAAATGGCAACCAAAACCAGAAAGACGTGGAAGAAAATGGAAAACAACCATTCAAATTGAATTGAAGAAGAGCCAAAATGGCAAAGACTCAACCAATGATCAGGTCCAGAGTGAACACAGAAGATCTGAAGTTACTTGTGAGACCACAGTTTCTCAGATGACCCTCAAACACTGAATTGAAGCCACAGTACACTGTGAGAAAAGTGAAACAAGGTGGTGCAAGCATCATGATACTGGAATGTTTCAATTCAATTCAATTCAATTTTATTTGTATAGCGTCTGTTAGAATGTTAATGGTCTCTAGGCGCTTTACAGAGACCCAGATCATGACCCCCGAGCAAATATCATTAACTAAAATTATAATATTAAATCCAATTAATGATAATGGCAGGTAAAAAACTCCCACATAGGGAGAAAAAAAACCTTTATACCAAACAGTGGCAAGGAAAAACTCCACTTTAAGAGGAAGAAACCTTGAGCAGGACCTGGCTCATATGGAGGGACCTTCCTGCTGAAAACCAGCCGGGTAGAGAAAGAAAAAGGAGAGACAGGACAGAGAGAGGATGGAGGACAGAGAGAAGATGGAGGACAGAGAGAGGATAGCACACAAATGACTGAATACAACGACCATATAAACATAAACATAAACAGATGGAGGCAGCAGCACTGGGATGAGATGGCCAGAGGACCAGGTCACCGATCACCACGCCAGTCGGTACCCAAACACAAGTGGAGGAGAACCCCGGGATGGACAGAGGATGGAACTGCAAGTCAGCATGAAACCCAGGAAACTCTGGCCTGCAAATACACAAAGAGAAAAGGGGGCAGAAACAGCACAACAAACCACAGGAAAGCAAAGAATATGGAGCACAGTTTCAGCAACAAGGTGCTCCCAAATAATTATGAATGAGCTGGAGGAGGAAAGGAGGAGGAAAGGGAAGGAAAAGGAGAAAAGCAGTGGAGACACCACTCAGCAGATCATGTTGGTGTCCCCCTGCAGCGTAGGCCTATAGCAGCATAACTATGACGAAGCTGTGATTAAGACGAGCTACTCTAGTCTAAGCTACTGCAATTATAGCTATAACTATTAGCCCCTACACACTATAGATTAGACTAACTGTAGGCTTTACTGAACACAAATGTTTTCAATTTAGTTTTAAAAATGGAGATGGTGTCAGCCTCCTGAACCCAAACTGGTAGCTGGTTCCATAAAAAAGGTGCCTGGTAGCAGAAGGCCCGTCCTCCAAACCTACTTTTAGATATTCTAGGAACGACGAGTAATCCTGCACTCTGAGAGCAGAGAGCTCTATTAGGAGCATAACGTGCTATCAAGTCTTGTAAATAGCATGGAGCTAGGCCATTAAGGGCCTTATATGCAAGAAGCAGAATTTTAAACTCAATTTGGGAAGCCAATGGAGGGAGGCTAACACGGGAGAGACATGATCTCGCTTATGGATTCCTGTCAGCACCCTCGCTGCTGCATTCTGGATTATCCATCCATCCATCCATTATCTATACCCGTTTCATCCTCTGAAGGGTCACGGGGATCTGCTAGAGTCTATCCCAGCCGTCTACGGGCGAAAGGCAGGGGTCCACCATGGACAGGTCGCCAGTCTATCGCAGGGCTTTCAGAGAGATGTAAAGGCTAATTTAAAGCTGTCACCGGTAAAACGCATCCCGTTCGGCCAGCACCAGAAGTTACCCGCGCACGTAGCGGCGCCGAAAAAGGCACGGTTGCGCCACGGGACGACGCGATGGCTCCAGACGCGTTTTCATAAGAGGACCCGACTGTGTCGAAACACGGCAACCGGTACACCCCACGAAAGCTGAGGGAACCAGGACAAAAGGAGCCGCTCTTGCGACCACATCCGCGGAGCGTAATCAATCAGCGGAGCGTAATCAATCAGCGGTGCTGTCGTCATCCCAGCCTGATCACCCCCAGCCCACACGCCACCGATCGCTTCCAGAGCGATCCACGTAAGAGGCTTTTGTGTCTGGGCAGAGCTACTTAGCTTAGTTAATATTTCTGTGCTTACTGTGACACTGTTTACGATTGAGCCCACCGGTAATCTGCCAGTGCGTATATACCCACGTGATCACCGTGTTTCTTCACCACCGGCTGAAGATTTCAGATAAACAATCAGGAGGAGAGTGCGGAGGTCTGCTCCAGACTCTCCAACCCGTGTGGAAATCCTCGGAGCGATCACGGCATCGGTGGTTAGAAATCACCATCGCTTTGTTGATTTTACTCTGTCTTTTCTTTACTCTTTGTTTTTTTCGTACTAACTACCTCCGTGAGGACGTTATCACGTGATCTCACCCGCCATCTTGGTCAGGGATGAGAGCACCACGTGATCTCGTCCGCCATCTTGAAATCCTCCTCACGCTAGAAGCAAGCTTAGTTTATCTACCACTCGCACACACACACACACCTATAGTTTCCAGCACACATGTATATAAGTTTACATTGGTTTCCATTGAAGGTTTCATTTGCTTATGTAAGTTTAGTTATCCTTTAGTAGTTGATATCAGGATTGTGATTCAAGTGTTTGTTCATTTTAATACTTGTGTTAATAAATTCTGATATTCTAATGAGAGAAGTTGTTTGTGGTTATTTTACACAGTTTTGTAACATTTGCTGGTTGAAGAGGTCTGTGCTCGGACTCACATCTTCTCTGTTGCTCTGTAGCGCCACACCTGGTCACAGGCTGGCACGCATAGAACAACAGCCATTTTGAGACTGATTGTGCCGTTTAGTCCTTTTTCCTGATTTATCAGGTGGTGCCCCGTTTCATTTTATTAACTTTGTTAATACCTTTCTGGTTATTAGCAGCTGTCCCTCAAGACAGTTGGTAATAACTAGTGATGGGTCCATGGCGCCTCATGGAACGTTTCGACACGTTGCCAAACTGTATTGAAACATGTCGATACTGTGTTACTGAATACTGACACCTGCTGGACATTAAAAATCCCTACAGGCAACTGAGTTGCCAGACCCAACTGACACTAATACTGTATGACCAAGTATGCAATAATAAAATATAAGTCATTGCATTTTATATGGCATCATTGCATATCTGAATTTAAATTTAAAGTATCTTTGATGTCTTTAGATACAGATACATGTATCATAACTAGCAAATCGAAGTGACCGTGTTTGTGAATGAAGATGCTTGTGGACTGAATTTCTTTTTTCATAAATTTTCATTCAAAAAAATAAGTTTTTCCAAAGATTTGAACTTTAGTCTATTCCTCTTTTTGGACAACAGTTCTCCAGCCTTGGAAAAGACCCGCTCACAAGGGACAGATGATGCTGGTGTGCAAAGAAACCGCAAGGCAAGCTGGAAGAGGTGCTGATTTCCGATTCTGACGACATGTGACAGATTCCAGAAAACACAGGATGGGATGTTGGTTTCCTGTGCAAGCACATGCAATTGCCTGGTGGACTTGGTGAATGTTCTTGAAGGGGATTGTGGGAAGAACTGAATTTGGGACGCATCATCAGTAGTGTACCTCTGGATCATGGGGTGTTTCGGCCTTTGACACTATACACCCTCACCAGAGGCGGCCAGCTGCAGGCTGATCAGACCTGAGCTTGCGTCCCAAGCCCAATTATCCATGAGAGTCACCTTGCTGTCAAGTGGCGGACATCTCAGGGGACTATGCATGGCAGGGGCGTCCTGTTCCCTGAGTCAGGCCAAGGCCTGACTCAGGCTGACAAAAGATTCTCGATTCTTTTGGCAGTGCATCCCGTCGACAGATGCGCTTCCTTATAAACACAGTTTGGCGCATCACTGTCAGTTCGATACAGTACCTGTATCGGTCACGTGACTTTCTTAAGTTGAAACGCGTACCGACACGTACCGACACAGATGTTGCTCTCTGAGCTCGACGCATGCGCCGACGCATTTGGTGTTGATGGACCCATCACTAGTAATAACCCTTTTATGACTAAACGAGCACGTTATATGCCTTATTGCACAACAACATCATTAATGCGGTTATTGAACTACATGGTTGTTGCTTATTCACTGAGTCATAGTCTCAGATTTTAAGAGAATAAAGTTTATTCAATAGTACTATACCTTGATCTTAAATAACATGAAAACCTGACACGTATCTTACCTAAGTATAATACCATACTTCCCAAAAAAGATTAAATCATTGAACTGTTTAACAATACAACAGAATGTTATCTCTGTGGGAGTTTTTTCTATAGTAATTGTACAATAATGAGTTATTTTATGAATAACCCTATAGTCTATAGATATAGCGACAAAGTCGCTAAGTTGGCAACACTGCAGAGGTGTCCTATATTCGGGCTAGTATGGTTTCATTATATTTATATTATTCTATAACTCTTTCTTCTCTCTCCATACAGATATCTGATGACTGAAAAGGACTTTGAATTAAAGACTCTCTGGATCTCCCTGGAACCCTAACACATGTTTTTCATGTCGATACTCTTTGATGTCCACCAGTTTAATAGCATGAGAGTTATGTTTATATGTTGGAGCATTGTTTTATTTTTTTCCCAGCTTTGTCAATGCCCAGAATAAAATGTATGGCTATTCTAGTATTTACGTTGTTAAAAGCTGTTATATAAAGAGGGTCTCTCTGGAGCCACTTCTGCCAAGGTTAAAAATAAAGAGGGTTTGTTGCATCACTGGCATATTTTTTGGCACTAGTGGCCTTTATTTGACAGTGAAGGGAAGACAGGAAACAGGGCAGAGAGAATGGGAAAGATGCAGCAAAGGGATATCCAGGCTGGGAATTGAACCCATGACCAGCTGCATGAGAACTGTAGCCTCTGTACATGGACCACCTGTCCTAACCACTGTGCTACTGTGTGGCCCATCACTGGTATTTCTGTTGTCCTGAAGTCTTTGATAAAGATTTTAATACTATGTCTTGCGCTAAATGTCATACAGCAAAATAAATTCTGCTATTCAGATTGAAAATTTAAAGTTGTTGCTTCTTAAAGATCACCATTCTTCAATGTACTACTGACTGCCTGGACTATTGCAATGCAGAGTTTTCTAACTTTATCAGATTGTTTAGCATGTATGTACTTCTACACAATGTGACATCACTTAGTGACTGGCTAGAGGAGCAACATGTCCGTAACGTTTAACCTCAACAAATACCAGCTTTGGGCATACACTTTATTTATATTTTAATTGCATGTTTGAGGTAATAGAAAACAAGTTTATGAAATTTGTTTACACAATTAGTTTGAACATAAAAGTACACATAAATGTCAAACTAGTGAGATTTTCCTTAAAATTACACAGAAAGACGAGATTATTAATATGGACATAAACATTTATATAACAAGCCACATATTTACTTACAGATAATTATTGTCATTTTACATAGAGTTGACTAATTTAAGAGAGCAGGAAAGATCGTGTATAATTAATGGTCATTTTTCCATTGAAAAAAAGAGAAATGAACATGAACATGTCATCATAGCCGCGGGACCATATTCTCAGCAGGGGGTGCTGGGAGCCTGAGACAGCTCTGCAATCTATCTATCTATCTATCTATCTATCTATCTATATATATATATGTATATATATGTGTGTGTGCGTGTACCGTATTATATAGTGTATAACCCAAATAAAAACGAAGTCAACTTTACATTCACCGCTGATTTAATAACAATGAACCGACCACAAAGCCTGCACAAATCTTAACAAAAACAGTTGTATTGAAACAGGAACAAACAATGAGCCGCAGAGTCGGTTTAATTGTCCATGGCACTCATCTGACATTAGTTTGGCACAGCTGAGCTGTTCACGTAACTGCGGTGCTGAACATCGTGCGTACAGCGGCACGGCGGCAGCCTTTAAAAGGTAAAGCGTCGCCTGCATTCACAAGACTCCAAATGTGGCCTTCCTCTCTGGGCTGAAGCTGATGAAGCTCCTCATTAGGCTGCCAATGTCCAGTCTGTCCAAAATACCTCCATGAACATGCATGAGAGCAAGGTGCGTCAGTCTTTTTTGGGTCATCATTGTGCGCAACCACATCTCCAGGCGGCGCAGAGTGGAAAATGTTCTTTCTGATGATGCAGCTGAGACACAGGCACAGTTTCAAAAGATTTTCAGGTTCTTTGAAAACAGCCCTCGTTTGTGGATGGAGTTTGGACATATTTGCAGCCATGTCTTGGACAGTGTTACCGGGGAAGTCGCTGAAGATGTCTCTGATCATTTTATGCTGCGTCTCCAGTTGTTCCCTGTCAAAGAACCGGGGAAGGTGCAGGGAATCCACATTTACTGTTTGAACCTTTTTGGCAGCGTGAATAACCACCTTCTCCCTGTGATTGGCTGTTTTTATGCCATCTTGGTCGAATCTCCTCTTGAGTTCTTCTATAACTAAGTCCACTGCTGCAAGAAACTCAGATCTCCATGAGTGATGTGCTGCTTCCTCTGGCTCTGCCGTGTGGACTGGTGTTTTTTTAATCCTCTGCTCGTCTGGCATTTTCAGTCCAGCTGTGGCTACCTTGTGCATCATGATCTCCACCACAGCATCATCTCGAAGCGCTTCCATGCGTTTTCTCAGCAATTCAGTGCACTCAATGGCAGCCAGTGCGCTGGCTTTGGTGTGCTGTAAACCCCTGGCCGCCGACTCACACGGCTCGAAAAGTGCTGCACAGCAAAGGAGGCCAAAGTAAGTTTTAGCTTTTAGCGCCTTCTTATACAGGCCCCCGATCTTGGCTTGGGTCTCTCCTCTCACACTTTTGTCATCCTTAAGCTGCTCCAAAGTTTCAATGATTTGTCGGTAGTCACTGCATACTTGCTTAATGGCAATTGTCCTTACGCACCATCTTGTCGGACATATTGCCAGTAGGGTAACCACTGCTTCATCACAGCCAAACAGACTCGGAGATTCTTGCGCCTGGCTGACTCACGGATTACCACAGCTGTGCCCTGAACAAAGTTCATGGATTCTGCAGTCAGTCTCACTTCGCGGGCAGCCTCTTGCAGAACTAGGTCCAGCGAGTGGTTGGCACAGTGCACGAATAGGGACTCAGGACATAGCTTCTTTAGCCGTGCCTGTACACCAGAAAACCCTCCTGACATATTACTTGCCCCGTCAAAGCAATATCCCTGGAGACGTTCAACTGGGATGTTTAGTCTGAGAAACACATCCCTGACGCACTTGAACAAAGTCTCTCCGCTGCTGTCTGGAGCGCTGTAAAATCCTAGGAAATCAGAACGAGTCTCCGTGTTGGCGTCCAGGGGTGTAATCTTGCCTAGGGCACCAAATTGTGCCTGTGACTGTGAAGCTTAGATTTCTCATGCTCGTTAAATTTTTCTGTGGCTTTTCGCCAGTTTGTGAAGCCTCCCTTTACAAAACAGCTTTCTAACCAAACAGTTATTATTTATAATTATTAATCAAACCTTTCCCCACTGCTGTGACACAGTTGAAACAAACAACGCGATCACCGTCTTCAATGTAATGGAGCCATCTCCATTTTATAAACCAGCTCGCATTGAATGAATGACTAAACGCTTCTTTTCCGAAATGCCTTCCTGGGAAACTAAAGCTAGCTGGTTGATGTGGTGCCTCTGAAAGATGAACATTTTGACCTGACACATTATGAGCAGGTGTGCAGCTCTTGTTCCGGTTCTGGTCCTCATCACAGTCTGGTGCTGATGCTGCTGTTTCCCTCCTTTTAGGGATGATCGGACTGGACTGCAAGTCTGCCTCTTCTAACTCTCTGGGGTTTCTCTTTTTGTTTTGTTGAGGCTTCCCAAAAATATCTAAAATCCATTTTTGCGCCATCAGGTCAGCTTCCTTGATCGCTGAAGACGTACTTTGATTGCAAAGGTTGCCGGTGATAACAATGGCAGCATTGGTAACAGCTTTGCCTTGACAATCCAATCAGAGGGCGAAAATCCTCTGACCTCATTGCCCCTCATTGACCTCACTGGGCCAGCGAGCTGCCTCAGGTAGCTGACTGGATTGTCAGGGCAAAGCTGTCACTAAGGCTGCTTGCTGGGGTAGCTAGCTGGCCCAATGGCGGCAAATTTAAAAGCCGATTTGTTAAAAAAAAAAAAAAAACTATTCTGTTGCTACATAGTTGAATTAACGTAGGCCTGCTCTACTGATTCTGAAGGCCCTGTACAAATTAAATTGCCCTGGCAGCATCGATAATCCAGACATGTCCGGAAGTGGTGCTGCAGCCCCACCAACAGGAGGAGCTGCAGCCCCACCAACAGGAGGAGCTGCAGCCCCACCAAGAGGAGGAGCTGCAGCCCCACCAACAGGAGGAGCTGCAGCCCCACCAACAGGAGGAGCTGCAGCCCCACCAACAGGAGGTGCTGCAGCCCCACCAACAGGAGGAGCTGCAGCCCCACCAACAGGAGGAGCTGCAGCCCCACCAACAGGAGGAGCTGCAGCCCCACCAACAGGAGGAGCTGCAGCCCCACCAACAGGAGGAGCTGCAGCACCCCCAGCACCCCTACTTCCTGCGACTATGCATGTCATTACTAGTATAATACTTTAAAAAAAAAAAAACAACTGAATTGACACATTTACAAGAAATGTCTGTATGTATTACAGTTTTGGAAAAAAAAAATTACCATAAAATTTGGATTTTTTTTTTTTTTTTTTTTTTTACAGTGAGTAGTTTGTCCAGTTCAATTAATATAGGAATTTAAAACCTCTGATTGCTAACATCTGCCCTGCAGATCTTGTTGTCTTAGTTATTTGCAGTTTTGCTTCTGTGAACCCCTTTTTAAAACTGATGTGTCAGAGATGTAATTTTATTTTTTCCACAGTATGGAAGGAGGTGGAGCAGAAGCTGGAAGGGTTAGGGTTAGAGGAGGAGGAGAGTTGGCTGGCAGCCAAGGGCCTGTTCAATACACAGAGAAGACCCCCAGTGCTTTGATGAAGAGGAAGTAGCTATTCTCATTTTTCCTTCACTCAGTCACAAGAAAAATTCAAATAAAACAATATAAATCTAATGTTCCTTAGTTGTTTATGGAATAACTCTATTCCAACTCTGTAAACTGCTGTACTTTAAATGAATAATCTTGCCTTCCATTTACTATGACTGCATCTTAAAACTGAACACAGGAACATTGAAAAGCTTCTCTTATCTTATCTCATGCCAGCTGTTTTCTTTATCTGCAGCCAGAGGGCATCTGTTGTAATGTCTGCTTTAATTTTTGACTTACCCATTTTATATGAGGACCTGGCTGACAAGACCAATAATGGCTGGTTACTCACTTACAAACCTGTCAACTGTAGGTCTTCACAGTCTAAGGGTGAATTCCAATTCCTCCCTTAACCCTCAATTTTTGGCCCTCAATCTTAACCCTAGAAAGTAAGTGTGAGGGTTATCTTGTGACTTAGAAATGGGACACCCCTCGAGTGCAGTTACGTCTCCAGACTGAAATGTATCAGAGCCGTGTTGTCTCTGTATTCCCTGAAATGACACAGGGTTAACATTGAAAAGAGCGCTGTATATTCTCCAAATAATATTAGCAAATAACACAATATAAAATACATTATTCAGTCCTCCGTCACTACACAACAAGGTATACAAGTAAGGTGAAGCCGGCCGGGACCGCCGACCGGGCCGGGACTGGGACCGCCGGTCCGGCAGCAAACATCGTAAAGTAAAAAAATAAATGTTACGCAACAATGATGTTAGTCCATGAAAAAAAGCTCAAACAAAGACAATAAGATGGTTTCGTAACATTTATATCTTTTTTTTTTTAAAGATTTTTTTGGCTCTGGTGGCCTTTATTGAAAGGAGAGAGACAGGAAGGGGGGCAGAGAGAATGGGCAAGACATGCGAGAAAGAGATGCTGAGCTGGGAATTGAACTCATAACCAGCTGCACAAGGACTGTAGTCTCTGTATATGGCCGTCTGCCCTAACCACTACCCCACCAGGGCGGCCAACATTTATATCTTTAAGATATACAAAGATACTTACCTTTGTAGCTAGCTTTTTTTGTCACCATCCTTTTCGAAGATGTCTTGGCTAAATTACCCAGTGGCTTCTGGGTAGCCCTTACTTCCAAGGGTGGTGCCGGAGAATCTCAATTTTGAGGGCAATACAGCCCTCAAAGTGGTCCCTCAGTTTGACTTAGAACAGGGACAGCACTTGCCCTTAGTGGGAGCGCGCATTCATGAGATTGAGGGTTGAGATTGAGGGTTTAGGGAGGAATTGGATTTCATCCTTTATCTAACACATTTTCTGTATAGATTGTCAGCCTATTCAGATTATGGTAATCCTAAAGGCAAAAACAAAAGCCAATTGGACTTTTTAATACGGCTTTTGAAGACGGTTGGCCTGTCACCTGAAGGGCTGTGAGAGCTCACTGTAAACACTTAGTCATTTGTCATTAGGGGTCCAAGAAGCAAAATGGAAGGGCCAGTAAAAACTGTATGTTGTACAGGCATCAAATGTGTTTCATCAATTCTAAGTGGGTGAAATGACCTGTGCAAATGAAATGACTCATAGGTTTTGCATTAATAAGATGTAGCCACATGCGTATCTGCCTCTAAACATTTTCTATAAAAAAAAAAATTAAAATGGACTTCCAGATGGTTTATCTGATTCTCTTGAAACTTGATGCACAATGTAAAATCCCCCAGTTTTGGTTCAGTCTCTGACTAGCAGAGTCTATCACCGGGACCAGCTCTCCATCCTACGGGTAAGAAGTTGCGGTCTAGGAGAGGTTCCTCACCAGATTTCCTCAACTTATTTAAGCTGGTGTCGAGAAGATACGCCTAGCTCTCACTGCCTACTTCCAAACGTATGCCCCGCTCACTCCAATAACTGTCCTTCAGAGGAATAGCCGGGTGGCTCGAAGTCCAGCTATCGGTCACGTCTGTTAACGGCAGCTCTTCTCTCACGATCTGGGCTCTTGTTACAGGCTAGGAAACTTTAGCGGCTCGGACAGCGAGCCTCAGGGACAATTTGACAAAAATGTGGCTAAAATAACCCATAAGAACCTGTGTGTTAGTGCAGAGGCATAAACAAGTCTTCAAAATTCTGAATACAGATGTAATGTCCACAACGACGTCTTATGACAGTTTTTATATTTATTAAAGCAGATTAGCAAGGTTAAGCAACAGCATTGATTGGTTATACAATTTATAATTCTAAAAAGGCAAATTAAAGCTGTG
Organism: Hirundichthys speculiger; assembly: GCA_018398805.1. Lineage (NCBI taxonomy): Eukaryota > Metazoa > Chordata > Actinopteri > Beloniformes > Exocoetidae > Hirundichthys > Hirundichthys speculiger. The sequence continues at coordinate 552,792 of JAGFBZ010000307.1, read as the reverse complement.
GCTTACTGATCAGTTCATCTGGTTGGTCAAGGACAGGCTGAGAAACGCATGTGGCCACTATGCGGGTTCAAGGCCGCTGGCAGGGAGGGAGAGAGAGAGCTCAAACGATCAGGCCTGCAGGTATGCTGATCCGGCCCCTCCTCCTTGCTAGCGGTGAGCTAGGCTAACCAAAAAGGCTCCAATTATTCCTTCAAGAAATGGGGAAAATTCGTAGATCCTGTTCCAAGCGTCTTTCTGTCTTCTTTTCTTGAAGTAAATCCTTCCAGTTAATCCTTCGGATGGGGGTCGCTCGTCCAGGTCCCAGTTAGTCCTTCTTCGTCTGAAATCGCTCCAGGAATCCACGCAGAGTCCCTCTGCCTTCTCTTTTTATGCGCTCTCTCTCTCCTTGCTCGCCCTGCACCAGCCTTCATCTGATTGGTTCTCTCACCTTTGCATATGCATACATAATTTCCCTCAAACTCACATGACACTTCTGATTGGATATATCACATTTACAGAGGCGTGCATAATTTTACATATCCCGATTACATCATTCATATTCCACAGGCCCTGTCCCCCAATGACTTCATATGTTTACAGCATGACATCTTCCCTATCACCAGTCCAAGGTCACCTTGTTTACTTGGCTATACAGCTCGTTAAGCTAAAGCTTATCAGCTAACGCTAACCCTTTTTCTAACGATCTACTTATCAATGTATGTTCCAACGTTACATTAACTGATTGATTGATTGGTTCGTGTTTAATAACAGAATTCAGCAACGAACCACAGTCCCACCTCTACAAGGCCCTTCTGAGCTGAGCTGATGACATCGCCATTGTTGTGTCTTGGTGGCCCGGAGCTGGCAGAATTATTTTGAAACTCGGCTTTGTTGACATTCCAGCGAGGAACACGCTCTTCTCTGTCTCTGTCCGTTTTTGACCCAACAAAAATAAGTTTTCCCTTTTAACATACACTAACTAACACAGATCTATTACCCAAAATTACTAATACATTTTGTTTCTGATCCTTGACTAATCACACCCACATTTCATACATTTCATTGATTAGGAATTGATTACAAATCACGTAAATCACCTCCCTTCCGTTCCTTCACATGTTTAGACTAGTTACCGGCTCGTGCTTACATTACCTCACCCGCGGCTGCTATCTCCTACTCCTGTTTTGATAAACATATGGGTTGTTTTACATTACATCACACAGTGACTCCACTCAGCCGCTGACTCACAGTCCTGATCCAAATCATACCGAATACATCTGCAATACATCTTTCTGATCAATCATCGGTTCTGATCATTGAATTATTGAATCACCCATGTCATTGCTTATAGATTGATTCCAAATCCCATCAATTACCACTTTTTCTGTTACTCCACTCTGGCCTATGTACCTCCTCATGTCACATCAGCCTCTCCTTTAACACTTCCACACACAGAGTTAATAGTGATTATTGATTAGAAGCTGAGCTGATTCCAACGATCCCTCCGGGTCATTTGACAACAATGTCTACAAACAATACTGGTAAAAATGACTTTTTCTGTCTTCTATTTGTGGATGCATTTTAAAGTTATCAACGAATAAAATTTGATCATTTGACCAATCATGATTCAAAAGCCAGTATTTTCTGATTTCAGGGTCCAAGCATCATAAAATTTGGTACTTAGCTTTTACAGACGTTCCAAACTAACCAGGCGGCCCATATACAGAGATTACAGAACCGGTCACCAGTTCAACTCCCGGCCCGTGCGACGCTTTGCTGCATGTCCTATCCATTCTCTTTCTGTCCCCCTTCCTGTCTATCTTCATTGTCAATAAAGGCCATGTGCCAAAAAAAAATAAATATATATATATAAAAACCTTAGTCATTGCTGTCCATCACTTCCTGGATAGTAAAACCACACAAAAAGTTGTTAAATGAGTGAGTAGTGAGTTTTGACTCTGTGTTTATTAATGATTACTAAACATTAATCTAATGCTCTACATTCTGGGCATCAAGGTAACTGTACCAGGTGAATCCTAACATCTTGGTATGATGATGTATGCGCAGACATACTAATGTCAGAAAGCATCTTCACTGCCTTTTTTGACAAAAAAAAAAAAAACCCAAAACCATTAGAATGGTTGTAATGAGTGACTGAGAACTTGCCATCTGTATACATTTTTCACTTGTTACTCTTAAAATGAATTGAATTGAATCATTCCCATGTGTAGGAGCAACTCCCCAGGGGACAGTCTTCATTTTGACCTTAATGGTAGAGGTTATAAGAGGTCACTGCCAGTCACACCAGGCGCTGATCAATGGGACGAGCAAACAGTTTAACCTAATTGTACTTGTACTAGAGCGTTATTCTTTCGTCTGTTTAGTTTTCATATAGATCATGGATAATTGTGGCTTGGTGGACAATTAAAAGAAGTTTATTTAAAATGCAATGGTGTCATGTGGTGAAGGACGCTAAAGTACAAGTCAAAACAAAGACCATTAGCAGCCTGTGTGGTGGCAAAAGGGGGTCGGTCCATACAATGTGATCAAATCAATTGTCAACAGTCAAAATAAGTCAATAAGTCGAGTCACAAATATGGATTAAGTTTTATTCCTTGTCCCTCCTCCTGTTGTCCTCTCTGTGTTCATAATTCAATATGACTCATTTCCACCTGAATGTTTCTGTACAAATGTCTTCAGTGTTGAAGTAGAATCTGTCACTTTTCATATCTTCTACATAAAACGACATTTTAGTCAAAGTTTGAATGCATGCTTGGAGCCCCTTTTTTTCCTGCTTCCTGCTGCTCTCGCCCCCTTGTTCGTCCTGTCCCGCCTGCGCTCGGGCGCTGACTGACTGGGCTTGGCTGTGGTGAAGGTAATGCACTGGGAGTCCAGGTAATCCACCAGTTTAGCAGCACCCAGACGGATCCCTGCTGCCTTGAGTTGTTGCTGGAGCTGGGACAGAACCAGAGGCTGGTACTGGAGAATCCGACCGTACAGGCTGGAGTCTGAGAGGATGAAGGACCGGACTGCCTGGAGACAATCGTGGAGACGCGAGGCCGGTTGGGATGACGAGATGCCGTCATCACTGTCTGGGCCGCCATCAGAAGAGACAATCAGCTCTGGGTTGGACCTGATGGGGGGGAGGCAGGGCTGCATCAGAAACATTTATAAATAATGAACATGCACACACCTTCTTGAGGCACGTTAAATGCAGATGCTAAATATGTTGGGGATTTTCATTTGATGTTGATTCTTTTTGTTAGCATTTAAAAAAAATGTAATATGACTGTTTCATCTTCTCATAAGGTAAAACTGCTTCTTCTTTACCAGTTGTTATCATTGCCATGTTTACTTAATTGAAGTGCAAGCAAGGTTTTTGGATGCAAATTACCAAGTAGGTGACTGTCCACATCCATTTAAGGTAGTGTTTCTCAGCGGGGATGGTAGCGCCCCCCAGGGGGCGTTCTGAACCTTTAGGGGGGCGCTGCAAACATCAGGGCTGAGAGGGGGGCGCTCAGACACAAATGAGGGGCGCCACGCCTTCAGAACTCTATTTTAACTTCCATGGTTTCCCAAGGTTTTTTTTTTTTTATAGTGCAAATCTATTTATGTTTCAATGAAATGTTGTGCTCGGATTTTCTTTCAAAACTTAAAGCTGCTGACTGAGACCAAAACCCAGAGTCTGCTGCTTCCATGACCCGGTAAAATCTCCTTTTCTCTCTACGTCACAACCAGACGAGCCGACCGGGATCGGTCGCCATAGTCTGGGGCGCCGAAAAGGGGGGGTAAAGGATACGGATTATAGGGGCCCATGATTGAGGGGGGCCCAGAGAGGCCCCTAATGATGATCAAAAATAGCATAAACAAATTTCGCCGCTGTGTTGGGGGGCCCGGTAAAGATTCTTTTCATGGGGCCCAAAATCCCTAGCGGCGCCCCTGGCCATAGTAACGCCCATAAACACAGCAGCAGAGAAAACCCTTTCCAACACATTTCACAGGCTTCATTGAACAAACACATACACAATTAAGACCACGTAATCACGTTTAATCTCAAACATTTACAGTAAAATCAAAAATGGCCAAAAAGAAGAAAAAGTGACGGCAGTACAATGCTAGTTATATACAGTGGAGGAAATAAGTATTTGATCCCCGCTGATTTTGGCATCTGTCATAATAAGAAATAAATGAACATTCTCAGGTTTTTATGGCAGCTTTATTTTAACAGTTATAGAAAGAATATTGAAAAAAAATGAGAAAATTACATGAAATGAGAAATAAAAATTAATTTGCAAGTCATTAAGGGAAATAAGTATTTGATCCCTGACCAACCTTGACCAGTGTTGGTTCCCACAGACCACTAGCATACTCCTAATCTCACTGAAGTAATTACCTGCATGAGAGACACCTGTTCCAAATAGTCACCTGTATAAACCATCTGGCCACAGACTCAGTAATACTCCACCATCTCCACCATCAAGACTAAAGAGCTGTCAAAAGATGTCAGGGACAAAGTTGTTGAACTCCACAAGGCTGGAATGGACTACAAAAAAACAATTGGTAACGCAATGGTTTAAAATCCTGCAGTGGTCCAAGGTCCCTCTGCTCCAGAAGGCTCAGGTCCAGGCCCGACTCAGGTTTGATAACGAACATATTAATGACTCAGAAAGAGACTGGGAGAAGGTGCTGTGGTCAGGTGAGACTAAAATTGAGCTCTTTGGCCTCAACTCAACTTGACGTGTTTGGAGGAAGAGAAATGCTGAATATGACCCCAAAAACACCATCCCTACTGTCAAGCATGGCGGTGGAAGCCTTATGCTTTGGGGGTGTTGCTCTTCTAAGGGGACAGGTCGACTTCACCGCATTGATTGGAAGATGAACGGGGCCATGTACTGCAGAATCTTGGGTAACAACCTCCTTGCCTCCACAAGGACATTGTAAATGGGTGGTGGACGGGTCTTCCAGCATGACAACGACCAAAAACATACAGCCAAGGAAACAAAGGAGTGGCTCCATAAGAAGCACATCAAGGTCATGGAATGGCCTAGCCAGTCTCCTGACCTTAATCCTGTTAAACATCTATGGAGAGAGCTGAAGCTGAGAGTTTCCAAGCCTCAAAACCTTCAGGATTTGGAGATGATCTGCAGAGAGGAGTGGACCAAAATGACTCCTGATGTGTTTAAACCTAGTAAGAAACTACAAGAAACATCTGACAGCTGAGCTGACAACAAGGGTTTTACCACCAAGTATTAGATCATGTTTTGCTAGGGGATCAAATACTTATTTCTCTCAATGACTTGCAAATTAAGTTTTAGTTTTCATTTCATGTAATTTTCTCAAATTATTTTTCAATATTCTTTCTATAACTGTTAAAATAAAGCTGCCATAAAAACCTGAGACTGTTCATTTATTTCTTATTATGACAACTGCCAAAATCAGCGGGAGATCAAATACTTATTTCCTCCACTGTACATATTGATTTATTCCGTCACAGAGCAACGTACATCTGCAGATGTGAGCAGGTGTTCTCCAATGAAGCCGTCGTGATTACAGGAGCATCTTTCTAAAAAACATCCAGACGAGGCATCTAAAGACTCGGCTTACTGAACATGCATTCAGCCAAACTCTCCACATGCAGACAAAATACTGAAACCGTCTGGACCTCGTGAGCTCTGGTCCACTCAGGCTGAAGCTCACAGTGATGTGTCCAGACGTGAAAAAGCTGGCAGCAGCCCACCAAGACCAGGGCTCCCACTAAAAATGAAGAGCAGCAGTCGTTCCCTTTTGTAAATAGTTTTTTTCTTCTTTTTTTTTCTCGTTGCCAGGCCTTGTCAGTAGTCTACTCCAAAAATGACAGCTTGAAATGTTTAAGACACATTAATTGATGCACGAGTGCTTCCAGGATTTGATTAGTTAATTCACCGCTGTTCATGTGAAGTGTGCATGATGTTGTTGGCATCTTCAGTAAACCTACCCATAAAACAGATTTACAACTAATTCTGCTGTGGTGGTATTTTTTCTTAGTTCCAAGAATTTATTTACAAATGTTGTGATGAATTAAAAAAAAAAAAATCATAAAAGGTGGTGTGGCCTTTCTCTCTGTAGAAATTTGATTTAAATTTCAAGCTCAGAAATTCAACCTCAAAGTCCAGAAGATCAACTGAAGAGGTTTTGATCCCAGTGCAACTGCAGTATTATAGTATTATTTCTGTTATTTCCATTTTCACAAATTAAAATCCATGTTTCTACACACACACATTTTTCTGTCCTTTTTTTTTTTTTTTTTTGGGGGGGGGGGGGGGGGGGGGGGGGGGGGGGGGGGGTGTTAAGAACATCATGGTTGCTCAGGGGGGCATTTATTCAAAAAAGGTTGAGAACCACTGATTTAAAGGTGGGGTAGGTGTTCTTTTTTTGCAGCACTTTTTACAATATTGTCTGAAAACCTTTTCACATTCCCATTGCACCTACTGAAATAAAATGTTTGCAAAAAAAAACTAAACGTTTTGGTCCGGTCTAGAGGGTATAATCAGAGAATAACTCCAATAAATGTACTGATCATCTTTACATTTATTGGCTGCCTAATACGTCCATCACATATCAATGAACTCCCACCCACCCCCACCCGTCCTTCATGTAGAGGTGAATCGTGTGAAGGTGTGGTTTCGAGGGGTGGGCTGAAGAGGAGGAGGCGGAGCCTTTGGGAGGAGGGAGGGAGTGTATATTTTCAAAATCTCACTTGAGTTGGATTGCTGGAACCATTTTGCTCATGAATCTAGAAAGGTTTTTATTAATTTTGTAAATACAATCACACACCTCTCTGATTCTGATTCGTTGCTGGCAGCAGTTGAAGAGGAGTTGGAGTCCTGTGAGGCAGACAGTGGTTCCTCTTCTAGATTGGGTCCCTCTATGGGCATAGAGGCAGGTGCTCTGGGTTCTTTAAACTGTCCTGTCTGGCCACAGGTGAGGAGCTTCCTGGGACGTGGCTTCAACTGAACTGAGCCTCCCACAAAGATCATTTCATCTTCAGAATCTGAGCTAGCCAGTTGGTGTGTGTACTGGTGGATCTCCTTCAGTTTGAGGATCATCTGATGCTTTGGTAAAGGCCGAACCCCAAATCTGCAAAGGATAAAAAGGCATTTGTGACAGAAGTCAAAAAAATGGACAGGTGAAAAAAAACTAAGAATAGAAGAAATAGAAATAGAAATGTCTTTATTGTCATTGTATCCAGGGGGGTACAACGAAATTCAGTCACTTCCACTGTCGCACACAATAGAATATAAGACACCAAAAGCAGTGACAGGAAGGTTAAGCTGACAGTGTCACTAGGGGAGGTAATCTAATCCTTCACTAGATCAATGACGGGGGTTAGTGTGAAGCAACTGACCTGCTGAGCTTGTTCTTGAGCTCTGGTGTGTCCATACCAGCGAAGCAGGGCATCGGTGTGATGGGCACCATGACGCATCTGCCTTTATTGTGTGATGACTCTAAAGAGACACAAGCAGGGACATAGTGTTTTCATTTACAATCTGATCTCTACTTGTGCAGGTCCAAACAAATTCACCATTTTACAACAAATGAGATATTTATTATTATTATCTATTCATTAAATCTGAAATATTATTTCAGTCAGTCAGTTTAGGGTTTCATTAACTTAAGTAAAGAGGCAATATAAATTGGATTTGTGTTTTTACTTATCTGGACTGAGGGTTTAAGGACAGATGGTGCTGTGTGTTGTATGCTATACAGTTTTAACAACCCTTGTGCTTTGTGTTACTGGACAATAAAAATAAAATTCAGCACATTAGCTGTTTGTTTTACTACTGAAAAAAGAACAAGAAACACAGGCCATAAAGTGCCGCTGATGGAAAGTTCTCTGACCATTTCAAGGTTTCCACATTTTATGTTCAAGACTCTAAGTTTAATTTTCTTCCTGATTAGTCTCTACACATAGTACTGTAAAGACATAAAATAAAGGCAGAAGTTTTGGAAAAAAAGTTCATAGAAAAAAAAAATGAATTTCCCTGTGATGTACTGGAGATTTGCCCAGATTTGCCACCCTTTGCTCATTGAGGCTAGAATAGTCTCCAGCAGACCCTAAATAAGACTGAAGCAGATACAGATATGAATAGATGGATGAAATACCACTTGGATAAGTATTTAGTTCCCATTCAAGCTGCAAGCAGCATTGATCGGGGCCTCAACCCCATCACCACCGCCCCTCCAGGTGTCCACCACCTTCCCAACCCAGTCAGGAATCAAGACAAAACAGTGATAATTCCAATTGGTTATAAAATGGAGAAGTTACTGCCCAGCTTGAATCCAAAGGTATGAAAACAAAAAAGTGGCCTGGAATCTACTCAAAGCTGAGTTCTAACCTGCCATATCAAGGCTGTAACTGTCACAGCTGTCTATAATCTTAAACAAATATAAAGAGTCAGAGATCTGATGTCCAGAGCAGATTTACAGAAACTTATCCAGCCTTCATCTCCAGCAGACTTGACTACCATAATGATCTTTTGTCTGATTAGACAGCTTCAGATCATGATGAACCCTGTTGCCAGAGTTCTAACAAGAACCAGGAAAACTGCTGCACATTGCTGCTGTTACCTCAGACTCATTCACCATCCAAATTTTGTGCATGGATGAGGACTTTTATCAGTATAAGCTGTAGGAATCCAAGGCTGATCTGATAAAGCACACATAGTATACAAAACACACTAAATAATGTGACCAAAATCATGGTTCTTTGACGAGACAGTGGCACTCTCCAAGATTGTCAGATACACTTGTTCAGAGTAGAGGTCTTCGGAACAACCCGACAACCCGAGGTTCCGACCCGACCCGAATCTGGTCTCGCGTCCATTCAAAAGACATGACTCCGGGTTCAGGTCGAAATTGGTACAGTTAGTCTCGGTCCGGTCGGTGCTCTCTGACAGGCTGGGTTCACGTTTACTCGAGAGAGGTAAAGATATTGGTGGTGGCAGCCAATGTCAGGACTCGGGGCAGTTTAATTAATTATTCATTAACGTGGCGTGTTTGTCATGAAACAACCGTGTTGCCGTAGCGTGTTATTAGCGGTTTGCCCGGCAGCTGTAAAGCACAACAGATTGCCAACATGATAACGCTGGATGAGAGAACATATTCATAACACGTCCTGACCGGTGTAGGCTATTAGTGTTAGCAGTTGCTACCAATAGCATCTGTATCCACAAAGAAAATAACGATGTGGATTTATTGTTGTTTACATCACGTAGCCTATGTAGCAACTGAACCGGTAGAAGAAGACAAAGTTTAGGTAAGAAAATCAAGTTTTAATCAACGCTAGACAACTTTTAAAATGAGCAACTATAGCAGTCGTTCTCAACCTTTCTTGAATAAATGCCCCCCTGAGCCACCATGATGCTATTATCCCCCCCCCCCCCCCCCCCCCCCCCCCCCCCCCCCCCCCCCCAAAAAAAAAAAAATGTTCGTGTGTATCAGCATGGATTTTAATTTGTGGAAATGGAAATAATGGAAATAAAATAATACTATAATACTATATTACTGCAGTTGCACTGGGACCAAAACCTCTTCAGTTTTGGTCTACCCTTTAGTTCAGGGGTCTCAAACTCATTCCTGAAAGGGCCGTGTGACTGCAGGTTTTTGTTCCAACCATACAGCAGCACAGCTGACTTGTTTTAGTCAATCAACTAGTTGTCTTCACTGAAGGTCTGAACCAGTTCAGTTGATTGAATGAAACAAGTCAGCTGTGTTTCTGCATGGTTGGAACAAAAAACCTGCAGCCACACCGGCCCTTTCAGGAATGAGTTTGAGACCCCTGCTATAGTTAGTCTCAACAATAGTGTGTTAGGGCCAATAGTCACAGCTACAGTTACAGGAATGGATGAAGAACAGGCTGGTTTGAAACACAGCCTCATCATAGCTATGCTGCTATAGGTCTACGCTGCAGGGAGACACCAACATGATCCACTGACTGGCCTTTCAAGAAAAAATAACTCAAATAGGTAAAATCCATTTAAAGTGCAAAAAAGAAATTTAAACAGCAGTAAACTAATTATTTAAGCTTGTTTAATTTCTTCTGTTATCAGACACACAGTTTGTCATGACCAGTGTTGGGGTAGTTACTCAAAAAAAGTAATCCATTACACATTACTAGTTACTTTTTAAAAAAGTAATCCCTTACTTTACTTAGTTACTCGCTGCTGAAAGTAACTAGTTACATTACTAGTTACACTACTTTTGGATTACTCCGCAATATCACCTGAGCTGCACCTAACTTGATTGCCAATGAACAACATATAGTTAGAACTTTATTACTGCAGTGCCCAGATCAGCACAAATGTGTATTCTAATGAGGAGGGCATACACAAGATCTCTTTTATGCACTTTAATGCAACAAAGCTGGAAAAAATTACAGGAACATTTGCCAAAAAAGGCTACAAGACTTGCTGTATGTTTTGGACACTCGGGTGAAGAGAGGAGCTGAGCTGTCAACTGATCACTACCCGGTGGTGGGTTGGATCAGATGGTGGGAGAATGCTGGTCAGACCTGGCAGGCCTGAACGTGTAGTGAGGGTTTGCTGGGAACGTCTGGCAGAGGAACCTGTCAGAAAGATCTTCAACTCACACCTCCGACAGAACTTCAATCACATCCCCGGGGAGGCGGGGGACATTGAGTCTGAATGGGTCATGTTCCGCGCCTCCATTGCTGAAGCGGCTGACCGGAGCTGTGGCCGTAAGGTCGTCGGTGCCTGTCGTGGCGGCAATCCTCGAACTCGGTGGTGGACACCTCGGGTGAGAGAGGCCGTCAGACTGAAGAAGGAGTCCTACCGGGCTTGGTTAGCCTGTGGGACTCCGGAATCAGCAGACAGGTATCGGCAGGCCAAGCGGGCGGCGGCTTCGGTGGTCTCTGAGGCGAAAACTCGGGTGTGGGAGGAGTTCGGTGAGGCCATGGAAAAAGACTTTTGATTGGCTCGATGGAGATTCTGGCAAACTGTCAGGCGGCTCAGGCGGGGAAAGCAGTGCTTCACCAACACTGTGTATAGTGGGGATGGGGTGCTGCTGACCTCGACCGGAGATGTCGTGCGGTGGAAGGAATACTTCGAGGACCTTCTCAATCCCACCAACATGTCTTCCGTTGAGGATGCTGAGCCTGTGGACTTGGGGGTGGACTCGTCCATTACCGGAGCTGAGGTCGCTGAGGTAGTTGAGAAGCTGCACAGTGGCCGGGCTCCGGGGGTGGACGAGATCCGCCCTGATTTCCTAAAGGCTCTGGATGTTGTAGGATTGTCTTGGTTGACACGTCTCTGCAACATCGCATGGAAATCGGGGGCAGTACCTCTGGATTGGCAGACCGGGGTGGTGGTTCCCCTTTTTAAGAAGGGGGACCGGAGGGTGTGTTCCAATTACAGGGGAATCACACTCCTCAGCCTCCCTGGTCAGGTCTATGCAGGGGTGCTGGAGAAGAGAGTTCGATCGATTGTCGAATCCCAGATTCAGGAGGAACAATGCGGGTTCAGTCCTGGTCGTGGAACACTGGACCAGCTCTATACCCTCACTAGGGTCCTTGAGGGAACATGGTAATTTGCCCAACCAGTCCACATGTGTTTTGTGGACTTGGAGAAGGCATTTGACTGTGTCCCTCGGGGGGTCCTGTGGGGGGTACTCCAGGAGTGTGGGGTGCTGGGCCCGTTGTAACGGGCCGTCCAGTCCCTGTACAAATAGAGTGGGAGCTTGGTCTGCATTGCCGGTTGTAAGTCGGATACGTTTTTGGTGGGAGTTGGACTCCGCCAGGGCTGCCCTTTGTTACCGGTTCTGTTCATAACGTTTATGGACAGAATTTCTAGGCGCAGCCATGGAGCGGAAGGGTTCCGGTTCGGTGGTGTCGGGATCTCGTCTCTGCTGTTTGCAGATGACGTGGTCCTGTTGGCGCCATCGAGTGGGGATCTGCAGCTCTCGCTGGAGCGGTTCGCAGCCGAGTGTGAAGCGGCAGTGATGAGAATCAGCACCTCCAAATCTGAGACCATGTTCCTCAGTCGGAAAAGGGTAGAATGCCTCCTCCGGGTCGGGAGTGAGGTTCTGCCCTTAAGTGGAGGAGTTTAAGTATCTCGGGGTCTTGTTCACGAGTGATGGGAGAAAGGAGCGGGAGATCGACAGACGGATTGGTGCGGCGTCTGCTGTGGTGCGGACTCTGTACCAGTCCGTTGTGGTGAAGAGAGAGCTGAGCCAAAAGGCAAGGCTCTCTGTTTACCGGTCAATCTTTGTTCCAACCCTCACCTATGGTCATGAACTGTGGGTAGTGACCGAAAGAATGAGATCGCGGATACAAGCGGCGGAAATGAGCTTTCTCCGTAGGGTGGCTGGACTCTCCCTTAGAGATAGGGTGAGAAGTTCGGTCATTCGGGAGAGACTCAGAGTAGAACCGCTGCTCCTTCACATCGAGAGGAGCCAGTTGAGGTGGTTCGGGCATCTGGTTAGGATGCCCCCCGGACGCCTCCCTGGGGAGGTGTTTCGGGCATGTCCAACTGGGAGAAGACCACGGGGAAGACCCAGGACCCGCTGGGGATATTATATCTCTCAGCTGGCCTGGGAGCGCCTCGGGATTCTCCCAGAGGAGCTGGTGGAAGCAGCCGAGGGGAGGGAGGTCTGGGCTTCTCAGCTGAAGCTGCTGCCCCCGCGACCCGATTTCGGACCAAGCGGGAGTTAATGGATGGATGGATGGATGGACTTGCTGTATGCAAATGTTTCAAAATAAAATTGGGATTAAAGCTTTCACTCTAATCTTAATTCACTCAGTAAATGTCTGTTTATACTTCCATGACGTAAGCATCAGCAAACTGAATTTCTTTACAACATAACTTAAGTCGTCCTTCCAACCACCCAGTACAAACAAAGTTTATTTAAATTATATGATTAAATAAAATAAGACAATGGCTCTCATCACAATATCAGACAATGAATGAGACTTCAAAGGAAAATAACTTAACACTACATATGAAATGTAATTTGTAATTATGTGAACTATAGCTTTACAGTAGATTTTTTCTTCATCCTACTCGACATTCTCATCAAAGAAATGGTTATACCTCAGCAGGAGGAGTCTCTCAAACCGTTTGTCAGACAAACTGTTCCTCTTCGGAGTCAGTACCAGGCTGCCAAGGCTAAAGAGCCTCTCAATCGGTGCACTAGAGGGTGTGGCTGTGTTGTACTTCAGTGATAAAGTCTTTATTGTGGGGAAACGGTGTATATATATATATACACATATATATATATATATATATATATATACACATACATATATACATATATATATATATATATATACATATATATACATATATATATATATATATCATATCATATATCATCACTCTGAGAAGCATTAGCTTACACGATGTGTATCAGATATGATGTACACAGAGAAAATGGGTAGAATTTGCTTTCGATTATAGCCACATCTCTTTTTATTTGTATTAACTCAGTCTTCACATACACGTGTGTGTGTGTATGTGTATATATATATATATATATATATATATATATATATATATATATATATATATATATATATATATATATATATATATATATATATATATATATATATTGGGGCTATTCATCATGATATCAGACTAATCGGGATGACGTCATAATTTCCTGTTATTGGCCCAATAGTGCCAATCGTGCACCCCTAAATGCATTCACACCAATAATAAAGAGAAACAGGAAAACAATATATTTGATGGACGTATTAGGCAGCCAATAAATGTAAAGATGATCAGTACATTGATTGGTCAGAGTTATTCTCTGATTATACCCTCTAGACTGGACCAAAACCTTTAGTTTTTTTTTGCAAACATTTTATTTCAGTGGGTGCAATGGGAATGTGAAAAGGTTTTCAGGCAATATTGTAAAAAGTGCTGCAAAAAAAGAACAACTACCCCACCTTTAATTAAAGTTGTTCTGATACTAATTACAGCATTGGAAATACTGATATGATTACCATTATTTTCAGCTGTGAGTATTTACAGCGATGAAAAATCCAATACTACGTAATTTTTATGAAGTGAATTCCTTTTGTTGCTATAAAAGCCAGCACAGGAGTTATACAATATTGCACTGCAACTTACTGTTTTGAGTATCAAGGTAGAGAGGTAGTAGCACATAATTTGTTGGACTGAGTTAGCTATCTAGCATTAGCATTATGGTGGCAATATGGTTTTATTTTAAGATGGAAAATCCCATCAGAAAAAACTCTGACATGCTAATTATTCAAGTAAAAAATAAATCACTTACCCATTTTTCCCTCCTGTGGAAAATTAGTCTTTTGTCTACTGCAGAACCAAGAAAAAAATAGCCCTGGTGGCTTCTATTTAAACCATTTACCAGATGAAAAACACAAAACTCAATCATTCTAAATTTTTCTGCATCAATTTCCCCTCTTTACCCTGGTAAGTCTATGAGCCCCCTTTACAGAGAAACAACTACAGTTTGATGCTGCCATTACCATGTTTGGCTTTCAGTGTAGTATTTAATGTAGTGATGATTGGTGCCTGGTTTTCTCTAATGTGTTATAAATTGCAGTCCAGCAGTTAAATTTTTGTTTTTAACATATTAGATGATTTTTCCTCTATTAATCTCAGAGTAATTTATCTGCCTTTAAGTGATGAACAGACGGTGTCTCTGTCCTTTTACAAAATTCTTGTCTCCCTAAAGTAACTTTCCATCTCATTCCCAGTGACCACTGGCTCACTGAATACCTGTACCATAACTGGGTTAACAGATTTGGTCAAGCAGCCAGATCTGGGAAGTCTAGTTTTGGTTCCAAAATTATTTAACTTAAAAATGAGGAAGGCTATTCTACTTTTGTCTACATTAAATACTGCATACATTTTCTGATTTATGTCTTAATCTGATCTTGTTTCCAGACAATCTAAATAACTGCAGGTCAGTGCTGGTAAAAGCTACGTACCTGGTGTTTTGAGCTGAGCAGTTGGGTTCACCCTCTGAGAGATAGGAAGACGCTCCTCTCCGTCCTCCACCCAGCTGTCCCATATTTTGGAGTCTAGGAGGCCGTTGTCCATCTGTGGCGAGGTCTGTGTGATGGAATCAGGGGGGGATGTGGAGGAGCAGGGGCCTTTACGTGCATGCACATTACTGGATGGTTGTGAACAGTGACTCTGATGTGAAGAAGGGGGAGTCACACCTCCATGGCCATCTATTGTCTGAACACACTGATCAAATAGAGGAGGATTAGAAATGGGAGAGGTAGATGGCCTTGCTGTTGCTCGTTGCTTTGGGCTGGATCCTACGCTGTCTTCCAGCCTCAAACTGAAGCAGCCTGGCTCGGCCTCTGCACAAGCATCGAGACCCCACGAGTCATTGAATGCTATCGGAGGCTCATCCATGGCCATGAAGCTCTGTTGGAAACTGAAATCATCAGCATTTGCCCCTCCCATTTTTTTCTTTCCTTCTAACTCTTCCACATCACTCATGGTTTCATTACAATGAACAGTCTCTCTTTTTTCTTGCTCATTTCTCACTCTAATAATCATGGGATCAACACACGCGTTGCCGCAACTGCTGGACTCAGCAGAACTTTGAATCTGACTGGAAGACTTGCTTTGTCTCTTTGAATTTAGATGAGCACCGTGAGAGGAAGAAGAGGGTGTATCAGAAGGGTTGGCCAAAGGAGAGAAATGAAAACTTCCCAACCCTGTCTTGTCTGTGCCTTCTGGGGATGACCTCTGGGAGGCCAGGGAGGCAGCAGGAGGAGGAGACTGGTGGAGATCTATGTGCAGGGGAGTGCTGCTACATGGTTGGGTCTGCAAATGAAGAGGAGTATCCTGCTTTAAGGAAGCTTGCGGGGAATGCTGGTGAAGTGTATTCTTAATCGGTAAAACAGGAGAAGTGAAAACTGAGGAGAGTGAGGAGGTTTCACCTTTAGGAAATAACTGTGTCCTGCACATGCTGCTTTTTGTCTGAGTGGAGCTGGTCGTGGTGCTTTTGCCAGACTGGAGCCAGGAAACTTCTGGAGAGCAATCTAGTGGATCACTGGGACTCAACTCTATACTACTGGATTCTTTATTCTCCCAGGCAGCAACACTGGATGTTGGGTTTTGCTTAGATCTGATCTGTGTATAGATCTGCAGGTTACTGACAGCAGGACAAGGAGGTGAAAGCTTGGAGGGACTGAGAACGGGAACATCCATCTCATTACTTGAATCGGACAAAACTATGAGCTCAGGTTCTTGTTTCTTTGATGCTGAATAAGGAGACGGAGGAAGGAAAATACTATGAGAACCATGGTTTTCTTCCTTCAAAAGCACATCCAGTTCAGCAGCATTTTCTCCTTTGTCTCCATCACCACCCTGGTCATGCAGTTGACAAGGAGACAGTCCTGTGATGTGCAAGTTGGAGGTAATGGGTGGAGCACCAAGGGAAATGTCATGGAGTAAACTGGCTGAGGACTGAAGCACAGTCCTGCCAGACGGCACAGATGATGGTTTATGAGCAGACTGTTGCTGCTTTGACTGGGAAGAGGAATCTTCCTCATGAACACCCCATGACTTTGAAAAAAGAAAGCTGTCACTGCGATCCAAGTGAGGGGCTGGCTCAAGGTGAAGGTTGGGATGCAGAGTTTTTTCACTGAAGCCTCTCTTGGGTTTAGACAGTTTTGTAAACACCAAATCTCTATTTTGCTTCTCATCTAATCCCTCTTCCTCTTCCACACTGTCTGTCTCCTCCTTATTTCTCTGTGTGGCTGCAAACTCGTAGATCTCTTCCAGCTCAGCCTCATTAACTTGTTCCTCTTGAATCTCTCTGTCGCTTGACGCAACCTCATCAGGTGGATGGTCTTCTTTAAACCGTCTACCTTCAGTCCCTCCTCCATCTGAGTCTGAGTCCACTGTGTCATCTTCATACTCTTCGTTCCACATAGAACGAAGGAGCTCTGTGAAGCCCTGGTCTGTTTGGTTGTTGACGTACTCCTCCTCGTTTGAGTCGTGTACCTCATCTCCCACAGCTGCTGCCTCCTCTCCATGAGGATAACAAAGCTGCTGCAACTCCTTCAAGTCAAACCTTCAAACAAAGGGCAGAAAAGAAACAATAATACATCACATTTATATAGCACTTTTCAGGACACTCAACGACACTTAACAATACAGCAAAAAACAACAACAAAAAAAAATTTAATAAATAAATTTTTAAAAAAGACTGTTAAAGGCTATGAGAATGCAAGTTTGAGTCTTGAGCGATGATTTGAAAGTCTGTAGGGAGTTGGAGTTTCTGATGTGTTGTGAAAGGGAACTCCAGAAGGTAGGCTCAGTCCTTGGTCCTGGTGATGGGGGTCAGGAGGTTGGAGTCAGCAGATCGGAGAGAGTAGGTGAGGGAATCGCAGTGGAGGAGGTCAGTGAGGTTATTTAAGGCTTCATAGGTGATGAGTTTGTACTCTACAGTATTGAACAAGAAGCCAGTGGTAGTGATGGAGGATGGGGATAATGTGGTCTCTGGGGTAACAGTAACCAGGTCTGGAGGTTAAGAGGGCATGAATGAGTAATTCTGCAGTGGCATGAGAGAGGGAGCTGTGCAAATGGGCAATGTTCTGGAGGTTGAAGAATGAAGTCCTGATGATACTGCTAACATCACTGTTTAGAGTATAAGAAACCTCCATTTAAAGCAATAGGTCAGGTCAGGTCTATAAATCCTGCTACCGGTAAACATGTAGCCCGGTACTACCTGTCTCAGGTCGAGTTGCTGGCGACTAAACTGGCAACCCACTGGAGTACCATTACTCCAGGTGGAAGGGTGTTTCTGGTCATCCTGGCAGAACTAAAAACAAAATCTGTCTTAAGGTCCGTGGTGGGCCAAATCAGAAAGGAGTATGTGGCACCCTCAGAGTGGAAACCGACAGACTGGTTCTCCGATCAGCCGCTGCAGCATACCTGGAGCTATGACATGTCTCGGCTTGTCCTTGCCTGCCATCACTGCCTCTAGGAAATGCAGAGAGAGTGAATCTAGAAGAGCAAGACCTAGTTTTACTTCAAATCACGCTGAATCAGCGCTTGCATGCAGTTCTATGAAATACGGTCAGATCCGAAATACCCAATGCCGGCTCTAACGTCGCCCGGACAAACAAGGTTCGCGCTGATCATCTCCCGCTCCGGATGACAGCGAAAAGTAACGACTCGTTCTTGCAGAATGGAATGTGAGAACACTCATGGACAGGTCTAGATCTGAGAGACCTGAGAGACAGACGGCCCTCATTGCACGGGAACTGTCGAGATATGAGGTGGATATCGCTGCCCTTAGTGACACTCGCCTGGCGAACTATGACAGTATGGTGGACTGTGGCTATACTTTCTTCTGGAGTGGAAAGACAGAGGAAGAACGCAGGGAATCGGGTGTGGTCTGGTTCATGATCTCGTGATCTGGTTTCTAATAGCGAAACCAGATCACGAGAATCATGGAAGAGGATCCAACACCGGTCAGTGACAGGATAATCACCATGCGTCTACCGCTGGAGAAGAGTGTGTATGCGACAGTCATAAGTGTTTATGCACCGACTATGACAAACCCAGATGAGAACAAAGAGCAGTCACATGAGGGAGGTGCTTTCCAAGGTCCCAAAGAAGGATAAGCTCATTGTCACAGGTGATTTCAATGCAAGAGTTGGCTGTGACCACGAGAAGTGGGAAGGTGTGTTGGGACACCACGGGACTGGAAAATGCAACTCAAATGGAGAATTGTTGCTCGCCCTTTGCGCTGAACATGGCTTGGTGATCACCAATACCATCTTCAGACATAAGGAGCATCATAAGGTCACTTGGATGCACCCCCGCTCCAAGCACTGGCACCTATTAGACTACATGATAACGAGAAAGAAAGACCTGAATGACATACTGGACACAAGAGTTATGAGAGGAGCTGATTGCGGCCACAGATCATCAGATGGTCAGGTCCAAGGTGGCCTTCTCGCTGAGGAGACCGCTTGCACGGACAAAGGCTAAACCACCAACAAAACTGGATGTGCGAAAGATCAGGGGTGGTGACATGAAGGCTAAGCTACGACACGAAATGAATGAGGCCCTGAAAAATCTGGAAGAGATGGATGGGAGTGAGGTTGAAGTACAGTGGTATACTCTGAAGACAGTTCTGTATGAAACAGCAGAGAAAGTATGTGAGAAGCCGAAACGGAAACATCAAGACTGGTTTGATGAAAACGATAAACATCTGGAATGTCTGCTGGAAAAGCGGAATGTTGCTAGAGCCAACATGCTACAAACAAACACAAGGTCCAACAAGAATAAGTACACGGCTGCAAGGAGGGTACTTCAACAGTACACGAGAAAGATCAAGACAGATTGGTGGGAACGAAAGGCAGAAAGTCTACAACAGGCATCGGATGTAAATTATATGAAGGGCTTCTATAACGGACTACGAGAGGTGTACGGTCCTGTAAAGCGTGGGTCAACCCAACTCACTGCTACTGACGGATGCACAATACTTCAGGAGAAATCGGAGATCCTAAACAGATTTGCCGATCATTTTGACCAACTCCTGAATGTATCAGGGCTTGTGCATGAAGGAGCACTCAACAGTCTCCAAACAAGGCCAGAGGTAGTGTGCCTTTCTGAGCCGCCAGACATAAAGGAGGTTGTGGATGCAATCGAAGCTACACAAGAGGGTAAATCACCTGGTAAATGTGGTATACCTGCGGAAATCTGGAAGCATGGCTGTACAGAGATTGTGTCCAAGTTGCATAAACTTGTCATCAAAGTCTGGTCAGCGGAGAATACACCTCATGACTGGAGAGTTGCCAGTATTATCCCTATTTTCAAGAAAGGTAGTCAGAGAGACTGTGGAAATTACAGAGGTATATCCTTGCTTTCCATGGCTGGTAAGATCCTCTCTCGTGTTCTGCTGAACAGGATTAACAGACATATAGCACCAGTCATACTACCCGAGTCCCAGTGTGGTTTCGGGAGTGGCAGGGGCACAATGGACATGATTTTCTGCCTGCGTCAGACCCAGGAGAAGTGTATAGAGCAAAACATGCCACTATATGCAGTGTTCATTGACTTCTCAAAAGCCTTCGACACTGTATCCAGAGAGGCACTCTGGCAGGTCCTGGTCAAATTTGGCTGTCCAGCCAAGTTTGTCAATGTTATACGATCCCTCCATAGCGGTATGAAAGCTTCTGTATCCCAAGGCGGTAATGACTCGAAGCAATTCGATGTCTCCAATGGAGTAAAGCAAGGGTGTGTCCTGGCGCCAACGCTCTTTTCTTTATACCTGTCGGCCATGTTGGAGGTAGCCTTCAAGGATTGTGTTGAGGGGGTGTCAATCCAAACAAGGCATAACGCCGACCTATTCAATATTGCTCACTTCAAAGCGAAAAGGAAAACATGCCAGGTCATAGTACGAGAAATGCTCTTTGCGGACGACAGCGCATTGGTAGCACATGATGTGGATAGTATGCAGAGATTAGTTGACAGATTCTCCTCAGCTGCAGAACAATTCAGCCTGAAAATTAACATCAAAAAGACAGAGTGCTTATTTCAACCAGTGAAGTGTCAGACATTGACTCAATTCCCTGGTGAAATCCATGTAAGAAACGAGACCCTGGTCCAGACCAAAGACTTTGTGTACTTGGGAAGCACCATCTCTGACAATGCCCAAATAGATAATGAGATCATCTTTCGTAAGGGGAAGGCCAGTGCAGCATATGCTAAGCTGAGAGAGAGAGGCTGTGGGACAACCACCACGTATCGCTCAAGGTTAAAGGCAAGGTCTATCGAGCAGTTGTCTTATCTACCCTATTATACGGTGCAGAAACATGGACTGTATATCGCAGCCAGGTGAAAAATTTACATGCATATATGATGCAGCACCTGAGAGAAATAATGAAAATTACTTGGAAGGATAAAGTCACAAACAAAGAGATATACAAGAGGACCGGATTACGGTCAATGGCTGATACACTCATTGAGAAAAATCTCAGATGGACTGGGCATGTTCACCGCATGGACACTGACAGATTGCCTAGGCAGCTGCTCTACTCTCAGCTCACGACAGGGACCAGGAATCAGGGACGGCCTAGACTCAGGTTCAAAGATGTAGTAAATGGGAACCTGAAGTGGAGGGATATAAGCACAAACTCTTGGCAAACTACTGCTCAGGATCGTCCAGCATGGAGAGCTAAGATCAAAAGACCATAATAATAGAACAGTCATCGTTGCTTCGACGGACTGCCAATGATGAATGATGATTTAAAGCAATACAAGATTTCAGAGCACTTGGGTCAAATCAGCATAATTTAACTTGAAATAACTTCAAATGTCATTGTTGCAACTAAACTCATGACGAAAAAGACGAGAGACTAACTAAGAACATGCGTTATATTGTAGATTTACAGGATCAAATATGAACTGTAAATGTTAGAGCTGCAATATAACTGTATAGCAAAATATTAAGAATAAGCTTCCCCTATAAACGTCTGTTATGACCCCCCCCCCCCCCCTCCCCCCCATGTGAGCCACAGCGGGCTAGCTTTAGCCACAGCTTCACAGGTGCAGAGGGGCATAACAATGTTGGAATGTTAGCCCTTTATGATGTCATCACTTTTACCTTTGAAGTCACAATAACACTTTCAAGACATACAAATTAATTTTCATAATTTTTGAACAAAATAATCTATTTGAAAGAAAGATAAATAATTTATAATGAAGGAAGGTTTACCCTCTTGAATCTGTTTTATTTTGTAATTCAAGTTTCTTTGGGTCCTGACAAAAGATTTTAGTGGACATTTCCAGAAAACCTTGGAAGGAATTTCCAAGGTGTGAATAGGTGAAACTCACCTGGATGCCAGCTCTAGTACGTGAGGCTGCAGTAATGCTGGGATGGAGCAACGGGCCATGTAGAGGTACTGAAGCAGAGCCAACACCGCCTGGCCAGGGACATCCGTCACCAGCACTCTCTGAGCTGCAGGCATGCCTTCCTCCTGCACCTCAAATCCACTTTCATGCACCTGGCAAGAAAAAAGAGCATCCAGAGGGACAGGGACATGTTTTTAATGACTCATCTTCTATGCACGCTATAACAAGTACACTTAACTAAAGAGTAAAGCTTTTACTTTTAATGAAAGGCACAAAAACAGACGAGTCTACATTGAAATGCATCTTGCATATCATAAACCTTAATTCTATTACCATTTCTGCCAACAAGGAGCAGCGAGCATACACCATGAAGGAATGTGCAAAGTAGACCTCTCCACTGTCCACCTGGAGCTGCACATCACTGAGCTGAGGGTTGTTCACCATGCTGCTCAGGTCTGACGCTAACTTAGACGACGCCACCTACAGGGTGAACACCAGTACAAGACGCTGAGGCCAGTGCACAGAAGAAAAACTCCAAAGGTTATGTACATTGTTGAAACAAATACATGGAGTCTTATTTTGTGAAGTAAACATAAGTAAAAAGACTTTACCATCTAGAACATGAAAGCTAAAGATGTGCAAGACAAATGTTATTCTGGACAGACACTGTAAAACAAGACTTGGCTACATAGATATATTGAGAATTATAAATGTGTTTTACTGATTGGCTGCATGTGACTTGCTGATGAACCATCCGCAGTGACTGGTTGCAAGTATCTTCTGAGGGTTTGTGGACTGTTTCTGGAAGGAAGCTACTGACACAGAGTTCATCTTGCTCCTCAGAGTCTTTCTGGATGAAGCCACTTACATGTTGAACTGCAGAAGGAATTCAAACAACATATTAGTGAGATGGTTCAAAACAATGCCATTTCCATAGCCTCTGGGTTAGGGTTATTGTTCTAACCAAAATTCATTGGCTTAAATTTATTTTCACTCAGATTTGAAGTATCTCCTGTAGAAACTCCTATAAACATGATTTAAAATGGAAAAAATAATAATTAAAAGAGTCAGAATCAATGCACAAGCATATTCAGTGGATGAATTCATCTTAAATTCAATTCATGTTATTTCTATAGGGCCATGGCACAAAATTTGTAATTTCACAGCTGTTTATGCATAAAGTAAACAAGGTTAAGATTGGGGCATAAAATTAGAATTTCTACCAAGTAGCCCTTGGCTACCAGGTTTTTGAATTTGGTAGCCAGCTAGCAATTTTAGTCGCCAGTGTTTTTCGTCTCCCATAGCTTCCGTAGCGGGCCATATTAGTAAGCATCAAGTCCGCCCAAACGAAGAGCGCGCAATTGGCATCTGAGTCGGGACAACGTCCCAGCTTTCAGTACGGCAGAGAAAAACAAACAATGGATACAATCACTCGACAGGACCGTTTTTAAAAAAAAGCACGACTAAGAGGGGTACAGTACTTTTAATCTGACACCCAAACAGCGGTAACTAAACTGGAGACTAAAGGCATATTCGTAAAACCAGCTGACTGGACAATCAAACGGAAATGCAGGTAGTAATGTTGACTTTCACTGGATACTGGAGCTGAGCAATTCACTATAGCAGTTTGTTTAATGCTGTTACCCACTGACTGGAGACGATTGAATGCTGGGAGTGAACAAGCTCATATCTAATATGATGTTACCCGGAAACAATGTTATGGAAGTTTCGGCTTAATTATAATTTATATATTTGGTGCAAAATTGAAAGTGAGTGGTGAGAAATATTTTTTTAATCTGCAAGATTTAATGTTAAACGGAATTATAAAGTTTTTTGTCGGATCAATGTGGATTGTGCAGAGCAATTTAATTTGTGGGTAAACGTTTGACGAGTGTTTGGTTCAATTCACGGGGCATTGTCATCGACTTGCGGTGCAAAGTCTCGACAACTTTAAACTTTGTTGACACACATAAAGGCTTTAGGACATTTTACAATATTTTTTCAATGTTTCAAATTTCATGTTTCACTGTTCAAATTGTGTTTGTTCCTTGTTTTTCCTTTTTTTTTAGACTAGTCTTAATCTAAAATTTAGTCGATTCGCAGGGAATTAGTCGCCAGGAACATCCCTACTGTAGACTGCTGACATCATCAGGACGCTCCCAGCATGTAGGGCCCTATGAAATCCGTTTTATTTTTTTCTCAAATTCCATTCAAATTTTTTTCATTTTCTGTGTTTTTCTGTTTTTAATTTTTGAGAATTCCGTTTTAAACATTTTATGTAATTTTAACCCCAAGACAGTATATAAGGTAATGAAATATAGACAATTTATGCAATTATAACAATAAACATTAATGTTTGTATACTTTTATACATATTATATCCAACAAAAGATTTGTTTTGTTGACAAACAAAAAAAATTTCAAAAGTTCTTTTTATGTAATAAATAACTAAGAAAAAAATAAATCAAAGGTAGAAATCTATTTAAAGTGCAAAAAATGAAGCAATTGCAACAGCAGTAAACTAATCGTTTTTAGCTTGTTTAATTTCTTCCGTTATCAGACAGTTTGTCATAACGTACCTGACATTTTTCAGGTATGTCATAACAAACTGTGTGTCTGAAAACGGAAAAAACTATATTTACTAACGCTGATGTAGATGCTACAAAATCCAAAGCACTAAATACTGGTTGTGTGTATGAGTGTGTGTCCAAGTGTTTTTTTTTTCTTTAGGTGTTCCAGTTATTACAGACATCTCTGTTGAAATAAATAATTAAATCTTGTGTTAAAGTGAGTGAGCTCTCGCCTTTTTACAGCTCACTCATTAAATGATCCTCGCTTGTAGACCGTGGGGCAGACCAGGACATGCTGGAGAGATTATGGACCCGATCTTCCACCAGATCTCCTAAAGCCGCTATTTAGGGATAGCGGGTAGCGGGTTTAGGGAGTGGAAGATTGCATTAACGGAGGTTCCTAAACTCGCAGTTTGCGGGTAGCGGTTAGCAGGAAGTGTACGATCGGGACCTATGGGCCCTATCTTGCGCCAAACCTCCTAAACCTGCTATTAAGGGATAGCAGGTAGCAGGAGGGGCGTTCCCCCACAAAGAACGCAATCTTCCACCTCCTGAAACCTGTGATATTACCTGCGCTCGCCGCTATATTATGCACACATTATGCATGGGAGTGGTTAGGGCGTTCCACCAGTTTAACCAATCAGTGCGTCAGTAGCCATTGCCTTTAAGAGCAGGTTGCGCTACCTGCAAACTGCTATGAAGCGCCTTTTTTCACCCAGATCAGAGCAGCTCTCATGGGCAGCTCGTCTGGGACTCTGCTGTACGAGCACAGTACAAGAAACTCCACAACAGAGTTCTGTGATCTCCTCGTTTCCTCCACAGCAAACATCTGGATGAGATCATGCCACAGCTGTACAGACATCCTCTGCCCTCAAGAGAATAATAACGTATGACAGTAATACAGTGATGCATAATCGAGAGGTAGAGCCGTTTGTGCAGTCCACATGTGACTGGGTGGACGCGCAATGAAGCGATTTGGACACGTTTTTTTACGCGCCGACATGCCAGTTGTGCTTTCCACAAACTCGGTATCTTGCGGTACCAATATCTCACGGGTTTAAGATAGAGGGTAGCGGGTGGTCAGGCCACCCACTACCCTCTATCCTAACCCCGTGATCGCAAGATACCGAATTTGTGGAAAGGGCAAGAGACACGCCCATTGCCACGCCTACAATGTGAGTAAGGGAGTCGACATAATGGGTGGCAGCTTTAGGGAGCAGAAGATTGCATTAGCGGTTGGCGGAGGTTCCTAAATCAGCAATTTGTGGGTAGTGGCTAGCGGGAGGTGTAAGATCGGGCCCTAGATCTCTCCAGCGTGTCCTGGGAACACCGCAGGATTTTCTCAGATGCGCTGGCGGAAGCAGCGGGGGGGAGGGAGGTCTGGGCCTCTCTACTGAAGCTGCTGCCCCCCCAACCCAACTCCAGACCAAGCGAGAGCTAATGGATGGATGGAAGTGATCTTCGCATGTATCTTTGCGTATCCATTCAACTGTGCTGGCTTGCAGAACATTGAATCACCAGACACATAATAATCTCAGAGAAGCTGCTCTGCCCTGTACCTGGGAGTCAGCCGCTAGTTCCTTCCCTTCATCACCAGTTTCTCAGGTGGCTGCTTCGACCTTTTTTTTTTTTTTTTGTGAGGAAAGCGGGGGCAGGATGGGGCAAAGAAGCTAGAGTGCCCCCCCTATTAGTGACCCCTCTTGGAACATTTTTTCGAAAGAAAAGTTCCTTTTAGCCCGGGAGAAAAAAAAATTAATTTTACACCAATTGCCGTTCAGTTCTGTTATATTGTGCATTTAAAGTGAATTCCATTTTTAATCTCCAATTCTGCAATTCCGTGATGGCAGATTCCACAGGGCCCTAACCTCACCACTTGCGACAAGGCAGGAAAAAAACGGTTGAAATTGTTAAATTTAGTTAGTCGCCATTTTATGCCCTGAAGATGTACTTTTACTGTTAAAAAAATGTGTGCACCTGTTTGTTTTACCTTTTGTGGAGTATCGATACTGTGTCAGGGTCATACCATCTTCTGCCAGCTCCATCAGGTCTCGCACAGCCTGGCTGCCCACCGGGGGCTGCCCTGTGGTGGGGGTGGAGGGAGCTGAGGAGCAGGAAGCTGCCTGTGAGCAGGAAGGTCGGTTCAAGGCCCTTGTTCCTTCACCCACAGGCTGAACTGAAGGCTCGGGCTTATTGCAGGTGCTGGGTGATGTCTAGAAGTGGAGTGGAAGAGCACTAATCTTACTCAGGTCTGACTCTCAGTGAAAGCATTTGCATGTATGAAAAGTTTTGATTTAATGCAGAACCATTTGGCTGTAAGACCAGCTGTTGTACTGACTCCATGGTGGTCATTTGTACTCTGTGAGAAGTTCTAAAAATGTAAATTTAAGTCAGAAAGAAATAGGTTCAACCAGGTGCCAATATAATGTAAGTTGTTCAGTAGCACAATGGCATTAAAAGATCAGTTGGTATATTGGGACAAAAAAGAATCAAATATATATTCTGGAAACTTGTTAGACTTACATTAACTTGTTTAAAAGGGGTGTAAATGAGGACTTTTAACAATCAATCTGATTACACCTGCCCAGACAGTTCAAACATGTCAGAATTGCTCCTAATAAGTATGAAAATGTATCTTTTGGTCTCTCTCACCTTTACAGTCTCACAAGGTGAGAAGAACTCCTTCAGGTGAGCAGCATAGAAATCAGACGCACACATGGAGCCTCCGTTCAGCAGTGAGCTTTTCTGCCAGAGAGAAGCAGTGCCGGAACAGCCAGGCAGTCTGCTCGGGCATCGGGTTGGGCTGGAAGGAGGGGGGGTTCTGCTACATAGAAGAAGGGCAGAAACCCGTTCCTGTTGCCTTGTCAGGGCTATCTGAGGATCCTGAACCAGGAGGAGCAAAGGAGGATGTGGAACAGTGGCCCTATTCCTCTTCCCACGCCCCTTATCTGTATGAACAGATAAGGATAATCTGCGGTAACCCTGTGATCGGCCTTTTAACTGTGACATGTCAACAGACAGTGGTAAATACACTGCTAGAGGAAAATTAAGAGTTACTATAAAAATCTTTTGTTCAGATATAATTCACCAACTTTTTGTCAAGACAAGACTACAGAGGAATGTTCTGAAGAAGATTAACGAAACTTGAGTAGGACATGCACTTGTCAGGGTAAGATGGATACATAATGATATCAGAATAGATTTAGATTAACCTAAACATTTTTCTATCAAGACAAAACTGAACAGTTTAAAAATTTAGTCATAACAATAAAAATTCAAAATATTTCAAATATATAAAAACAGATTGTATTTTGATGAGCTCTGACAGCCGGGCAAATGAACCTCAATAAAAAATGATTCTACTTCATACTTGGTGTCAATTGTTTGAGTCCCTGTTTGTAGAAATGGAAGACTACTTTACACATCCCCAGATGTACAGTAAAGTAAGAGTAGATTTTTTGAAAGTGATCTCCAAAACACATTCATCTACCAAGAATGTTGTTTTTTATCTTATATATATATATATATAAATATATATATATATATATATATATATATATATATATATATATATATTTTTTTTTTTTTTTTCTCCTATTAATTTGAGTGATTTATTTATGTGTGCATTTATGTGTGTGCCTGCCGGGAGTCGTGCACAATTTCGTTATGTCTGCATAATGACAATAAAGAGACTTGAATCTTGAATCTTCACGATAACAAAACTAATCTGAACTGAATTGAGATTGAGATTATTATTATTATTATAAAAAATGTCCCTGGAAGACAACAGTCTCCAGGAGAAGATTTCATGAGAACTTGTACAGAGGTGCCAGGTGCAAACCAATCTACAGCCCCCAACAAAACAGAGGCCAAATAAGACTTATCAGTGATACTACGGTACCAGCATCTGGCCTCCACTTCAGCGCTGAAGTCTTTATCTTTAACTGTCTCTGCGTCTCCTCCTGTCTCTCTTGTCTCAGCAGGGAGGAGGACAGAGCCAGAGCCACTGAGGTCTCTTCATCCAAACACTCAGTCTTCTTCCTGGGCTTCTTCTGTACTGGGAGGCCTGTATTAGAGGGACCTTTCCTTTTGGCCCTCATAGTCTGTACGCTGAATAGAGAAACAGAACACGGCTCAAGCGAGGTTTCATTTAGCTTTTAAGTACTTGTATAAAGTTAAACATATTATTACAATGATTTTTAGGGGTCTCCTCTAAGCCGATGAGGTAAAGTATTCTAAAAATGTGATGATTGAAAGGCTCTCACAGTGTGTTTGCAGTAGCAGCGCTCTCCTGGGCCTGTCTCTGCAGAACCTGCAGCAGTACAGCGGGGGGAACACCCATATCAGAAGAGCAGCGTTTCAGGTGACTGGAGCGACTCTTCTGTGACTTGAATTTCTTGCCACAGATAGGACAATCGGGAACACAAGAGGGTGGAGGACGGGTCAGCCCACTCTCTTCACTCTCATCTAAACACCTGCAAAAGTGACACACAATACAATTAATATTTACTGGATCCAGTCTAGCTGGTGAACAAACACCACAGCTGAGGATTTCCTCACAGATTCCTGCTTCACTAATGGAAAATGTTGATTTTATTCTTGAGGCTTCTCGAGTAACTTGGAAAGCTTTACTATTAGCACACCATCCAGAGAATCCATCATTACATAGTATGATTTTTTTTGCAGTAGAAAAAAAAACCTAATCTTGGTGATCAGACCTGTTAAGGTGCTGCATGCGTCCCTCAGGTGTCATATGTGATAAGTCTCTGTGGCAGATCTGACAAAAGAAAAGGCCTCCATCCTCCAGGTCCACAGTCTGGGTCTCTGTTGCCTCTCTGTCCAGTTCCTGCTGCAGCCGTAAGGCCAGCACCTCATCCCTGGCCAGGGTCTCTGCAGGGGGACGGAATCTGAGGGACACTGAAGTTCAAGTAAGAGACATGTCGCTGTTAATTTTTCAATTTTATTTGATAATTGTGATTTATTGACACAGCAGATGGAGAGATCATATCCTTTCCTCCCACCAGTGTTGTATCAGTGAAGTTACAAATGTACAAAAGGACCGCATCTGCTCACCTTGTTCATGATCCTGTGCAGCCAATATACAGGTGTCATGGTTTACTGGATGGATCCTGTCAGTGCGCACCATCTTCTGTGGATTGGTTCTCTTGAACTGTTGCATCCTGTGAAGTACTTTGTCTTTTGCCCTCAGATCTCTGTCACCGGGTCCCTCTGCTGCTGCTGATGGCAGAGCAGAAGATCCAGCATCTCCTGAGGCACATCCCGGTCTTCTACAGTCCACCTCCTGCTCAGCTTCACAGCCAACCGGCTGGGTAGCAGTGAGCTTGGACCCAGAGTCCCCATCTCTCTGACTCCTCTCTCCCCTGTCCCCTTGGCTTGCTTGGCTGGAGCTCTGCTGCTCTGCTGTCCTGCTCGGTTTGGTTGCTTCACCTGCTTTCTTACGGACGCGTTTCAGCAGCTTCGAGCAGAGGTCTACAAAATCCTGCTCCGAATCGTCCATGACGGTGTACAGTCTCAGTTAAGGGTCTTGACAGCACGTTTCCAGCTGACAGAGCAAAAATAGCAGTTTAGTCTGGAGAAACGGTTGACCAAAGTTGACTTCAGGGTACAACAAACCTCCACTACTGATACCGCATAACTCACTCTGAGAAAACTGTCAAGTTCATACACATTTTCACCCTCCACAAATCGTTTTTAGATGGCATGTATTCGTACCAGCATGCTGTCATACATGTTATTATATGAAAATGTGAGTTTCTTGTCAAAACTTAAGCTAGTATGAAAGCTGCTAGCTGGTCGAGCTAACAATGAATCTTACCGTAGGTTGATAAATTTGCTCCATAGCTCTAGTTTTACGCCTCATCGCCTTGACGAGTCCATTACTGTGATTTTTCAACTATATATAATATTACGGATTATTAATTTGAGAGATAAAATAGACAAGAACCTAGTGGATTTGTTTTCATTTCAAACGTACACTCTCAACCGCGTCATTTCTAACTTCCGGTCATGTGACAGTAAACGAACGAATGAGGACCCTATTAGGCACGTCACCAACACGCATTGATCTAAGTCAGAAAAATGTGCGCGTGTATAAACATGGATTTTAATTTGTGGAAATGGAAATAATGGAAATAACAGAAATAATACTATAATACCGCAGTTGCACTGGGATCAAAACCTCTTCAGTTGATCTTCTGGACTGTGAGGTTGAATTTCTGAGAGTGAAATTTAAATCAAATTGATCTTTCTACAGAGAGAAAGGCCACACCACCTTTTATGATTTTTTTTTAAATTCATCACAACATTTGTAAATAAATTCTTGGAACTAAGAAAAAATACCACCACAGCAGAATTAGTTGTAAATCTGTTTTATGGGTAGGTTTACTGAAGATGCCAACAGCATCATGCACACTTCACATGAACAGCGGTGAATTAACTAATCAAATCCTGGAAGCACTCGTGCATCAATTAATGTGTCTTAAACATTTCAAGCTGTCATTTTCGGAGTAGACTACTGACAAGGCCTGGCAACGAGAAAAAAAAAGAAGAAAAAAACTATTTACAAAAGGGAACGCCTGCTGCTCTTCATTTTTAGTGGGAGCCCTGGTCTTGGTGGGCTGCTGCCAGCTTTTTCACGTCTGGACACATCACTGTGAGCTTCAGCCTGAGTGGACCAGAGCTCACGAGGTCCAGACGGTTTCAGTATTTTGTCTGCATGTGGAGAGTTTGGCTGAATGCATGTTCAGTAAGCCGAGTCTTTAGATGCCTCGTCTGGATGTTTTTTAGAAAGATGCTCCTGTAATCACGACGGCTTCATTGGAGAACACCTGCTCACATCTGCAGATGTACGTTGCTCTGTGACGGAATAAATCCATATGTATATAATTAGCATTGTACTGCCGGCACTTTTTCTTGTTTTCCGGCATTTTTGATTGTACTGTAAATGTTTGTGATTAAACGTGATTACGTAGTCTTGATTGTGTTTGTTTTCATTGGTTGTTGAATGAAGCCCGTGAAATGTGTTGGAAAGAGGTTCCTCTGCTGCTGTGTGTTCAAACGTTCACGTCTGCCCAAGACGCCCAGCTGCCTCCGTCCCGGTCCAAATAATACAACTCTCACACAAACTTACGTCCGCAACTGCTCACTTGTCCTGCCAGCAGGATCCTGTCTCCGCTCTCACTAGATCTGATCGTCACCGAATCGCGGCACTGCTCACGTTCCATCTTTTTTTCTCTAGTTTTATATATTTGACTCTTTTTTAAAAATCTTTTTAATAGTTTTCATCTGTCCAGGGAGGTGCTGATGGTGGACAGGCGAGCAGGTGGAATGGAGAGCTGGATAGAGGAGGAGGGCCTGAGAGTGCGGGTGGGTATTTTGATGTGGAGGAGCTCAGCAATATAGTGGGGAGGGAGGTTATTAATAGCCTTGAAAGTGAGGAGGAGGAGGTGTAGGTCTGTAAAGATTTTTGGGTGTCTGTGTGGGGGGCATAATCGATAGATATTACCGTATTGGCCCGAATATAGGATGATATTTTATTCTAGAAGTCACATTTTCAAAAATGGGGGTCGTCTTATAATCGAGGACTAGACTTTCCTATTGTAATTACACATCTGCGCCACTAGATGGAGCCCTCAGTGAGAATGGAGGAACCACGCAGCCAACTCGAGCAAAGGGCTTTGAAAGTTGTTGGAGTCCAGAATTAGTGTTTTACAGATTGAATTATTTATGTTGTTCTTGAATAAAACTCAACTTCAATAGTTATGCAGTTATTGAACTACATGGTTGTAGCTTATTCAGAGTCATATTCTCAGATTTGAAGAGAACACAGTTTATTAAATAGTACCATACCTTGATCTTAAATAACATGGAAATCTGACAGGCAAGTATGGTACCATACTTCCAAAAAAAGATAAGATCATTAAAATGTTTAACAATACAGCAGAATGTTATCTCTGTGGGAGTTTTTTCTAAAGTAATTGTACAATAAAAAAATTGTTTTATTAATAACCTTATTGCCTTCATCATATTTTTATTTTCCCAAAATGATATTTGAAAAATAGGGGCTGTCTTATAATCAGAGTCATCCTATATTTGGGCTAATACAGTAAGTGATATAAAATATACATATGCCTATGCATGGTATATACCCACATATATTCCATATTCCTGTTATGGCTGTGGCGACGCTGGAGGAGAATTATTAGATTTACATAGCCACATGAACTCCTCATTAGTAAATGGGTGGACTGGGGGGATTTTCTTGTGGTATACTGTATTTGAAATTGAAGGAATGAACGCGAATGATATTTGGCTTATCCTCAAATTATATTTAAAATGTTCAAACAGAAACAGCCAATCTCGGACAGTTTGGATTTTTGAAGTAAACGAAGACAACAGCCATGGTTGGTACTGACAACAGTGCAAGTGGACCGACTACTTCAGCTGGTGGTCGGTCTGGCTTTGGTCCGATTTATCAGACTGTATTTTTATGATTTATGTTCCCAAACTAAGACGCTGGTATTGTTTTATTGAAAATCACTTGAAATCACTGGGTCTCTGTAAAGCGCAGAGAGACAATTGACATTGTAACAGATGCTATACAAATAAAACTGAATTGAATTGAATATTGGAACTTTGTTTCAGCACCATGCATAGCGCTGCTGGATGCGTGTGCGTTGTTTGCTGAAACAACTGCCCTTAATAAGAACACATAAAAATAAACTTTTTTACTATTGTTGAATGAGTTTTAGTCGATGTGCTTGACTGTGGTTCTTAATTTTGTTTTAATGCTTCATTGAGCTGTTTTAAAGATGAATTTCTGTTTTTACTCGAGACAGACAATAAAGAATCTATCTATCTATTAGGGGTGTAACGGTACACAAAACTCTCGGTTCGGTACGTACCTCGGTTTTGAGGTCACGGTTCGGTTCATTTTCGGTACAGTAAGAAACATAAATGCAAAATATAAATGTGCTAGTTGTTTATAACACACTTTTGTGCTTTTTAACAATAGGAACATTAGCCTATACAAAGTTAGAATTCTGCTCAAAAATATAAATACAATATTCTAAAATGTAGATATTTTGAAAAACAAAATAAAAATAACATTGGCTCAGACTTTTGCTTAAAAAAATAATCCATCTGATGTGCAAAATTGAACAGTTGCAACACTGAACAGTTTCAAGTTGTTAGTCAGATTAAGTAACATGAATAAGGCTCAGGGTGTTTCTTTAAAAACTAATCTTTTTATTCTTTCATAAAGTCAGGGTATGATTTTCTGGCTAAAATGTGGACGAGGTTATTGATATCCGGGCTCAATTACCTTTATCATGTGTTTGAAGCTAGCGTTCTCTACCACTGATTAGGGTGTTTGTGTGCACGCGCGTCGCCTCGCCTGTGTATGTGGTGACACGCGCCCAGTCCGCACACAGAAACTCGCGCTGTCTGTGCACTGAGCCCAGGAGAGAGAGAGAGAGAGAGAGAGAGAGAGAGAGAGAGAGAGAGAGAAGCGCGGCTCGCGAGGCAGACAGCAGCCAAGTGATGCTTCAAACCTAGCGGTTTGAGTGCGCGTGAGTCTCAAAATCACCAGAAAAAGTAGCTAGATTTGTCGCTAGTCGCTTTTTACAAATTAAGTCGCTAGGGGGTCTGGAAAGTCGCTAGATATAGCGACAAAGTCGCTAAGTTGGCAACACTGGGTGTGCGCACAACTGCGCATGTGCGGCTGCAGCGCTATGCTCTGTTCCACAACGTGCGGTCCTCTACTTAATATGTCCGTGTGGAAACTCGTTCGGTACGCCCCCGTCCCGAACCGACCTACCTGTACCGAAACGGTTCAATACAAATACATGTACCGTTACACCCTTACTATCTATTAGGGGTGCAACGGTACAGGTGGCTCACGGTACGGTCCAAACTGCGGGTTTTGTGTCACAGTTTTGGTACAGATTCGGTGCAGTTTCAGACCCCCCGCTACCCAAAACAAGCGATCACAAGATACCGAGTTTGTGGAAAGCGCAACTCACATGTCGGCGCGTAAAAGCGCGCGTCTAAATGGAACTAGAAAATTTCGGAGAAATTTTGAGGCGTGGCCCATTAAGCCGCCAATGAAGCCGCCCGTCAACCAAACCAGAGTGGCCTGCAGAGTCCTGAACCAGTGACCAGAGTGGCCTGCAGAGTCCTGAACCAGTGACCAGAGTGGCCTGCAGAGTCCTGAACCACTGACCAGAGTGGCCTGCAGAGTCCTGAACCAGTGACGAGAGTGGCCTGCAGAGTCCTGAACCAGTGACCAGAGTGGCCTGCAGAGTCCTGAACCAGTGACCAGAGTGGCCTGCAGAGTCCTGAACCAGTGACCAGAGTGGCCTGCAGAGTCCTGAACAAAACCTAATAGAAGACTTCTGGGATGACTTAGGGCAGAGACAGAGAACCAGACCTTCATCAGTGTGTGACCTCAGAAATGCACTTCTAGAAGAATGGTCAAAAATCCCCAATAAACACACTTCCTAGAAGTGTTGAAGCTGTTCAAGCTGCAAAGGGTGGAGCCACATCATATTGATTAGGAATGGGATGAACTAAAGCTCATATGTGAGTCAAGGCTGTGATCATTCTCATAATATATCATATACTGTGCCTGAAGAACAGGCAGAAAGGGGCGGGGCTTCAGGGAAGGCAGTCACATGTGCGGCTCCTCCAGCGTGTGTGTGTGCAGGGCCATCGCAAGGAGGGGGCGAAGGGGGGGTCGCCCAGGGTCCCGCGCTGTGACGTACCTATGACGGGCCTCACACTTGACCAATGACCAATGGTCGAGGAGGGACAGGAACATTAATTGTTCGTGATCTTTAAATGCGCATCCAATGATTCGTTCTGCGCCAAGACGCACAACTGGATCTTACGCAGGTAAGATCCGGGTTTAGGGAGGTGGAAGATTGCGTTCTGTTAACTGTTTTCACTCCCTCGCCGGTGTATTAAACAGCAAAACCAAAATGCTCCCACACTGGCGATTTAAATAAGTTTTGCATTTAAGGCTCACACGCACACCCGTATAACAATCAAGTCCAAAGCAAAATTATTATAGTATATGTATTGTGGTATTGCGGGACATAAGAGCGAATTGTCCCGTGGAGGTCGTACCGAAACCGTACCGTATTTTACCCAGTACCGTTGCATCCCTACTATCTATCTATCTATCTATCTATCTATCTATCTATCTATCTATCTATCTATCTATCTATCTATCTATCTATCTATCTATCTAACCCAGGTCTAAATAGCCTAAAGTTTTGTACTAAGATGAAGAAATCAGTGTTATGAAAAGAAAATGTTATGACATTCTTTTTTTTAATTTGATAATTTCTTATATTTTTATGGGGTCTTATATTTGGGCAATTGTTTACTCTTTCAATTATTAAACAAAATGCATTTGTTGCAGAATAAGAAATCAAACTTTTTGTGGCGCTTTTATTTTCTTGTTATAAAAGTAAATTAAGTCCTTGCGGCAGGAAAGACAGCATCTGCTTTCCTGAGCTGACAGGCAGTCTGAATGTGTTATTGGCGGCACTCGGATAGTGATATGCGCATGTGCACATGGGAAAGTTATGATGCACACTGTAAAATAGGGCTCCCCCAAGGGTCACTGTGTAATTCGAACCCTGGTTGTAACTATTTCAATTGTATTCTCAGAGAAAATGTGAGATATAATACAAATTAAACATTTTATATATGGTTTTATTTAAATGATCTTTTTTATGCTCAACTCTGGATGAATATGCACAAATGCTAACTTATACATGCACATTATTTTTGTATTAGTCTTATTTTTTTATTATAACTTTATTAGCAAATCTTGCTATACAAAAATCAACAAGGTATACAATGGTATGGCACAGCACATACAATGATGGAGTAAACTATAAAAAATACTGTATATAGTATGAATAAGAAGTCATAATAAAGATAATCAAGGTAACAGTCATAATAATAAAGATGAGTAAGTAAATAAATAGAGAATAAAATAAACAAAGAAATAAATAAAACAGGAGAATAAAACAGGTATGAGGAATAGAATCAGATGCATAGAAAACCATGGCTGCGGTTACATGATGTTTTTTAATTCGGAATTAATAATTAGGAATTAAATAATTCCGAATTAAACTATTTTCCTTCAAGTTTACATGAAAATAGTAATTTCGAATTAAGGTTTACATGGAAAACATGTTTGTTCGGCTTTATCCAATTCCGCTTTAGGTCTGGGGGTTGGGAAGGGTTCTGATTGGATGGGGGGGCGGACGTCTTTACATCTACCGGAAGAAAACAAACTTAGCAACAACATTCCACTTATTTTTGACCTGGGTGGCGTCTCTATCTGTGAAACCTCCTTCATTTAACCTGGCCCCTTTGAAAAGCTCACAATTTTTATGTTTCCTGCCATCTGTTCTTTTAATTATTTCCAGTTCCTCAAAGCTATTTATTAAATAAATCGTCTCTGCTCTTGACCACCGTTTACTGCGTGCTGCCATTTTAAAACTTTGTTTTGAAAACAAGCCCAGCGCGGAATATAAGCATCATCGCGACAGACGGGCAAGAGAACTAGCATGCGCAGAAAGACGGGAATTAATTTAAACAGGAATGAGTGTATACATTACCACGGAATTATTTAATTCGGAATTAAAATGGGAATAAACCAGCCACTTCCTTCGGAATTAAGTTTAATTCGGAATTGACATTTTCATATGGAATTAAGTGTTTACATGGTAACTTTTATTCGGCTTTAACTTTAATTCTGAATTAAAGAGGAATTAAACTTCCCATGTAAACGCACTGAATAAGGAAAGGTCAAGACTGTATTAGTCTTACTCCACAGTGAACTACCTTTCACTATGACGTTGCACCAGAGGTTTTATGGGAATTGTAGTTGGATTCGATTCACGACTTCCTGCTTCGAAAAGGGTGACAAAGATATTCCATCTCGTAGCCAAGAAGGTTTTTACCCTTGAAATAACAACACGTCGGAAAAATAGACCTAAGTATAGAGAAGTAAGTGTATGTTTTCATAATTATATAAGGCACTTCACGAAACAATCACCTTTTGGGTCATTTTGTGCAAGAAACAGCGAAGTTTTGTCAACAGTAAAGATTTAGTCGTGTAACGTAAACTCGGCTTCTCATGAATGCATCGAATATGATTGTTGTCCTTTTGAATTAATAGTATCGCTAAATTTTTTCATGTAAAAGTTACATTTTTAACAGTTCACGTGGTTTTTGTCCTGCTGTATATAAAAGTGTGGTTATGTTAGCATTAAAGTTAGATGTTGACGGTAGAGCTGTTAAAGCTTAGCTAGGACGGATCGAACCTACCTGCATTTGGCTCGTCTTGTTCTACCTTGTCAACAAAATATCCTTCGGCTCCGTATCATTTGGAGACACTTAGCAACACAGACTTCAGTAAAGTTAGAAAGATATTCACAGCTTCGGCTTTCCGGTATCAATAAGTCTGAAGCCACACATCGTCAAAACAGAAATTATGCCTCTATCACATCTCGATAGCATAGACTATCAGCTACAAGGACAAAACCCCCGATTTATACAAAAGCAAGCAGTCCTGCGAGCTCAATGTAAACATTGATGAAAATACGCAGCCGTGCCAGTGCCCAGGGACCGTCTGCAAATTACAACAAAAGAAAAACACGCTGGAAACTAAAATCAATAACTCCACTGTTGTACAGTATACAGACGTTAAAATCACTCCACACAACAGAGTTTCCCTCATGGTCATACTACAACAGCTATTATGTAACAAAAACATTTGGCATAATTGTGATGATTTTGTATTGTTGTAAATCATTAAAAACTTAAGTAACATTCAATAACATTACTGTTTTGCACTACAGACACTCCAAACTCACTACACACTTCAGCAGTCTCCTTCTGGCCATACTACAACAGCTGTTTTGAGCAAAAAGGGTTTGGTATAATTTTGGTGATTTTTTTAAAATTATTATTAATCATTAATAACTGATATAATGATCAATAACTTCATTGTTTTATACTACAAAAACTAAAAACTTGTTATAATTTTGAAGATTTTTTTTTATTATTGATCATTAATAACTTTAATACCAATCAATAACTTCACCGTTTTACACTGCAGACACTCCAAACTCATTACAACCTTCCGTAGTCTCCTCGATAACTATCGGGCCGATAACAGGAAATTATGACGTCATCCCAATAGGTCCGATGTCATGACGAATAGCCCCGATAACATATATATTTCTGTCAACACAGCAGTGCCTCGCTTCCTCTGAGCCTTGAATAACCGGCAGTGAATGTTATGTTCAAGTAACGTCGGCATAATCAGAAAAACGATTACTCAGTAAGGAAAATCAAGAATACTCCCTCATGCCAGACGACAACTTGTTAACTCAGTCATAATTTTGGTCGTTGCTGACTTGAATTGATATTCGTAGTATTTTCCCACATGTTACACATAAAAAAAAAGAAAAAATAGAAAAGGCCGAAAGAACGATTAGGAAACGAGGGAACGGAGGAATTTACGTTACACCTTGAATGCTGCATTGTGGAACAGTGCGCTGATAAACAAACATGGCGGCGACTGTGTAGAACTTCGTTAAAGTTTCAGAGGAAGATAGTTCGCTGGTTATTTTTGACAAATGCTCCAAGCGAAGAAGGGAAAAAAATAGCACAAGCTTTAATACGTCAAACCTGATTAGCCACCTGAAACATAACCGTCGCTTCCATGGAGTTTTGAAGATACTACTAATTCAAAAGGAGTTTTGCTAACATGAGTTAACTTGAGCAAGCCAGCAGCAAGTCAACCCCTCCCCTCTCCTCTCCATCATCTCTCTCATCTAAAGCTTCCATGAGATTAAGATAGAGTGTAGATAGAGGGTAGTGGGTGGTCAGACCACCCACTACCCTCTATTCGAAATCTGCGAGATACCAGTACCACAAGATACCGAATTTGTGGAAAGCGCAAGAGACACGCCCATTGCCGCGCCTACAATGTGAATAAGGGAGTCGGCATAATGGGTGGCAGCTTTAGGGAGCGGAAGATTGCATTAGCGGTTGACAGAGGTTCCTAAATCTGCAATTTGCAGTAGGGATCGACCGATTATGGGCCAGACCGATTATCGGCGCCGATATTTGGCATTTTTACGTATATCGGCATCGGCCTTTTTTAATCCAACGGGCCGATTTAAAACTAAATTATTTTGGCTCGGATGCAGCTGCGCTTCTCTGTCTCCAGCACTGTCCCGCTCACAGCGCCATCTTGATTACGCAATCCAAGCACATAGACACAAAGCCAATCAGAAGCCAAAACTGTTTGCAAGGTCCTCAAACACGGCGGAGAGATACATTTCCTCGTGTGGAGAAGCTCCAGTGTGGACGAATGTGTCAAAGGTACGTTGGAAACTCCTGAAATTGTAATAAACATCCCAGTCCTCTGCATGTCACAACTACTAGTAACTTTACTATGAGCAGAATACGGTAAAAATGTAATAAACATCAGCGGCAGCTCTGCTGGCTCGTAGTAGCTCCCGACGCGTCTGAATGATTTGAGACAAAGCTGCTGAAAAAAATCGATATGAGAACAGTCCGTTATAGTCGAAGCGTATGTGTGTGAGAAAAAAACTCAAACTAAATTCAGTCTAGTTTTATTGCATGAAAGCGTGACGAGGACAGAGAATAGTGTGTTACCACGGGAGTAACTGCAGAGCAGCAAAGTGTTACGGCCCGTTGCCGGGGAAAGAATAAAATAAAAAGGGTGGAAAAACGACACGACCACGACACGTTCACAACCAGAGTGTATTCTTCTTCCGACATCAGAAAAACTTCTCTCTCAACACGGGAGCAGGCATGAGTAATCAATTGCTGTGCAACAGATTCGCCACAGACTTAATAAAGAAAATAAAACACAATTGAAGTTCTGGAAATAACTTATACAAATGAATTTTTATAAAAAGGTAAGTAAAATATTGTAAACAAAAAGTGATATAAAGTGAAGTATTTTTATATATAAATGTCATTACTGTCTCTGTTATCTTCTATGCCTGCCAGGCAAAATCAGCTGAGCACAGAATGGATGATCAATCATCATTTTAACCTTTTTAACTCAAGACACATGGAAACAATGAATTATTCTCTTTTAACTTACATTTTCTAATGAATTATTATAGGAATATATGAAAATTATTAACAATCAGGTCTTATTATTACCATTGCTTATATTCTGTTCTGAA
This sequence comes from Hirundichthys speculiger, assembly GCA_018398805.1. Lineage (NCBI taxonomy): Eukaryota > Metazoa > Chordata > Actinopteri > Beloniformes > Exocoetidae > Hirundichthys > Hirundichthys speculiger. The sequence goes on along the minus strand of JAGFBZ010000307.1, from coordinate 512,094 downwards.
CAACATGTTATCACATTCTGCATTATAATCATGACATAGTCTTTTTAATCACCTTTTTGCCATGAATTATTATTATTATTCTCAGCCATTAACTCTTGGTTCAACTTAGCTGTGTTTTTTATCATGTTCATTTTTATCACCATGACAAAGCACCGTCCGTCTGACAGAAAACAGTCGGACAATAATAACTGCTGAAATACCGAGTTATTTAACTTTATCTCTTTGTGTTGATTGAGAGATCCCAAAAATGTTAGGTGGAGTTGTCTTTGATAGTTTATTTTAGAGGTGGACCGCGAACTTTATAGCACCCCCTCGAAGCGCTGCAGCCGTCTCTCAGACCGCCAGATATGATGTAATTGTTTTCGCACAACAATCAGTTCTTGAAGTGGAATTTTTCCAGTTACACTTATTCATATTTTGTTTGCATGTCTCTGCCTATGTGTGCGTGTGTGAGGCGGGGGGTGGGGGGACTGAAGTAATCGTGAATAACTGTGTAGTATTGTACATGATGGTAGTCTGCAGGACGGCGGTGGCGGTCTGAGGAACAAGTGACTAGAACTCCTATGTATTTTATTTTAATATGTTAAAGACTTCAGAAAATATAAAACATACATATTTAGGAAAAGTAATGTAATGGCAGACCTGTAAATTTTGTTTGGAGAAAGTTATTCACATAATAACATCCCTAACCATCTGTGAGACTGCTTCGATGGTTCTAGTGTTAAAATATAACATTTAATAAAAAATTGATGAATATCGGCTCAAAATATCGGCTATCGGCCTTCCTGACTACTAATAATCGGTATCGGTATCGGCCCTGAAAAAAACATATCGGTCGATCACTAATTTGCAGGTAGTGGGTAGCAGGAGATGTAAGATCGGGCCCTAGATCTCTGACTAGAGATAATAGACTGCTGTAACAGTTACAGCCTTGATATGGCAGGTTAGATCTCAGCTCTGACTAGATTCCAGCCCAGTTTTTTCGTTTTCATACCTTTGGATTCAAGTTGAACTTTGTGTGACTGATGTATCATCCTCAGACCTACAAAAAAGTATCTTGGACCCAAGCTCTAACTCCCACAGAAAGTCCACTATTTTTAATGGAACATGCAGTTTTTCCAATATTTTGGTCATTTCCAGGCCTCTTTAGCCATACTAAAGCCATACTTTAATGAATATCCTCCCAGAGATTTGGTCCAATTGACTCCAAACTTTTTTTGTTCTAATCTAGACACATGGCCGATGAAAGTTTGCGAGGCTTATAACTTTTTACCAGAGGGCGTAGCTGCAGTGACGCAGTGAAGTTTGATGTCATTTCAAAGACTCGCCATGAAAGAGAAATGGGCTGTAACTCGGCCATACATTGTTTAATCTGGTCCAAAACAGATGAGTATGATCGTAGTCCCATTTTAAACACATAAAACCTCCAACACTAAGGAACTGCTGTAGCGCCACCTATAGGCAACATATATTATCATGTTTTGCATGAGGGATCCATGCTCCAAGTGTGATGAGTTGACACAGCCACCGCAAACCAGTTCAAATCAGTAGTAAAGACATTGAAGATGACTGACAGTAAAAACTGTAACTTTTTATCAAAGGGTGTGGCTGTAAGAGAACGGCCAAGTTAGATGTCTCGCCATGAATGGAAAAGTTGTTATAACTTGCACATGAATAGTTCAATCTGCACCAAAATCTATATGTATGATGATTCTTCCACCCTGAACAAGTGTATATGACAATCTTGGATGAACTCCATAGCGCCACCATCTGGTCATAGGAATATGATTTTGGTCTTATTATGTCCGTTATCTACCTCCCTCTTTATCATATCAGCCTGAGAAGCAATCAGACTGAATTCAGAAGGGTTCTCATGCATGATGTACAGTTTCGTGTGTAGGCATCCAACAGTGCCAGCGCTATTCATTGTAAAACTAAAAGTGGATGGTTTTGTCACACGCAAATGAAATAACTTCATTGAAAATCACATGTTGCTCATAAGGAGGTTAGATTGAAGGATCACATTCCTTTCACTCAACCAACATTTCATACACTGCAACATATGGTCAATTCAGAAGTCCACCACTCTATATTTTTCAAAATGTCAAATGGTAACCGATTCTCATAATTCTGGCAGCTCAACTTATTTTTTATGACCCTTAATTTTTCAATTAGAGTCACCAAACTTAGCAGTAATGTAGCTGTACATGTCAGCATGATAGGTGATTTATTTGAGAATTTTAGAGGCATGTACTGAAATTTTGCGAATATTTTAATCTTTTTTTTTAAGACAGTTGAGGTCTTCAGCTTGAAGAGTTTACTTTTAAAGACCAGTCTTTGTCACCATCTAGTGGCGGCAGAAGGTAATTGTAAATTATCATATATGAAACGTTTAGTTTGTGATTTGTCTGTGAAAATACAGTGCAAATACTTACAGGGTTTGGACAATAAAACTGAAACACCTGGTTTTAGAGCACAATAATTTATTAGTATGGTGTAGAGCCTCCTTTTGTGGTCAATACAACGTCAATTCGTCTTGGGAATGACATATACAAGTCCTGCACAGTGGTCAGAGGGATTTTAAGCCATTCCTCTTGCAGGACAGTGGCCAGGTCTCTAGGTGATGCTGGTGGTGGAAAATGTTTTCCTACTCGCTTCTCCAAAACACCCCAGTGGGGCTCAATAATTTAGATCTGGTGATTGCAGGGCAAGGGAGATGTTCAACTTCACTTCCATGTTCATCAAACCAATTTTTCACCAGTCTTGCTGGGTGTTGGTGCATTGTCATCCTTATACAGGGTACTGCTTTAAGGATACAATGTTTGAACCAGGGTTTCCGTTGTCCGGTAATTGCCGGACTTTGTCCGGTAAATATGCCGAAGTCCGGTATTTTATAATCTCTCCGGTCAAATTGTCCGGTGAAAATACTCCTCCCAAGCACAATTTCAGTTGTAATAAAATGGGTAATTTCCACATCATTTTATGAAAAAACATATATATATTTTTTTTTTACGAATGTGTAGTGTGTGTGTGTGTGTGTGAATGAATGTAGCCTATATGTGGAATGAAACTTTTTTTCTGCACGGAATGAAACTTGTCGCATTTGTTTAATTAAATCTGACAAACTGCGCACCACAACAGAGAGGTCTTTGACATGGCGAAACAGGCGAATCTCAAAAGCTATTTTCTAAAACGAAAAAGCTCTAATGGCGAGGTTGATGATGAGTCTAACTCATAGGCTATAGGCTAACTATAGGCCTTCATCTTTTTATGTTCATTCATGTGTCAGAAAAGCGCAAGCTTCTGCAATATTTATTTATTTTTTGAAGTTATCCTCGTGAGTCAATTGACGGGACTTATTTTATTTGAAATAGCTTGGTTTTCAATAAAAATACTATTAAATGACTTGCATTGATATCGTACTACTGCATATGATTTATTTTTAACCTCAATAAATTCATATAACCTATGTGAACGGAATTTCAAACATTTGTCCGGTAAATTGAAAACCTGCCGGTCACATTGTCCGGTGCCAATTAATTTCTAGCGGAAACACTGATTTGAACCATTGGATGCACATGGTCCTCCAGAATGGTTCGGTAGATCCTGGCAGTGACACGCCTATCTAGCACAAGTATGGGCCAAGGGAATGCCATGATATGGCAGCCCAAACCATCACTGATCCACCCCCATGCTGCACTCTGGGGATGCATCAGTCTGGTCTGGTTTGCTTCTTTAGGGTTTCTCCACACCGTAACTCTCCCAGATGTGGGGAAAACTGTAAAGGTGGACTCATCAGAAAACAATACATGTTTCACATAGTCCACAGCCCAAGATTTTCGCTCCTTGCACCATTGAAACTGACGTTTGGCGTTGGCATGAGTGACCAAAGGTTTGGCTATAGCAGCCCGGCCGTGTATACTGACCCTGTGGAGCTCCTGAGAGACAGTTCTGGTGGAAACAGGAGAGTTGAGGTGCACATTAAATTCTGTCGTGATTTGGGCAGCTGTAGTTTTATGTTTTTTGGATACAATCCAGGTTAGCACCTGAACATCCTTTTTCAGACAGCTTCCTCTTGGGTCCACAGTAGGGATGCACATGGTCAACCGTTTAACTGTTAACCGATAACAGTAACTCTAACCGATTAATACTAACGGTCAATTTTGTTTTTAAGCTACGTAATTCAATCAACTCTCATGGGGGTGTGTCGACAGGTGCAACAGGCCTCTGATTGGTCAATTCTACATCCACGTAGAAAAGAGCGCATCATCGAAAAAATGAGGAAGTACCCACATCTGTACGATTCTGGTTCTCCATGCTACAAAGACAGCACATATTCTAGTAATTCATGGAGGGAGATAGAGATGAATGTGGGTCTGGATACGACCGAGACGGTGAGGAAGTGGAAAAACGCAAGAGATAAATTAAGTAAGTTTAGCTAGTTCATGATTGTCGCTCTTGTGTTGTGGCGTGGAATAACATAGCGGAGACTGCGTTAGTATAAATCAAAAGTGACGGTGGCATCTCTGCGACAAGTTGACAGCGACACATTGCCGTGAGAGTATACACTGGGAAGTGTCCGCATGCGTCCACAACAACGGGCACAACATCGCGGCAGCCAACCCTCCTGGACTTATCAGTTAACGGTTATTAATCGTTAAAGGGCGTCGGTTAACGGTCATAAAAAAAAAAAATCCAAAATATGCATCCCTAGTCCACAGTTAATCCTGTTTAATGTGGTTCGTCCTTCTTGGTGACATTACCCTGGATACCGTGGCTCTTGATACATCACAAAGACTTGCTGTCTTGATCACAGATGCGCCAGCAAGACGTGCACCAATAATTTGTCCTCTTTTGAACTCTGATATGTCACCCATGATGTTATGTGCATTGAAATATTTTAAGCAAAACTGTGCTCTTACCCTGATAAGTGAACCTTCACACTGTGCTCTTACTGGTGCTATGTGCAATTAATGAGGAGTGGCCACCAGGCTGGTCTGATTTAGCCATGAAACCTTCTAATGTACTTCTATTCTGACTGGTTCATTGTTAGTACATGAACTACAGAAATGACAATGTAAACAGATGTAAGCAGCAACAATGCAGGTCAGCATGTTATTTGATATCCCAGAGACACCTATATAGACAGGTGGAGATAAACACTGGGCTGACATCTATATAGACAGGTGGAGAAAAACGCTGGGATGACATCATAGACAGGTGGAGAAAAACTCTGGGATGACATCTATATAGACAGGTGGAGAAAAACGCTGGGATGACATCTATATAGACAGGTGGAGAAAAACGCTGGGATGACATCATAGACAGGTGGAGAAAAACTCTGGGATGACATCTATATAGACAGGTGGAGAAAAACGCTGGGATGACATCTATATAGACAGGTGGAGGTCAACACTGGGATGACATCTATATAGACAAGAGGAGGTAAACTGTGGGATGACATCTATATAGACAAGAGGAGGTAAACTGTGGGATGACATCTATATAGACAGGTGGAGGGAAACAACGGGACTGTCAGAGGGTGGAACTGCACTTTTATATCTAAAAGTGCAGTTCAGTCCTTCAGTCAGTCCTGATAAAACTCAGGCCTGCAAACATATACAGAAAGAAAAAAAAGACAGGGGGAGAGCACAAAAACTCTGGGTACAGTGAATTCAGATATATTTATATGTTACTACCGCATTGGCCCGAACATAGGACGATATTTTATTCTAGAAATCATATTCTCAAAAATTGAGGTAGTCTAAAAATGGACGATACTTTTCTTTTGTAGTTACACATCTGCGCACCTAAGTAAACAGTAAACAAATCGAGCATAACAGTGAACGCATGCGAGCTGGACTGATTTAAATGAAGGATCACGTGACCAACTCGAGCAAAGGAAAGACAGAAAAGAAAGTTATGTTACACTCCAGAATATTAGACTGAATTATTAATGTTATTGAAACAGAATATAACTCAACCTAATGGTTATGCAGTTTTTGTCATTAATGCAGTTTTTTAACTAAGTGGTTGTTGCTTATTCACTGAGTCATCGTCTAAGATTTTAAGAGAATAAAGTTTATAAAATAATACCGTACCTTGATCTGAAATAACATGGCAACATGACATGTACCTTACCTTAAGTATGGTACGATGCTTCCTAAAAAAGATGTAATCGATAAAATGTTTAACAATAGAGCAGAATGTTAGCTTTGTGTGATTTTCTTTTTATTTTTTGTTTCGTCTTAATGGTGAGCTCATGAACATTAACACTAGCCAATGCCTTTTGTTGATTTTATGTAACCTTGGCTTATTTTGTGACCATGTGGAATATTGAACACATCAATAAGTTACATTCATTTATTAACCCCTGTAGTTTTTCCTGTCTCTCTTCTTCAGATGTCATTGATGGAGCATGGAATAGTCTGGCCTGTGACAGCAGTGGGCTGGACCTCCAACATAAGCACCTGCCCCAAAGGTTTCATCCTGGTAGGAACATAAATTCCTTGGTCATCTTCAAAACTGCATACTGTGTACTTAAATGTACACTATTCAATATGTACTACATCCTGGTCTGCCGGCCATTTATGGTACATAGTATGTCACCATCAGTGCGTTTACATGGGAAGTTTAATTCCTCTTTAATTCAGAATTAAAGTTAAAGCCGAATAAAAGTTACCATGTAAACACTTAATTCCATATGAAAATGTCAATTCCGAATTAAACTTAATTCCGAAGTAAGTGGCTGGTTTATTCCCATTTTAATTCCGAATTAAATAATTCCGCGGCCATGTATACACTCATTCCTGTTTAAATTAATTCCTTTCTTTCTGCACATGCTCGTTCTCTTTCCCATCTGTCGCGATGACGCTTATATTCGCGCTGGGCTTGTTTTCAAACAGTTTCAAGATGGCAGCACGCAGTAAACGGTGTTCAAGAGCAGAGACAATTTATTTAATAAATAGCTTGGAGGAACTGGAAATAATTAAAAGAACAGATGGCAGGAAACATAAAAATTGTGAGCTTTTCAAAGCGGCTAGGTTAAATGAAGGAGGATTCGCACATAGAGACGCCACCCAGGTCAAAAATAAGTGGAATGTTGTTGCTAACCTAGTTAGCTAAGTTTGTTTTCTTCCGGTAAATGTAAAGACGTCTGCCCTCCCTATCCAATCAGAACCCTTCCCAACCCCCAGACCTAAAGCGGAGTTGGATAAAGCCGAACAGATGTGTTTTCCATATAAACCTTAATTCGGAATTACTATTTCCATGTAAACTCGAAGGAAAATAGTTTAATTCGGAATTATTTAATTCCTAATTATTAATTACGAATTAAAAAAACATCATGTAACCGCAGCCCATAAATGATTATGATATGGCAGGGGTGTCCAAACCTGGTCCTGGAGGGCCGCTGTCTTAGATTCATGTCTGCATGTCTGAGATGTTTCCCTGACACAACACACCTTATTCAGTTGAATAGATCACCACCAGCTTGTCATCCAGGTCTGCACAAGTCTGTTAACGACCCAATCATTTGAATCAGGTGCGCTGAAGCAGGGAAACATCTAAGACATGCAGGACAGCGGCCCTCTAGGATCAAGTTTGGACACCCCTGTGCTATGGTATAACCAAAAGTCAGTGTGTCCTGTGACCACCTTTTACTATAATGGCCCACTTCATTATGAGATAGTGTATGCAAAGTAGACTGATCTTTCAGAAGTAGCACACCTATCAGGATATTTTTCACATAGACTCACTGGCCACTTCATTAGGTACGCCTTGGTATTACCAGGTTGGACCTCCTTTTACCTTCAGAATTGCCTTAATTTTTTCATGGCATACGTGTGGCAAAGTATTGGACTCCTTCTGCAGAGATTTTGGTCCATACTGACATGATAGTGTCACTCAGTTGCTGCTGATTTGTTGGCTGCAGATCCATGATGCCAATCTCCCTTTTCCACCACATCCCAAAGGTCTTCTCTTGAGCTCTGGTGACCGTGGAAGCCATTGGAGCACAGTGAACTCATTGTCATGTTCAAGAAACCAGTTTGAGACGATCTGAGTTTTGTGAAATTATGCATTACCCTGCTAGACGTAGCTATCAGAAGATGGATACATTGTGGTCATAAAGGGATGGACATTGGCCAGGTCAAATGACAGCAATACACAGGTAGGCTGTGGCATTTCAGCAATACTCAGTTGGTACAGCAGTGGCACCTGCTGTAGCCCCTCTGCTTCAAGGTATATGTGCCTTCAGACAAGATATTCTTCATACCTTGGTTTATAACAAGTGATTATTTGAGTTACTGTTCCCTTCTTATCACCTCAAACTAGTTCACCCATTCTCCTTTGACCTCTGACATCAATTAGGCATTTTTGTCCATATAACTGCTGCTCACTGGATATTTTCTATTTTTCAGACCATTCTCTGTAAACCCTAGAGATGGTTGTCTATGGAAATCCCAGCAGATCAGCAGTTTCTAAAATACATACATGAAGTACCAACAACTATTCCATGTTCAAAGTCACTTAGATGTCCTTTCTTCTCCATTGTGATGCCTGGTTTGAACTTCAGTAAGTTGTCTTGACTACGTCTACATGCCGTAATACGTTGAGTTGCTCCCATGTGATTGGCCAATTAGCTATTTGTCTTAACAAGAAATTGAACAGATGTCCATCCATCCATCCATCCATCCATCCATTATCTATACCCGTTTTATCCTTGAAGGGTCACGGGGATCTGCTGGAGCCTATCCCAGCCGTCTACGGGCGAAAGGCAGGGGTTCACCCTGGACAGGTCGCCAGTCCATCACAGGGCCACTTATGCAGGTATGCAGGATGTGAACATCCTGCATACCGTGTCAACATTTTAGCAAAATCATTACAAACAGGCTAATGTTTGTAATAACTTTTCTAGTTTCTAGAGTATTTTCAATAGAATCAAACAGGATTCCTCAGTTGCTATGTCAAACAAATATTTTTTCCTTTTAATCTCTGACTTTTTGCAGATCACCATCACAGAAGATGGAGCAGCAGCAAACTTCACACGCAGCTTTGGGATGAAATCTGGATATTACCTCTGTTACAGCAAGGTAATACAGAGAGGTCAACCCAGAGAGACACTAACAATATTTAATACAGGTCTTAGCTTTGTATTACCCCATACTCTTACTCCAGTTTCTTTACTCTTATCTTCCAACACGAAACGCCTCTTTCTCCAGGACTTGACAGGTGGTATGGTGGTAGCAGACATCCAGGTTATTACAGACAAAGACTCTATTCCTCATGGTTACTGCTACATAGCAGAACACCTTGAACTCAGTGAGTACAGACATACATGCACACATTTTCTATATAATTGCATGTTTTTTTATGCTGATTAATTTTACTGTGTGATGGCTGGTAAATTACTGTATTTGTGCATGTTGTGTTTTCAGAGGCCTCTGTTTCAAAGAAAAAACGTGTGTGTGTACGTGTCGCCCCAGTGGGCAGTGTAGACACCGCTGTATTGGATATCAAACTGACAGCCAAAAGTAAAATGATGCTGCAGCATTACACATATGTAGGGTTAGTAGCATTCGCCTATAGTGATTTGTCTTGCACCCAATTTATGTTTTTGTTTTTAATTTCATAAATATTGATTCTTTTCTGAAATTCAAATCTCAGTTAGAGTGGTATGTACAGTAATATTTACACAGTTCTTATTTTACATTTGCATTTTACACAGAGATATCCATGGGTATGTGTTGTGGTGCAGAAAAGGGCATTTTTCTAGCCCCATACCTCAAGCTAAACCCCGCAGTGTCAGCCTGGACCTCCGCAAGCTTTCCTTGCATGAGCCATCTGCTCCGCTTCCCCTCAGACCCAGGTAGAACACTTAAATATAGCATCTTATTTCAAGGGCACATTGTCATTTACATTTTAAGAAAATTGTGATTTCATAATCGTACGCTAGTTTCTCTCCTAAATGTGGTACTATTAATATCTTCCTTTTGGTTCTACAGCAATCCTCCTCCAGTGCCAAATAGCAGAATAAGTCAGAGAGGTTCCAGCCAACATATCAAGAACAATTTTGACAAATCTGCTGACAACTGTATTCAAGGAATTACAGGTACACAAACCCTTTTCAGATGTGGAATTTGTAATATTGAAAGGTTCATCAACCTAAACAGGATTTGTTCAATTATTCAGACGGATCACTTTTTTTGTTAATGCTGTTCACAGCCTTATTCAAGCATCCCTCCTGCACTAAATTCAATTCAATTCAATTCAATTCAATTTTATTTGTATAGCGTCTGTTACAATGTCAATTGTCTCTAGGCGCTTTACAGAGACCCAGAGCATGACCCCCGAGCAAATATCATTAACTAAGATTATAATATTAAATCCAATCAGTGATAATGGCAGGTAAAAAACTCCCACGTAGGGAGAAAAAAAAAACCTTAATGCCAAACAATGGCAAGGAAAAACTCCACTTTAAGAGGAAGAAACCTTGAGCAGGACCTGGCTCATATGGGGGGACCCTCCTGCCGAAGGCCAGCCGGGTAAAGAAAGAAAACAAGGGGGAGAAACAGGACAGAGAGAGAATAGAGGACAGAGAGAGATGGAGGACAGAAAGAGGAGAGCACACAAATGACTAAATACAATGGCCATATAAACATAAACAGATGGAGGTAGCAGCACTGGGATGAGATGGTCAGAGGACCAGGTCGCCGATCACCACGTCAGTCGGCACCCAAACACAAGTGGAGGTGAACCCCGGGATGGACAGAGGATGGAACTGCAAGTCAGCATGAAACCCAGGACACTCTGGCCTGCAAATACACAGAAAGAAAAAGGAGGCAAAACCAGCACAACAAACCAGAGGAAAGCAAAGAATATGGGGCACAGTTTCAGTAACAAGGTGCTCCCAAATAATTATGAGCTGGAGGAGGAGGAAGGGAGGAGGAAAGGGAAGACAAAGGAGTAAATAAATGTGCAGTTATATTAGGGCTGGGCGATTTTATCGATTCTTTGATATATATCGATATTTTATTTCCCCAGGGACTATCGATATTTCAGTTGGGGGTATCGATATTCTAAGCTCCCTTCAAAAGCCCCGTGTCCCGCACGGGTGCTCTTCCTGCAAAGTGCAGGAAGAGCCATTAAGTCCTCCAGCCGCTAGTGTCGCTGTAGGGCATTTCTAACAGGGTCATTTCTCCAGGGGCATCACAGGGGCATTTCTCCAGAAGCTTCTTTCTCTTCCAGCTAGAGCTGAGCCAGTCAGGAGAATGGCGGCGAGTATAAATCCAGTGCTTGCGTGCTTAAAAGCAGATGTGTCTGAGCAGTTCGGGTTTAAAAAGAAAAAAGAAAGCGAGATTTAGACAAAAGTATGGCGGTTTGCAAGCTGTGTCACACAAACGTGAAGTACTCTTGAAATGCCACCAACCTGCGAGGCCACCTGAATATCACCACCCAGACAGAGTAATGCTACCTGAGAGCGAGCCAAACTTTATTTGTCAGGATTTGAGACCGTATTCAGTGGTGGAAAACGCCGGATTTAAGGGCTGTGTTTACTCTCGCGGCAATGTGTCAGTTATCTTGTCGCTGGTATGCCGCAGTTACTTTTGATTTATGCTTAATTTTGAAGTGCGTCTCCGCTATGTTATTCCACGCCACAGTGAAAGAGGGACAATCACGAACTAGCTAAACTTACTAAACTTATCTCTTGCGTTTTTCCACTTCCTCACCGTCTCGGCCATATCCAGACCCACATTCATCGCTATCTTCCTCCATGAATTAATAGAATATGTGCTGTCTTTGTAGTGTGGAGAATGAGAACCGTACAGATGTGGGTACTTCCTCATTTCTTCAATGACGCAGATGTAGAATTGACCAATCAGAGGCCTCCTTTCTCTTCTCTCTGCGACGGTTTCTGCGGTCACCTACCTTTCAGTTCAGTTAATTCAAACAAAGTTATTGGAACACTCACAAGATGTCACCAAAATCACTTTGTCCTGTTAAAATCTTTCAGAAAATTATGTAAATGTATCTTAAGACAAATATCGATATATATCGTATCGTCTCGCAATGAATGGAAAAGTGGTTCTAAATTGCACAGGCATTGTCCAATCTGCCCCAAAATCCATAAAATTGATGATTCATCCATTCTTCCACAAGTTTATGTGACAATCTTGGATGAACTCCATAGCGTCACCATCTGGTCATAGAAATATGATTTTGGTCTTATTATGTCCATTATCTACCTCGTTCTTCATCATATCAGCCTGAGAAGTGGACAAAATGAACTCAGAAGTGTCCTCACGCATGATGTACAATTTCATGTATGAATGTCCAACGGTGCCAGCGCTATTCATTGTAAAACAGGAAGTGGATGGTTTTGTTCCACTTGAATGAAAAATATTCATAAAAAAATCACATGTTGGTCATAAGAAGGTAAGATTGAAGGATCACATTCCTTTCACTCAACCAAACATTTCATACACTGCAACATATGGCCAATTCAGAAATCCACCATTCTGTATTTTTCAAAATGTGAAATGTTAACCTATGGTCATAATTCTGGCAGCTTAACATATTTTTTATGACACCTAATTTTTCAATTAGTCACCAAACCAAGCAGTAATGTAGCCGACATATAAGCATGATTGATTATTTATTTGAGAATTCTAGAGTCATGTACTGAATTTTTGCGAATATTTTCATGTGAACTTGTGCAAGACCAACTGTAAAAAAAAAGTAATTTTTTTCATTGAAAATATTAATGAAATGCCAAAAATACGATGAGGGTAAGCAGCTTAAGATACAAGAATCGTTCTGTATTATTTTTAGAATTTTAAGACAGTTTGCTGATTATACATTAATATTTTGATATTAACCCTACTCCTTCTGACCTGAGCCTTTGTGGCAGACAGGTGTCAAATTATCACCACAAACCGGGCACAAACTGGAGCGTCCAGCGTCGCAGAGATAAGTCCCGGAGCAGCAGCGAGAAGCGTCCATGCCAGGCATCGTCCGGGCAAATATTGGTGTATATGTCAACTTGATTCACAAATTATTTCAGAATTTTTAACTGAAGAGCTTAATTTTGATGATTTTTGAAATTTCAAACTGTTGCTTTATGATTCAACTGTGAAAGGATGGTCTTTTGGCGCCATCTAGTGGCAGAAGCGAATTCTCATATAAAATCACATAAAATGTTTAATTTAAGTTTTGTCTGTGAGAATACAATTCAAATAGTTACAAACTTAAAAGGTTTTGAATACAAAGTACAATTTTAGGTTGTGCTTCCTTGATTAAAGTTAGGGTATATGTCACAGTTTCAATTCAATTCAATTCAACTTTATTTGTATAGCATCTATTACAATGCAAGACGTCTTCAGGTGCTGTATAGAGACCCAGAGCATGAGCCTCGAGCAAATATCATTAACTAAATTTATGCTATTAAATCATAATCAAAGAAAAATAGCAGGTAAAAAAACCTTGCCTAGCAGGAGAAAAACAAAACCTTTAAGCCAAACAGTAGCAAGGAAAAACTCCACTTACAGAAGAAGAAACCTTGATCAGGACCTGGATCATAAGGGAGGGATCTTCCTGCTGAAGACCAGCTGGGTAAAGAAAGAAAAGAGAAGGGAGACAGGACAGAGAGAGGACGGAGGACATACATCCCAGCAATACCATATCAGACAAAATGAAAAATTTCCTTCCTTCCTCATTTCCTTATCTAATGTAAGACAACGGTAGGCACCTGGCCGCAGCCTCAGTACACTGTTATCTTTGTCTGTTTCTTGTATGTTCTTTTGGACGATATACAGGAATGTAATTTTGTTTTGCTGGGACGCTGGCTCAATGACATAAAGTCTCCTTGATCCTTGATGCTTTTCAGAGGAATTGTCGTCTGTGCAGTTGTTTTGAATAGCAAAGGGATAAATGGCAAATTTATGCCATATTAAAATCCACTCTTACCTTGCATGTACTTTGTAAAAGTGGCACCAGCAGGTCAGACTTGTGGTGTTTGAAAGTGTTGTATAAATGTTACTTTGAGATTAAAGTCAAGGCTTATTACATAAAAGGATCAGGGTGTTCATTCAGACATAGCACATACAGTTTGCATGAGATTAAAGGAACAGAGTGTATGGCTCAGTTGTCCCTGTATATACTAGGGGCCCGATCTTGCACCTCCTGCTACCCAATACCCAATACCCATTACCTGCAAATTTCAGATTTAGGAGCCTCTGCCAACCGAAATGCAATCTTCCACCTTCCAAAACCTGCTACCCATTTTGCCAACTCCCTTAAGCACATTGTGGGCGCGGCAATGGGCGTGTCTCTTGCGCTTTCCACGAATTCGGTATCTTGCGGTACCTGTATCTCGCAGATTTTGGGTATTGGATAATGGGTGGTCTGACCACCCATTACCCAATACCCAAAATCTGCGAGATCCCAGTACCGCAAGATACCGAGTTTGTGGAAAGTGCAACTGGCATGTCGTAAAAGAGCGCGTCCAAATCCCGTCATTGCGCGTCCACCCAGTCACATGTGGACTGCACAACCGGCTCTACCTCTCGATTATCAGGGTTTCCGCGGGGCATTAAAAAGCATTAAAAGTCATTATATTGATTTTGCTCAAAATAAGGCCTTAAAAAGCATTAAAAAGCATTAAATTTGATTGTAATTGGCATTAAAAAATAAGTTTCCTGGCAAAGATACACATAATTACTTGCGTTATCTTTCTTAAATTTTCTTTGCTCTTTCAAACATTTAGTATCATTATGAGAGTGCGTAGCGGTGACACGCTAACTATTGTTTTCTTTTCGCTCCTACACGCGCTGAAGTGAACATTGCACCGGATGTTGACAGTCAGGAAAATGGCAGCGACCGCCGCGCAATAGAAGCTAATCCTCACAGTACTGTGTTCATATTTACTGGCACTCGTATGTGATGACACCGCTTCATAGAAGCTGCTGAAGACAACGCTCTGCGGACCTCTTCTGGTCCTGTTCCGGACCTGTTCTGGTCCTGCAGGCCCGCGGATCCGGCCGCTGCCATCGTCACCTTTCAGCTTTGAGTGCAACACTCACATCACACCCCGAGGGATCCTTACGATAAACAGCAGGACAGGACAGGGCTGTGCTCATGAGCTGAAAGCTTCTGCTCTGTCATCCACTTTTAAGTTTTACAGCTGCTATCTGTGTTAGCATCACGCTAATTCATTGCTAAGTGTAGACCCAAGTTGGCAATATAAGAGTGGGTTAAACAGTGAGAGTAATAGAACATGCAGGTGATACCCATCATATAGCCTACCATAATATTTGTCAGTCAGGCTGCTTGTCTTCATAGGTAATTATTCAAGCACATTTCAAACATGGTAAAGTTGCTCACAGAAGTACATTTTATCCAAAAAATACTGACAGACTGGCCTTAAAGTTTCTTTGCTGCCCATCTCTAAACTACTATGATACACAATATCACAGTTTTTATGACGCTGAATAAGTGATGCTGTGTAGTGTTATAAAGTATTATAAATGTGGTGATTATTAAATTTGCTCTAGATTGTGATTAAGTTATTTCTTTGCTTTTGAATGTTGACAGGCTATAGAACAGGGCATGCATGTTATGTCATAACATGTAGCTACAACATGCCAGTTTGCATTCCACCCCAGCAACAGCAGCAGAACAAGTAGCAACTTTGAACTGTTATTCCTTGATTTGCCACTCAATTTGCAGGTTCCATTTATGTTGCCATTTAAAATGGCAACATAAATGGAACCTGCAAATTGAGTGGGTTCCATTTATGTTGCCATTTAAAATGGGCTAACACTCTGTACTAACATTAAATCTTTATTATGGCCAAAATATTAAGACTGGTAACCAAAGTTTTCCAATTGTAGAATACAATAGGCGTAATTTCTGTCGAGGCCAAGGAGCCTATTATCAAATATGTGCAGTGTTTAAGTTTGTCTGAATTAGAGTTTACCTGACATCAGCATGTTCTGGAGGTCCAAATCATAGTTCAGACTGTGGGTCTAAAGGCTCGTGTAGACCGGTTACGATGACATGCTTTAATCGCTCCTAATTTGTGGTATGAACATCTCATGTGAACTCCACCATGCACTGCTAATCCACCTGTAGACGTGTAGGTTGATAATATATAATCATTATATATTAACATATTAACATATAGTGCTGGGCAATATGACGATATATATCGTGGGGACAATATAAAAGTGTATATCGTGCCATTTCTCTTCTATCGTTTCTATCGTTTCTAACCTAATTTTATCAATTATTACAGCAAAATATGTAATTAAATAACCTGCAACGATAAATTTGATAGAATCATATCTACTTCTACAAAGTAGCCTTTTATGTTTGCACTTTTATTCATGGTTAATGCCTTAAACAGAGTTCTCTTCAACTCTGATGTTTACTTTAGACACTTTATATTGGTTTGCAAACTTTGCACTACAAGGTTACAGATTTCAGAAAGTTGAAAAATAGTTTGTGTTTATTTTTTATAGCTGAACTTCAGTGCAAAATTGTGTTTTTCCTCTCAGAAACTGTTGTACACTTTAAAAAAAAATGTGAAAGCTACTGTACCTCTGTACCTACCTGTTTTTGCCGCACTAAAATGTATGTTTGTGACAGTTCAGCTAAATGTCCTTTCAAAATAAAGTTGAAAAGTAAGCAATGAAATTTTTGTCAAACTTTTCAGAGAATAACTGAAAACATACTTTATTATGGTATATCGTGATATATATCATTATCGTGATATAAAATAGTCCATATCGTGATATATGATTTTTTCCATATCGCCCAGCACTATTAACATATTAACATAAATCATCTATTGGGGAGTGTGAGTGGCGCTGATGTCGCGAGGGCAACCAAGTCATATTCCACTTAAAGCCCCGTGTGGCATTAAATTGTTTAAAAACAGCATTAAAAATGGCATTAAAAAGCATTAAATAAGATTTCATTTGACCTGCATAAACCCTGATTATGCATCACTGTATTACTTTCATACGTTTTTATTCTCTTAAGGGCAGATGATTTCTGTACAGCTGTGACATGATCTCATTCAGATGTTTGCTGTGGAGGAAACGAGGAGATCACAGAACTCTGTTGTGGAGTTTCTTATACTGTGCTCGTATCCCTCTGACCCTCTCCTTGCGCTCGGAACACCTGAGATGTTCTCAGTGGTAGAAGGTAGATGTCATCATACCTGTTCCTCTGGCTCAATGCTCATCCAATGATCCGTTCTGCAGTATTTTAAAAAGCACCGCTCCCAGCGGCTATGCGTCTTGGCGCAGCTGTGCGTCTGGCGCAGGGGATATGTTCAAGGTAACTCAAAATTTATGGATGGATTTTGATGACATTTTCAGGAGTTGTCAGAAATGTGAAAAGGAAGAACTGATTTCATTTTGGGTGTGATCCGGAAGAAATCCTGGATTCTGGATCACTTTCAAATTTTCGATAACATTGCGCTGTTTAGTTGTTTCTTGAACCCTAAAGCAACCACAATGGAGACAGGAAGGGAGTTCTGGAATTTTAAAAGTTTAATTCTCTCAGATGTAAAAAAGGAGGATTCGAGGGTTGGCAGCCAAACCAACAATCCAGGGGACGACGAAGGCAAGGAGGAGGCACTGCGAATGGCTGGATCAGGAGTTTCTATGGGAACATCTGGAGACGAGTCTGGTTGAATGATGACTGAATAGGTACAGGTGTGCAGTGCCACACCTGGGCTGCTCGTCGGATGGGAAGGTGAAACACAGGTGGATCTGAGTGTCTATGTAGAGGATTGAAGGTGGTGCAGTGGGTTGTGCTCAGGAGCCCCAGAGGTGGAAGGTTGCGGTTCACAACCCGGCTTGAGACTGTAACATGCGCTCAATGGGGCTGGAAATTTTGTTTCTCAACATCTCCGTTAATTATTGCCCACAGCTCATTAAATTTCACTCAGGTATTGACACTGAAAACCTCTATAAAATTTCAGAGGCTGATCCGGATCTGATCCAAAAGGCAGATTTTATGCAATCTGTAAATCGTTATATGGGAGAACTGTTGTGCTTGGCGGAGGTCTGCGCTCTCTGAGTGCTTTTCTAGTTAAGAAATGCTTTCCTGGAAGCTCACTGGCTCTATTTTTTTCTGAGCAGTTTGTTGGAACTTCTTGGAGTACAAAAGAAATAATTAAATCATTTGCTCCACATTAGTTAGAGCTAGTTATGTATATATCAGTGCAGAGGAGGAAAGAAGAGGAGGAAGCTCTACAGCAGCGTCCCAGACCAGCTGCCCATGAGAGCTGCTCTGATCTGGGTGAAAAGACGCTCCATAGCAGTTTGCAGGTACCGCAACCTGCTCTTAAAGGCAATGGCTACTGACGCACTGATTGGTTAAACAGGTGGAACGCCCTAACCACTCCCATGCATAATGTGTGCATAATATAGTGGTTTTCGCAGGTAAGATCGTGGGTTTGGGGAGGTGGAAGATTGCGTTCTTTGTGGGGGAACGCCCCTCCTAATACCTGCTATCCCTTATTAGCAGGTTTTGGAGGTTTGGCGCAAGATCGGGCCCTATTTCTGACTTACTGCTGTTTGATGTCTTAGGCACACCCACTCACTTATTATACTCACCTTTCCTCTCTGCAGCTCTAGATGGAGTTCCCTTCAGCCTGCACCCAAACTTTGATATCCAGGCAAATGGAATGGTATGGTGAACTATAGAAATATAACTGTGTTTTTGTACAACTTTCTCTCAATGTTTCCTTTTTCACATTTTTTGGGTGTAATCACATATTTGTGTTTTCTGTGTTTGCCAGACTCTGGGGCTGAACTCTCAATTAAACAACATTCGAATAAAGTCTGTCAGAGACATTGAGAATGAGGTGTGTTTACATCTGATCATTTAAGCCATGTAGTTTTTGTTTCAAGTTGTGCACTTAAATTGAGAATAGACTCCCCTTGTTGTTGTTTGTTTTTCAGTTCAAATACACATTCGCTACTGAAGAATCTTCTGCAAAGAGGTCCAGACCATCATTCTCATCTGGAGGTGCTGTGTCAGCTCAGTGATCTTTGTGCTGTGTTCAAATATCAATATCCAGTTTTTGGTATTTCAATTTATTCAGAGAGGTTTATCTAAGGTAATAACTTAAATACAGTAAATGAAAGAGGAATTGTGTCTCAGTTTTGGTTTGTATATTGAAGCCACCTTTTCAAAGATGAAATAGCCTGTCACTTGAAAGCAGTTTAGGCTCTTAGACTACCTGTATAACTCAACTTACCAATTCAGAGATTCTGTTTTCTATTTATTTATTTTTATTTATGGTTTATTTGACATGGACAGTGCACATTAATAAACATAGAATGTAAATGTGCCAGTACTAGCCAAAATGGCTATTTTACATCTGTTGTCCATGGACCGGTGTTAACAGGTCAGATGCATACTAAAAGAAACAAATCATAATATACACAAACATCATGTTAAAACTTATTGATAAAAGAACACATAAGACATATAAAAAGGGGATGGTTAATGTAGGAAAAACAGGGAAAGAGAAAAAAAGAGGTTAAAATAAATGGATAAAAAAAAGGTAAAGATATGACAACGTACAACTAATAGCCTTTCCCAAAGAAAAGGCTTGTTTAAACATAAATACATGGTGAGGGTTGTACTGAATTTAAGAATCTCAGTAGTATCTGCTGCTTTAGCTAATCACATGCAGCATTAAACCAAATCTCCTTGCCTATACTTGTTTCATCTCCATATGGAAAATAATTGTTGCTAGATTTGAGCTACTGCATGCATTCTTTTCTTTTTTATTTATACTCTCTTTTCTATGTTTCCTAATACATTTGTTTTGTGTCTTTGTACTTTTGAATTGATTAGTTTCATAAGTTGAGCTGTAAAATGTAGTAGATAAGCTTGGATGAAGCAGCATCCACGCTAGCATATCTGTGTAGACTAAGGTGAAATTTCTTGAATGAGGAAAGGTTACTAACAAGTTTAAATAAAGTCAATATTTAGTATTATATTTTTGAAATGAAGGAAGTTGTATTTGCTTTGTGTGTTGGTATATTTTAGGGGATGTGGTATGAGAGAAAATCTTTTATTGGCATGTATTGCTGAGTAAAGCCCAAATATTTATCGTTGAATTGCTGTTTTTATACTTTACAGTAAACTTGTAGTGCACAGATAAATAAAGCTGAAAAACAATAATTCAGATGAGTCACTGTTATACTTTGCACATAGAACACATGCACGCTCACACACACATCAGGATATGTGTGTGTGTGTGACTTATTAAAGCTGCGTGAAAGCTCGACAGTTTGAGGCTGGCATACAAAGTAGAACTAGAAAATTTTGGAGAAATTTTGAGGCGTGGCCAATTAAGCCGCCCGTCAGCCAAACCAGAGTGGCCTGCAGAGTCCTGAACCAGTGACCAGAGTGGCCTGCAGAGTCCTGAACCAGTGACCAGAGTGGCCTGCAGAGTCCTGAACCAGTGACCAGAGTGGCCTGCAGAGTCCTGAACCAGTGACCAGAGTGGCCTGCAGAGTCCTGAACCAGTGACCAGAGTGGCCTGCAGAGTCCTGAACCAGTGACCAGAGTGGCCTGCAGAGTCCTGACCAAAACCTGATAGAAGACTTCTGGGATATTGACCTTCTGGGCCAACATCAGTGTGTGACCTCAGAAATGCACTTCTGGAAGAATGGTCCAAAATCCCCAATAAACACACTTCCTGGAAGTGTTGAAGCTGTTCATGCTGCAAAGGGTGGAGCCGCATCATATTGATTAGGAATGGGATGAACTAAAGCTCATATGTGAGTCAAGGCTGTGATTATTATTTATTATTTAAATGTAAATCGTGGGTTCTCAAAGACGGTAAATTACAACAATACACGGCTTCAGTATGTTATAGGTCAATGTCTTGTGACCTGTTTAAACTTTGAATGGTGTCTCTGTGATGAAATATGGCCTTACTAGACAGGTTCAAAGAGGTGTGGGTTTTGGGCTTTTTTGCCTGAATGCTATGGAGCCCCATTTAGGTCATAATTCAATGAATAAATTAGTCTATTATTATGAAATACAGGCATTTATTATTATGAAATATTTCCCATTATTATGAAATACATGTTTATTATTATTAAATATTTCCCATTATTATGATAATGGTTTCGTTTTTCATAAGAATGAGCTTTTACATAATAATGGCTTTGTTTTTCATAAGAATGATTTGTGTGTCAATCACAGCAGAGAGGGCGGAGCCATTTATGTGATTGGCCGCTCTTTCATTGAGGCATAAGCAACAGAACAGTGAATCTCAATAGTGGGCGAGAGGTGCAATGTATCTACTCCAAGGCAGCAGGTGGCAGAAGGCACCTCAGTTTACAGATAAAAGTTGACATGCACATGTGACATGCCACAGCCCGCTGCTAACGGGACCTCACAGCCAAAACTAGTCGAAGTTAGAGCGTAGAATGGAGAAGGATCAGCCAATGAGCATGCAGGTCAACCACTGGTCCCGCCCAGTGGTAAAATATCATTATTATGTAAAAGCTCATTCTTATGAAAAAATGGCAGCATTGGCCATGCGAAGCCCCATGGTCCCATGGTCTGGGACTCCTATTACTATTCGGCGTATTTATTCTCGGTTTTAGTACTTATTATTCTTCCGTATTCCGTGCAAATTTTGACGGTTTTCACGGCCCGCAGCTTTGAGAAAAACCCAACAAAAAATACATCAAAACGACCGGCTCGATCGTGGATCGGTGTGCTATGACTTTTGTCGGCGTTCCGTTGAACGGTTTTCCCGAAAATCCCAAAAAAACGCGAATTTTTTTCCCATAGGAATGAATGGGATTTGGCAGAATTCCGGCAAGAAAAACCCAAAACCCAGCCCTCTTTGGACCTGTCTAGCAAGGACATATTTCATCACAGAGACACCATTCGAAGTTTAAACGGGTCACAAGACTTTGACCTATAACATACTGAAGCCGTGTATTGTTGTGATTTACGGTCTTTGAGAAATCGCGATTTATGATTTTTACAAAATCTTTAAAAAACTCTCCTCACTCTAGTGATGTCATCACGCACTCTAGCTCCGAGGAGAGAAGAAACAAACTTTTAAAACCTGCCTTTTCCTCTTTCACGTCCACTCCTTTCGCTCAACCTACATAAATTATACATCAAAACGTAGGCATTTTTGTCCTCTTTCAGATGATGAATTTTGTGTCTGTGTGGTGTTTAGTTTTCCGTCAAATCAACCTAGAGTTCAAGGTGATCCTTCCCGGCTCCAGTTTATTTCTATGGGGGACATTTCTGAATTCTGTCGTCTGACAACAAAATGTTTCATGTTTTTACACTGCCGTAATTTAAAAACCGTAGGCATTTCAGAAACAAAAGATATATCCCTGTAATCCTGAAAGCCTTGTGGCGCTCACAGTTCAAGAATTTCTGTGTTCGGGACATGGAAAATTGGACTTTGACAGAATCAACAGCCTACTGCTCCAGAGGCTAAATTTATACTTTTTAAAACTGCTCTAGTTTAAAAACGGAAAACATTGACGAAATAAGAAATATATCTGTGGGTAGCTGAAAGCCTTGTGGCGCTTTCGGTTCAAGAATTTTTTCAAAAACTTATTCAGCTTTTGAAATACAGCTGTTTGTTCGGACACAGAAATCCAGGTTTGGACTGACTGGAGACAGTGTAATTAGGGGGTCGCTGGCTCTTTCTCTCCTAATCTCACACACACACATACACACGCTGGAGGAGCCGCACATGTGACTGCCTCCCCTGAAGCCCCGCCCCTTTCTGCCTGTTCTTCAGGCACAGTATATGATATATTATGAGAATGATCACAGCCTTGACTCACATATGAGCTTTAGTTCATCCCATTCCTTATTAATATGATGTGGCTCCACCCTTTGCAGCATGAACACTTCCAGGAAGTGTGTTTATTGGGGATTTTGGACCATTCTTCCAGAAGTGCATTTCTGAGGTCACACACTGATGTTGGCCCAGAAGGTCAATATCCCAGAAGTCTTCTATCAGGTTTTGGTCAGGACTCTGCAGGCCACTCTCGTCACTGCGTTGACGGGCGGCTTAATTGGCGGCTTAATTGGCCACGCCTCAAAATTTCTCCGAAATTTTCTGGCGACATAGTGTATGTTTTCATGTTGAGCAATGAAGCCTGCCGCAAAGCCACAGAAGCTGCGCTCCACCTGGCACAGGATCGGCGGTCCACTCTCAAGCTGGAGAACAATAATCTGTTAAGGGGGGGAAGAAGGAAGAAAGAGGGGGAAGAAGGGGGAAGGAGAAAATGAAGGAAAATAGGGGAAATTTTGAGGAAAATGATGAAAAAAATGGAAGGAACTTGGAGCTATGTGTCCCAGTTGGCCATGACAAGTAATTTAATCAGTATTTTAATGAGTAATTTAAGAAAAATGACCAAACATGATCAATTTACTGTAGATTTGCATAGGGAGCTACAGATCCTAAGGTCGCCGGTTCAATTCCAGCAAAGGGACATGTAGTCTCTAACATAAATTAGTGCTATTAAATGTACTGAAACAACAGTAATCTTTATATTGTTATATACGGTCTATAGGTCTGTTGTTGAAAGTGCAATCAGCTTTGCAGCCATCTGCTGGGGCAGCAGCATCAGAACCAGAGATGTGAACAGAATCAACAAACTGATCAGGAAAGCTGGATCTGTGCTGGGTGGAACTCTGGAGCCGCTGGAACTGATTGTTCAAAAAAGAATGCTGCACAAGCTGATGAAGATGATGGAGGACTCTTCACACCCTCTCCATGAAGATGATGGAGGACTCTTCACTCCCTCTCCATGAAGATGATGGAGGACTCTTCACACCCTCTCCATGAAGATGATGGAGGACTCTTCACACCCTCTCCATGAAGATGATGGAGGACTCTTCACACCCCTCTCCATGAAGATGATGGAGGACTCTTCACACCCTCTCCATGAAGATGATGGAGGACTCTTCACACCCTCTCCATGAAGATGATGGAGGACTCTTCACACCCTCTCCATTAAGATGATGGAGGACTCTTCACACCCTCTCCATGAAGATGATGGAGGACTCTTCACACCCTCTCCATTAAGATGATGGAGGACTCTTCACTCCCTCTCCATGAAGATGATGGAGGACTCTTCACTCCCTCTCCATGAAGATGATGGAGGACTCTTCACTCCCTCTCCATGAAGATGATGGAGGACTCTTCACACCCTCTCCATGAAGATGATGGAGGACTCTTCACTCCCTCTCCATGAAGATGATGGAGGACTCTTCACACCCTCTCCATGAAGATGATGGAGGACTCTTCACACCCTCTCCATGAAGATGAATGGAGGACTCTTCACACCCTCTCCATGAAGATAATGGAGGACTCTTCACACCCTCTCCATGAAGATAATGGAGGACTCTTCACACCCTCTCCATGAAGATGATGGAGGACTCTTCACACCCTCTCCATGAAGATGATGGAGGACTCTTCACTCCCTCTCCATGAAGATGATGGAGGACTCTTCACACCCTCTCCATGAAGATGATGGAGGACTCTTCACACCCTCTCCATGAAGATGATGGAGGACTCTTCACACCCTCTCCATGAAGATGATGGAGGACTCTTCACACCCTCTCCATGAAGATGATGGAGGACTCTTCACACCCTCTCCATGAAGATGATGGAGGACTCTTCACACCCTCTCCATGAAGATGATGGAGGACTCTTCACTCCCTCTCCATGAAGATGATGGAGGACTCTTCACTCCCTCTCCTGAAGATGATGGAGGACTCTTCACACCCTCTCCATGAAGATGATGGAAGGACTCTTCACACCCTCTCCATGAAGATGATGGAGGACTCTTCACACCCTCTCCATGAAGATGATGGAGGACTCTTCACACCCTCTCCATGAAGATGATGGAGGACTCTTCACACCCTCTCCATGACAGTGATCAAACAACAGTGTGTGTTCAGTGAGAGGCTTCTTCAGGTCTGTTGCAAGACAGAAGGATCCAGAAATATCTTGTAAATAAAGTCAGTTATTATTTATTCTCTATTGTGGTTATTGTTTGTTTTATAATTGTTTTTATCTTGTTTTATTGTTGTCCATTTCCTTTTTTATTGCTATTTCCACTTACTGCTGTAACAATGCAAATTTCCTCATTGTGGGACAAATAAAGGAATATCTTATCTTATCTATTATCTTAAGATCATTCCTGCCAGCAGCCATTAGCCTCCACAACAAGACATCCTAACTAATTATTATTGCTGTTATTTATTTATTGTTAAAACCTTACTACAATGTTGAATTTCACTTCTGTGATTAATAAAGTATTTTTCATTTAATTTCATTACTACATGTTTGGGATTAGTGTTATTATAAATTGTAGAAAAAACTGAAGATACTCACTGAAATGTAAGTAATTTATTATTAAAACACACAAACTCTCAAAATAAACAACAAAACAGGTATAGTAACAAAATATATCAAACACAATGAAACAATTAAGAATATAAAAAGAGCAACCATTTAAAATAGAACAAATTATAAATACCAAAGTAAAATAAATACAACAAATAAACAAAAGTACTTTAAAACTTTACTTTAAAATAAAATAAATAACAGACAAATAACCAAAATCACACACACACACAGAACTATGTAGTGTACAACTATGTACACATGAATAAAGCTGCTCAGCAGCCACATATCTGGGAGGGGATAGAGGGGCTATTTATTTTTTCCTCTTCATTTCTTCTAGCCACTCCTCCTTGGACACAGTCTCTACAGCAGGGCAGTAAATAGTGCTTTTGTATTGGCTGTGTCCAGTTTCTGCTGTTCCAAACTGCCCGCATTTCTTGCATGTGTTGTGCTGTATTTTGCCGGTCAGTTTTCAGTTTTCGAGGGCCGGCAGGAGGAGGTGCAGAAGGCAAGGTAAACATCTGTGGTGCAGGGACCAGGACAGGCATCTGCACCACTGGACGCAGCAGCCTTAGCTAAGAGGTGCAAAAAATGGGTGTGGCTGGATGTGAAGCTGAGGGCCTGAAGGTGGAGCAGGGAGGAGCTGCCACAAGCTGACGGAGAGGGGCTGTGGGTCCTGACCGGGGACTTAGCAGGGCTGTGGGTCCTGACCGGGGACGGAGCGGGGCTGTGGGTCCTGACCGGGGACGGAGAGGGGCTGTGGGTCCTGACCGGGGACGGAGAGGGGCTGTGGGCCCTGACCGGGGACGGAGCGGGGCTGTGGGTCCTGACCGGGGACGGAGAGGGGCTGTGGGCCCTGACCGGGGACGGAGCGGGGCTGTGGGTCCTGACCGGGGACGGAGAGGGGCTGTGGGTCCTGACCGGGGGCGGAGAGGGGCTGTGGGTCCTGACAGGGGACGGAGAGGGGCTGTGGGTCCTGACCGGGGACGGAGAGGGGCTGTGGGTCCTGACCGGGGACGGAGAGGGGCTGTGGGTCCTGACCGGGGACGGAGAGGGGCTGTGGGTCCTGACCGGGGACGGAGAGGGGCTGTGGGCCCTGACCGGGGACGGAGAGGGGCTGTGGGTCCTGACCGGGGACGGAGAGGGGGCTGTGGGTCCTGACCGGGGACGGAGAGGGGCTGTGGGTCCTGACCGGGGACGGAGAGGGGCTGTGGGTCCTGACAGGGGACGGAGAGGGGCTGTGGGTCCTGACCGGGGACGGAGAGGGGGCTGTGGGTCCTGACCGGGGACGGAGAGGGGCTGTGGGTCCTGACCGGGGACGGAGAGGGGCTGTGGGTCCTGACCGGGGACGGAGAGGGGCTGTGGGTCCTGACCGGGGACGGAGAGGGCTGTGGGTCCTGACCGGGGACGGAGGGGGGCTGTGGGTCCTGACCGGGGACGGAGAGGGGCTGTGGGTCCTGACGGGGGACGGAGAGGGGCTGTGGGTCCTGACCGGGGACGGAGAGGGGCTGTGGGTCCTGACCGGGGACGGAGAGGGGCTGTGGGTCCTGACCGGGGACGGAGAGGGGCTGTGGGTCCTGACCGGGGACGGAGCGGGGCTGTGGGTCCTGACCGGGGACGGAGAGGGGCTGTGGGTCCTGACCGGGGACGGAGAGGGCTGTGGGTCCCTGACCGGGGACGGAGAGAGGGGCTGTGGGTCCTGACCGGGGACGGAGAGGGGCTGTGGGTCCTGACCGGGGACGGAGAGGGGGGTGTGGGTCCTGACGGGGACGGAGAGGGGCTGTGGGTCCTGACCGGGGACGGAGCAGGGGCTGTGGGTCCTGACGGGGACGGAGAGGGGCTGTGGGGTCCTGACCGGGGACGGAGAGGGGCTGTGGGTCCTGACCGGGGACGGAGAGGGGCTGTGGGTCCTGACCGGGGACGGGGAGGGGCTGTGGGTCCTGACCGGGGACGGAGAGGGGCTGTGGGTCCTGACGGGGACGGAGCGGGGCTGTGGGTCCTGACCGGGGACGGAGAGGGGCTGTGGGTCCTGACCGGGGACGGAGCGGGGCTGTGGGTCCTGACCGGGGAGGGGACGGAGAGGGGCTGTGGGTCCTGACCGGGGACGGAGCGGGGCTGTGGGTCCTGACCGGGGACGGAGAGGGGCTGTGGGTCCTGACCGGGGACGGAGCGGGGCTGTGGGTCCTGACCGGGGACGGAGAGGGGCTGTGGGTCCTGACCGGGGACGGAGCAGGGCTGTGGGTCCTGACCGGGGACGGAGAGGGGCTGTGGGTCCTGACCGGGGACGGAGCGGGGCTGTGGGTCCTGACCGGGGACGGAGAGGGGCTGTGGGTCCTGACCGGGGACGGAGCGGGGCTGTGGGTCCTGACGGGGACGGAGAGGGGGCTGTGGGTCCTGACCGGGGACGGAGCCGGGCTGTGGGTCCTGACCGGGGACGGAGAGGGGCTGTGGGTCCTGACCGGGGAACGGAGCGGGGCTGTGGGTCCTGACCGGGGACGGAGAGGGGCTGTGGGTCCTGACCGGGAACGGAGCGGGGCTGTGGGTCCTGACCGGGGACGGAGAGGGGCTGTGGGTCCTGACCGGGGACGGAGAGGGGCTGTGGGTCCTGACAGGGGACGGAGAGGGGCTGTGGGTCCTGACCGGGGACGGAGAGGGGCTGTGGGTCCTGACCGGGGACGGAGCAGCAGGAAGAGAGGGGGTTGGCGTTTTCCTGGTCACTAAATTTGGCTTCAGGGATGCAGAAAGTGAGCCGCCAAATCATGATTTAGTGAACTGAAAGGAAACACAGAAAGAAAGAAATTTTATTATGCATAATTTTATGCAAATCATTAAATACTATGAAAATATTCACCATTGACAAGCTTGGAGGAGGCCTCAGGAACGAGGGTGTTGCTGATGCCCTGCCAGCTGAGTGTGAGGATGTAGAAGGAGAGGAAGCAGCATCAGTGGCACCGGCAGCTGAGTGTGAGGATGCAGACTGAGGAGAAGCAGTGGGAGACAGAGTTGCAGGCAGCAAAACCAATAGAATTATGACATGTAAACAGCAAAAGCATAAGTGCATTGTGGGAGACATGTCACACACTAATATGAGGCTTTAAAGAGGTCACCTTCGCCATGTGAAATCCACAATTGCAGGTCGTAGACCCACCAAAGAGGGTGGTCTGTCCACAGGCCTGCAGGGGGCATTTCTCTATCTGCAAAGATCAGAATTATTATTTATTAAATGTTACTTACACTGTCTATTTCTTATCAAGTGATTCACATAGTGATGACTGCTTTGCTTTAACAGATAAGTCTTGCTGTAATTTACCTTCTGATAGAGGTCATACCACTTCCGTTGCCGTGGGGCTGGTCTATTGCCTGCTCCTGCTGGCCAAACCCCAGAGCTGGCAAAAGCTTTTAATCTGGCCAACCATTCTCCCTCTCCCATGGCTTTATGGCTCTTCGGCTTAGTACTCATCTACAGTAATCAAATCAAATCAAATCAAACTTTATTCATAAAGCACTTTTCATGCCCTCAAGCAACAAAGTGCTTTACATAATAATTAAAAACACTGCACAAACAAAAAAGCCATCACACACCCCAATATGCTATATAACAATTAAAAAAAAAAAAAAAAACACACACCGATCCGTCTGTCGATCTCCCGCTCCATCCTTGCCGCACCATCGGATCGGTGCGGCATCTGCAGTGATGCGGGTGCTGCGCCGGTCTGTTGTGGTGAAGAGAGAGCTGAGTCGGAAGGCGAAGCTCTCGATTTACTGGTTGATCTACGTTCCCACCCTCACCTATGGTCATGAGCTTTGGGTAGTGACCGAAAGAACAAGATCGCGGATACAAGCGGCTGAAATGAGCTTCCTTCACAGGCTCTCCCTTAGAGATAGGGTGAGAAGCTCGGTCATCTGGGAGGGGCTCAGAGTAGAACCGCTGCTCCTCCGCATCGAGAGGAGCCAGATGAGGTGGTTCATCTGGTTAGGATGCCTCCTGGACGCCTCCCTGGTGAGGTGTTCCGGGCACGTCCCACTGGGAGGAGACCCCGGGGAAGACCCAGGACACGCTGGAGGGACTATGTCTCTCGGCTGGCCTGGGAACGCCTCGGGATCCCCCCAGAGGAGCTAGAAGAAGTGGCCGGGGAGAGGGGGGTCTGGGCTTCCTTACTCCGGCTGATGCCCCCGCGACCCGACCTCGGATAAGCGGAAGAAGATGGTATGGTACGGTACAAAAACACACACACACACACACACACACACACACACACACACACACACACACACACAAACAAAGCAGCTTTCCAACCCGGGGGGGATTATGAGATAAGACATAAGTAGAAATAAATAAAAATTCAAAACAGATAATCAAGTAACCTTAAAATACACATTAAAAACTTAATTAAATAAACCGATCAATAAATAAAATAGTGATTATGATTTAAAAAAAAATAAAAAAAATATATATATACACACACACACAAGTATATATATATATATATATATATATATATATATATATATATATATATATATATATATATATATATATATATATATATACATTCACAGTACAGTACACATAGCATGGAGATAAAACACAGTAACACCACTTTAACAGGAAGTTGCAGCATTGACATGATGAACGACTGCATACCTGAGTACAGTGGCATTATAAGTGAATGTAACAGACTATTTTTGCATTCAAGCCCTAGCAATGACATGGAAATATAGTTTTCATAGCAGCTGTCATTCATAACTGTTATTCCTTGGAGGCAATCGGAATGTATCTAGATAACCAGTAAATAAATGCAGTAGAACTTGTACTGTCAACACGCCATCAAAAACCACAAAGGTAACTTGGTTGTTTGTTGTTTATCTCTGCAGCTTTGGGGGCGCTAATAATGATAGCGATAATAATACAAGAGTTAATTACGCCCGACAACAGCAGGATCTTTTACTGTATGCCTTTACTGTATGTGACTGGTAACGTTAATATTGCTAAAGGAAAAAAAAGCGGACTTTTCAGAAGCTTAACACTGGCGAAAACGACCGTTACCGCTGCCGAAGATACCTATGATGACGGCTCATTGCAACGTTATAACGCCAACGTTAACACAGCACGGAACAAAACAGTACTTGATAGATGGAAAAAAACAGCCTTGAATTATTCAAGAGCTAAAATGAAAACATGTAATGGTTCATTAACTTACTTTACCGTTAAACTTTTCTCTTTTCCTCCGTTGCGGAGCCCTCAGATCGGCGGAAAGCAAGTCGGTGTTAGTCAGACCGGCGGAAAGCAAGCTGATCTTCGTCAGACCGGTGGAAAACAGGCTGGTCTTCGTCAGACTGGTGGAAAACAGGCTGGTCTTCGTCACCCTGCGCTGATTGGTTGCCGTCCGGTGACGACGGGTTTCGTGATTGGTCTCCGTCCATTGTGAGAATGGACAGCAGGCTTCGTGATTGGTCGCCGTCCATTCTCACAATGGACAGCAAGGATGGTGATTGGCAGTGAGAATGGAGAGTGGGCCGCCGATCCTGTGCCAGGTGGCGCCACACTGGCCTACTCTAGTAGAGAACAGTACAAGTGTTTGTGGAACTACCACTGCTGAGTCAGTCTGTCTATTCTGTCAAAGTCCGATTTTCCATGTCCCGAACAAATGGCTGTAATTCAAAAACTGAGTAAGTTTTTGAAAAAATTCTTGAACCGTGAGTGCCACAAGGCTTTCAGGAACAATCGGTGTAACATTTGTGTTTCTCAGCCTAAAATTGTGGAAATACCAGCAGGTTAAAAAAAGAGGAAATTTTGGACTCTTTTGAAAGAAGAGGTCGGATTTTACATTACAAAGTATAGGAAAAATAGGAGACTTTTTGTCATTTGGAGGCCTCTAGCAGGAAAAGTTGAAGTCTCTCATTTTCAAGGGTTACATTGTGTGAAAGAGGACAAAAATACCTACGTTTTGATGTATAAATAAAGTCTGTGGGGTTAAAGGTCTGGCTGCAAGAGCAGGTTGAAGAGAAAGAAAAAAGTTTTAATTTTGAGAGGCTCTCACTCTAAAAACTCGTCAGTTACACTCTGAGGCAGAAACATTCCATCATTGGAAATGCATTGGAAGGTCTGAAAAGATGGAAAAACTTGATAAAACTTAAACGTCCATAATTCAAAAACAGTAAAATATCTTTAAAAACGGAGTCATACGAGAATAGTCCAATCTTTTGTGAACATTTTAAAGTTTGAATGGTTTCTTTCGGTGAAAGTATGCTGAAGTAGTTAGCTGTGAAAGAGCATAAAGTTTTAACAAGATTTGAAGAGCTCCCCATTCATTTCCAATGGGACAAAAATGTTAATAAAAGTAAAATATTTTAAAAAGTATAAATATTTCAGGGTTCCCACGTGTCCTGGAAAACCTGGAAAACCTGGAAAATGATTGACCAATTTTCCAGTCATGGAAAACATATGGAAAATGAGAAAAAATGCCAAATGTCCTGGAAACCGTTAAGTTATCCTGGAAAATTATTCATCCTCCCCCTGTCTTGTGAGCGAATGCAAACATGTTAAAAGTTATGCGCATAAATGTCTGTCATCAACACTGAGGCACAGCGCTTCTTTAGCTGGCGCAGTGCCCCACGTGAAGCTACCAATCAATCAAATCAATCAATCAAAAAAAAACAAAAAAAAAACAGTAATCATGTCATAGATTGTTACAGTGTATGACGTGATTACTTGTCTCTGTAGCGGCTGAAAATGTCCTGGAAAACGTGCTGGAAAATAATATCAAGGAAAGAGTGGGAACCCTGTATTTGAAACACCAAAAGTCATAGTACCCATCTCCTGAACAAGCTGAACATTTTGGTACAAGAATGGTAGAAATTGCACAAAGTATGAAGGACGAGTTAATCGGCAAAAATTGGCCGAAGAAGATAGAATAATAAAGAGAAACAGGAAAACAATAGGTGTGAATGCCTTAATGCATTCACACCAATAAGTAACGAGAATAAATATGTCGAATAGTAGTAGTCGGGCTCCAATGCTTTGCATTGGGCCACGCCTAATAATAATAACTAGAAAATTTCGGAGAAATTTTGAGGCGTGGCCAATTAGGCCACCAATTAAGCTGCCCGTCGGCGCGGTGACCAGAGTGGCCTGCAGAGTCCTGAACCAGTGACCAGAGTGGCCTGCAGAGTCCTGAACCAGTGACCAGAGTGGCCTGCAGAGTCCTGACAAAAACCTGATAGAAGACTTCTGGGATGTTGACCTTCAGGGCCAACATCAGTGTGTGACCTCAGAAAAGCACTTCTGGAAGAATGGTCCAAAATCCCCAATAAACACACTTCCTAGAAGTGTTGAAGCTGTTCATGCTGCAAAGGGTGGAGCCACATCATATTGATAAGGAATGGGATGAACTAAAGCTCATATGTGAGTCAAGGCTGTGATCATTCTCATAATATATCATATACTGTGCCTGAAGAACAGGCAGAAAGGGGCGGGGCTTCAGGGGAGGCAGTCACATGTGCGGCTCCTCCAGCATGTGTGTGTGTGTGTCTGTGAGGTGAGGAGGAAAAAAAGGCAGCGACCTCCTAATTACACTGTCCAGTCAGTCCAAACCTGGATTTCTGTGTCCGAACAAACTGCTGTAATTCAAAAGCTGAATAAGTTTTTGAAAAAATTGTTTAACCGGAAGCGCCACAAGGCTTTCAGCTACCCACAGATATATTTCTTATTTCGTCAATGTTTTCCGTTTTTAAACTAGAGCAGTTTTAAAAAGTATAAATTTAGCCTCTGGAGCAGTAGGCTGTTGATTCTGTCAAAGTCCAATTTTCCATGTCCCGAACAAACTGCTGTAATTCAAAAGCTGAATAAGTTTTTGAAAAAATTCTTGAACTGTGAGCGCCACAAGGCTTTCAGGATTCCAGGGATATATTTCTTGTTTTGCAAATGCCTACAGTTTTTAAATTACGGCAGTGTAAAAACATGAATTATTTATTTATTTGGACTTCATAGTTTTGTCATCTTCTGCACTGTATGTTTATTTCTTATTTCTTACTTATTTAAACTTAATAGTTTTTTCTCCTGTTTGTTCTTAAAAAAAGAAAGCGTTTGCCCTGTGGGTACAATAAGAAATTTTACTGCGCAATGTACAATGTATAATTGCATAGGTAACAAATAAAGATCTTGAATCTTGGAAGAAAAAAAAAAAAAGCATTGAGAAGCCAGAGACTCAAACTCAGAGTCTCCCGTATGGGAGTCAGCGTACCTAACTGTTACACTATTGAAGCAGTACACTGGCTTTCTCCGCTGGAGAACACTAAGACTGTTTGTGCTGAGTCAGCCCGTCTATTCTGTCAAAGTCCGATTTTCTATGTCCCCAACAAACGGATCTCATTCAAAAGCTGAATATGTTTTTGAAAAAATTCTTGAACCGTGAGCAGCACAAGGCTTTCAGGATTCCAGTGATGTATTTTTTGTTTCTCAAATGCCTACGGTTTTTAAATTACGGCAGTGTAAAAACATGAAACTGTTTCCTGTTAGACGAGATCATTCAGAATTAGCTCCATTGAAATAAACCTGAGCCGGTAAGGACCACCTTGAACTCTAGGTTGATTTGACGGAAAACTAAACACCACACAGACACAAAAGTCACATCATCGGAAAGAGGACAAAAATGCCTACGTTTTGATATATAGGGCCCGATCTTGCACCTCCCATTACCCAATACCCAAAACCCATTACCTGCAAATCACAGATTTAGGAGCCGAAATGCAATCTTCCACCTCCCAATACCCAAAACCCATTTTGCCGTCTCCCTTAAGCACATTGTGGGCGCGGCAATGGGCGTGTCACTAGCGCTTTCCACGAATTCGGTATCTTGCGGTACCTGTACTTCGCAGATTTTGGGTATTGGGTAATGGGTGGTGTGACCACCCATTACCCAATACCCAAAATCTGCGAGACACCAGTACCGCAAGATACCGAGTTTGTGGAAAGCGCAACTGGCATGTCGGCGCGTAAAAGAGCGCGTCCAAATCCTGTCATTGCGCGTCCACCCAGTCACATGTGGACTGCACAACCGGCTCTACCTCTCGATTATGCATCACTGTATTACTTTCATACATTATTCTCTTAAGGGCAGATGATGTCTGTACAGCTGTGACATGATCTCATTCAGATGTTTGCTGTGGAAGAAACGAGATCACAGAACTCTGTTGTGAAAAAAGCACCGCTCCCAGCAACTATGCGTCTTGGCGCAGCTGTGCGTCTTTGCGCAGGGGATATGTTCAAGATAACTCAAAAAGTTATGGATGGATTTTGATGACATTTTCAAGAGTTGTCAGAAATGTAAAAAGGAAGAACTGATTTTATTTTGGGTGTGATCCGGAAGAAATCCTGGATTCTGGATCACTTTCAAATTTTCGATAACATTGCGCTGTTTAGTTGTTTCTTGAACCCTAAAGCAACCACAACTGCTGTGCTTGGCGGAGGTCTGCGCTCTCCGATTGCTTTTCTAGTTAATAAATGCTTTCCTGGAAGCTCACCGGCTCTATTTTCTGAGCAGTTTGTTGGAACTTCTTGGAGTACAAAAGAAATGATTAAATCATTTGCTCCACATTAGTTAGAGCTAGTTATGTATATATCAGTGCAGAGGAGGAGGAAAAAAGAGGAGGAAGCTCTACAGCAGAGTCCCAGACGAGCTGCCCATGAGAGCTGCTCTGATCTGGGTGAAAAGACGCTCCATGGCAGTTTGCAGGTACTGCAACCTGCTCTTAAAGGCAATGGCTACTGATGCACTGATTGGTTGAACAGATGGCACGCCCTGACCACTCCCATGCATAATGTGTGCATGACATCGTGGATTTCGCAGGTGAGATCGTGGGTTTTGGGAGGTGGAAGATTGCGTTCTTCGTGGGGGAACGCCCCTCCCAATACCTTTTATCCCTTAATAGCAGGTTTTGGAGGTTTGGCGCAAGATCGGGCCCATAATGTATGTAGGTTGAGCAAAAGGAGTGGACGTGAAAGAGGAAAACGTAGGTTTAAAAAGTTGGTTTCTTATCCCCTCTAAGCTTGAGTGAGTGATGACGTCACTAGAGTGAAGACAGGTTTCTGAAGTTTTTGTAAAAATCATAAAAAATCATAAAACGTAAATCACGATTTCTCAAAGACGGTAAATCACAACAATACACGGCTTCAGTATGTTATCGGTCAAAGTCTTGTGACCCGTTTAAACTTCAAATGGTGTCTCTGTGATGAAATATGGCCGTGCTAGACAGGTCCAAAGAGGGGTGGGTTTTGATCTTATTTTTCTGGAATCCCATTCATTTTCAATGGGACCAAAATTGACAGTTTTTTGGGATTATCGTGAAAACCGTTCGATGGAATGCCACCAAAAGTCATAGCACACCGATCCCGATCGAGCCGGTCGTTCTGCGGGCCGTGACAGCCGTCAAAATTCGCGCGGAAACAGAAGAACTAAAAATAAGAAGAAGTAACGAGAATAAATATGTCGGATAGTAGTAGTCTGGATCCAATGCTTTGCATTGGGCCACGCCTAATAAGTAACGAGAATAAATATGTCGAATAGTAGTAGTCGGGCTCCAATGCTTTGCATTGGGCCACGCCTAATAAATAATCTAGTAGAATAGTAATAGGAGTGGCTTGGCCACGCCTAATAAAAATAAGTAACGAGAATAAATATGTTGAATAGTAATCGTCTGGCTCCAATGCTTTGCATTGGGCCACGCCTAATTAAAACCCTGTTACATGTGTTGCAGATTAATATTTCCTGTGTAGTGGCTGGCTTTACCTGATTACTGCATCAGTGTATGGTACTTTATATCAAATAGGACAGTCCAAATGAATTTATTTGGTTTATTTCAATATGTGCTATCTTTAATAACAAAAAGAATTGTGGATTCATTCAGAACAGCTTGAATGTATTTCCATCAATTTCTCTATATTCCTTTGGTAGTGAAAAACATTCCAATGCAATACTGCCCCCTTGCAGGGGTAAAGTGGAACATTCAGTCCGAGGGCCTTACTGTCATTTCTAACTTACAGGTGAAGTTATTAATCAGTCTGTTCATTTAAAATATCACATTTTTACAAATTACTTTGTCATTGTGTCATTAGGAGTATGAATTTGCTTAAAAATCGCTATTTTATTTTCATTTAATTTTCAGTTTGTGAGCTTTCTTTTTTCCTTCTAGTAACATAAATGAAAAACTATTAGAAGCTACCAAATCTAGTGATTGTTTAAAATTCTGATTGTTTTTAATATTAAATGGAGAGGTACATCAACATGCTGCCCTTGGGTAATATTATGCAGAGCCATGGCACACATTTTCATTGCTATACTTATGATATCCAGCTGTATTTATCCATGAAGCTAGATGAAACCATTAGCCAATCTTCAAGCATGTCTTAAGGACATTAAGACATGGATGTCCACAAACCTTTTGCTTTTAAATTCTGATCAAACAGGTTCATTTCTTTGGTCCCAAACACCTTAGGAGTGGATTAGCCTATTTTGTTTTGGGTTTTAGTACAACTGTAAGAAAAACTTGGAGTCATTTTTGATCGGGACATGTCGTTCAAACAGGGCAGCATGGTGGCTTAGTAGTTAGCACTGTTGCCTCACAGCTAGCTACCATGGAACCAGCTACAGTTTACGTTCAGGAGGCTGACACCACTTCCACCTTTAAGACTAAACTGAAACCATTTCTGTTTAGTAAAGCCTACAGGTAGTCTAAACAATAGTGTGTTAAGGCCAATAGTCATAGCTACAGTTATATGAATGGCTGAAGATGAGACGAAAACAGGCTGGTCTGAAACACAGCCTTATCATAGCTACAGTATGCTACTATGGGTCTACCTTTGAAGGGAGACACCAACATGAACCTCACCCCTCTTCTCTCCCCACTTTTCCTCTTCTTCCTTCAGCTGTATCTATAGTTAATTAGGAGTACCTCATAAATCTACATGTGCTTCATTGCTCTTGCAGTTTTTTTATGCTGTTCTGCACCTCTTTTTCTTTTTCTGTGTATGTTTGCAGGCCACAGCTACTTGCTGACCTGCAGTTCCACCCTCCGATCACTTCAGAGTGACTGCCTACACCTGTTTTGTATAATTATCTCTGTTGTGCATGTACTAACAATGTACCAATCATAAGTACATAGAATTCTTATTGTTCCAACTAAGAGATAATTACTATTAATTTATTTTGTCCTATATAATACTGTCAATATATTTGTGCCTTTCCCCTCTCTGTCCGATCTCCCTCCTCTTTTCCTCCTTTATCTGGCTCCTTTATTCGGCCCTTTATGAGCCAGGTCCTGCTCATTGTTTCTTCCCTCTGAAAGGGGAGTTTTTACTTGCCATTGTTTTTTAGATTAAAATTTAATGATATTAGCTATAGTTAATAATATT
Organism: Hirundichthys speculiger; assembly: GCA_018398805.1. Lineage (NCBI taxonomy): Eukaryota > Metazoa > Chordata > Actinopteri > Beloniformes > Exocoetidae > Hirundichthys > Hirundichthys speculiger. Next base: position 474,244 of record JAGFBZ010000307.1, on the reverse strand, counting down.
TGCATGGGAGTAATGCTTTGGGTCTCTGAAAAGTGCCTTGAGACAATTTGCATTGTAGCGGACTATACAAATAAAGTTGAATTGAAGAGAGCATAAGAAATGGACTAATGGTTTCCTGCATAATGTGTATTTATAGGCATTTATTTGCATGTGGAAAATATAATGTATATTTTGACACTTGACAATTTTTGAATGTTTATTATTATAATTAGGGCCTGAGCACCGAGTTTCATTATTGCCTCACCAGAACTCACTAATAATTGATAAACTATACCTTAGTATGAAAATTTAGCCAACAAAAGTAAATTCAATTCAATTCATTTCTATTTGTATAGCATCTGTTACAATGTATGTTGTCTTTAGGGCTTTACAGAGACCCAGATCATGACCCCCGAGCAAATATCATTAAATGAAAAATGGGAAGTTAAAACAAATCCAACCGCAGGAGAAAACCTTTATACCATACAGTGACCTAATGGTAAAACACCAAACTAAGGGCCCGATCTTACACCTCCCGCTAGCCGCTACCCACTACCCACTACCCACTACCCACAAATTGCTGACTTAGGACCCTCTGCCAACCGCTAATGCAATCTTCCGCTCCCTAAAGATGCTGTGCTTTTTAAAATACTGCAGAATGGATCATTGGATGAGCATTGAGCCAGAGGAACAGGTATGATGACATCTACCTTCTACCACTGAGAACATCTCAGGTGTTCCGAGCTCAAGTAGAGGGTCAGGGGGATACGAGCACAGTACAAGAAACTCCACAACAGAGTTCTGTGATCTCCTCGTTTCCTCCACAGCAAACATCTGAATGAGATCATGTCACAGCTGTACAGACATCCTCTGCCCTTAAGAGAATAATAACGTAGGCAAGCAATACAGTGATGCATAATCGAGAGGTAGAGCCGGTTGTGCAGTCCACATGTGACTGGGTTGACGTGCAACGACGCAATTTGGACGCGCTCTTTTACGCGCTGACATGCCGGTTGCGCTTTCCACAAACTCGGTATCTTGCGGTACCAGTATCTTGCGGGTTTAAGATAGAGGTAGCGGGTGGTCAGACCACCCACTACCCTTTATCCTGACCCCACAATCACAAGATACCGAATTTGTAGAAAGCGCAAGAGACACGCCCATTGCCGCGCCTTCAATGTGAGTAAGGGAGTCGGCATAATGGGTGGCAGCTTTAGGGAGCGGAAGATTGCATTAGTGGTGTGCGGAGGTTCGTAAATCAGCAATTTCCGGGTAGTGGGTAGCGGCTAAGGGGAGGTAAGATCAGGCCCTAAGTTTCTAAAGATGAAAAAACTCCCACATGTAATGGTCCACATGTCCACATGTAACTGGGTGGACGCGCAATGAAGCGATTTGGACGCGCTCTCCGGTTGCGCTTTCCACAAACTTTGGGTATTGGGTAGTGGGTGGTCAGACCACCCGCTACCCTCTATCTTAAACCCGCGAGATACTGGTACCGCAAGATACCGAATTTGTGGAAAGCACAAGAGACACGCCCATTGCCGCGCCCACAATGTGAGTAAGGGAGTCGGCATAATGGGTAGCAGCTTTAGGGAGCGGAGGATTGCATTAGCGGTTGGCAGAGGCTCCTAAATCTGCAATTTGCAGGTAGTGGGTAGTGGGTAGTGGGTAGTGGGTAGCAGGAGGTGTAAGATAGGGCCCTCAGTCTCTGGTTTCTGATATAATCGATCTGATGTGTTTATGGTGACAAACACTTGAAGAACAAAGTCACAGACAAACAGTAATGATCAAAGTCAGTTTTTAGAACTTAATTTTGTTTTATACTTCTATTTTTATAACTTTGCATATATGTATTGATGAGAATCATAACACTGATGTTGATTTGATAAATAGAACAGAAATACAATAGAACCTGATTTCAAGATAGTAGTAATTACAGTTGGGTTTTCCACATCTGGATGGATGTCCTCAGTCTAACTGAAACCATGATTTCATTCGTGTTGACATCAAATGTACTGTACAATTACTGTACATCTGTACTGTTCACATCTATCAAATCAAACAACTTTACTAAGAAAATGTTTCTTTGGTTTAGAAACCCCAAAACTAAGGTTTTTTTGTTTTGTTTTGTCTGTTTGATCAACAGCACACAGTTTTAAAAAATATCAATGTCATTTTAAATATTAGGATATTAAAGACATTACCCCTTTAACCAAAGTGTAGTTTAATTTATTTCAGTTTTACATTTTCACACTTACTAGACACACTTTAATAGTCTCATTTTGAAGAATATTTGTAATATTTGTTTTTAACCTTTTTCTGTGTTACCATCAGTTTCTCTGTTTTAAACCAACTGTTATTGTAACCTTTAATGTTTATTTTCATTAATTTGACTCCTGTTGTATAATCCATATTATTGGTCTAACCTATTTATTTATTTGAATTTCTACTACAACTGATTCTTCAGTCTTAACAATACTTGTCTTTATAAAATTAAAAGATTTATTATTATGTATAGGGAAGTTTTCTGTCTGTTTTTTTATCAAGAGCAAACCGTCAGTATTCATGTTGGGCTTTCATCTGTTCAAATGTTTCTGCTGATGGTTGAAATTCTTTAGCGAATCACACTTCAGTTCAGAAGGAGTCAAGTTAGTTAAACAGGAAGTGTGAATTTTATCATTTTTCATGATAAAAGCAGTTGACAATGACACATAGATTTCAGCACTGGACAGAGCGCTATTGTTTTCAGGCCTGGACAGCTCCAGTAGGGAAATGCATCAGTTCTGGCACTGATGTCTCAGCCTGATGCTGAAGCTGTTTAGACATTCCACTAAAACTATTTGAAAAACTTTAATAAGTTTTAAGATTCTTCAGATATAACAATTTTATGTTGAACTCATTGCAATTATTTTTCTGATTTCTTCTGTGCATTTTAAAAATTAGGGTTATTTGTGCAGTTTCAACAGTTCTATCAAAAAGGTCAACTCTTTCTGAAGATTCACACTTTGATTTATGCTTTTTAAAAATCTTTATGCTTTTAAATGTTATGCCTTACTTTAATACATTTTTGGAATTCTTTTTCATTATCATTTTGTAATTTTGGTGTATTTTCCATTCTCCTACCTCAGTGTCATTCAGCATGTTCCTCTCTTTGCTACGGTTACCATGTTTTACCTTTTCAATACATTGTCCTGAGACCTTTGGCTGAATTATTCTGTGTTCAAAGAGTATTCAGTTGTTCAAATTCTTTATATAATTTATGCTCTTCAAATGTATTTTTTACTTTTGAGCAGAGTTCAGGTCAAAATTCAACTAAATGCATTCACACCTGCATTTTTGCAGGAAATGCAATTTTTCTAGTTGGGCGTGACCAATGCGAAGCATTGAACCACACTGAAAAACCACACCTATTACTATTCACATATATATTCTCGTTATCATTATTATTATTATTAGGCGTGGCCCAATGCAAAGCATTGGAGCCAGACTATTACTGTTCGCCATATTTATTCTCGTTACTTATTATTATTAGGCGTAGGGTTGCCACCTTCCAGACATGAAAATACAGGACAATTCCGTATATTTTACGGGACGGGTGGCAACCCTACTTAGGCGTGGCCGATGCAAATGCACTGAAGGTGTGGCTCAATGAGAAGCCACACTTGGATGTGTCTATGGTGGATTTCAGGCCTGTAGTTGATGCATCATTAACAAGCCATTCTCCTCCCATCTGCAGCGGACGGCTCGGCTCTTAAAGGGGAGGACGGCATATTCACACGTTCACATGAGCGATCTGCGGGACTGTTTGTGCTTTAATATATAACTCGTCCTGATCAAAGCCTGCAGGATCCAACTGAACGCCATACTACAATAGTCGGAGGCTGGAAGAGTTTTCCCGAGAGCAGAGAGTTTCCTTTAAGGCGGCCCAGACCTGCCCTTTAATCGAGCCGTAACCCACCAGCGGAGCCCCGGGCTCTGCCTCTGTCCGCCGCCCCGCCGACGGTCTTCCTCTCACGGCCATGCTCCCGGTCGCCTCCCTGCTGCCCGCCCTGCTGTTCGTTCTCCTGCCGGACCGCAGCTGGGGATACTTCCCCGAGGAGCGCTGGAGCCCCGAGTCTCCGCTCCTCGCTCCCCGGGTCGTCATCGCGCTGATCTGCCGCAACTCGGAGCACTCTCTGCCGCTGTTCCTGGGAGCCGTGGAGCGGCTGCGCTACCCGCGGGAGCGCGTCGCGCTCTGGTGAGTTAAAGACGCAGGCTCGTTCACAGCGGTCGGTAGAGTTAGCGAGGAATGGTTTTAATGGGAGAACTGGTTTTAGGAAGGAACTAACTATCGAGTTAACGTTAGTCACTGAGTTAGCGAGGAATGGTTTTAATGGGAGAACTGGTTTTAGGAAGGAACTAACTATCAACTTAACGTTAGTCACTGAGTTAGCGAGGACTGGTTTTAATGGGAGAACTGGTTTTAGGAAGGAACTAACTATCGAGTTAACGTTAGTCACTGTCAACCTTTAGTAAGAGGAAGCTGCGCTTCTGCATCAAACGTGTTAGTTTCTGGAAATCAAATCAAGGAAGAAAAGTGTGCGTGTGAGTGTGGAGCTGTGTGCACGGAGGGCGGACACGGACGTGCCCGTGAAAAGTTCCATTCAGTCACAGATGAGCTCTCATCTCCCCCCAGCTCCCCCCCATCTTTCCCTCCTTTTCTCTCCCCCTCCTCCCCCCCCCTCCTCCCTCCTCCCTCCTTCCTCTTCCCCCATCTCTCCCTCCTTCCCCCTCTCCCCCTTTCCTCTCCCCCTCTCCCCCTTCCCCCCAGCTCCCCCCATCTCTCCCTCCTTTTCTCCCCCCAGCTCTCCCTCCTTCCCCCCAGCTCTCTCCCTCCTTTCTCCCCCAGCTCTCTCCCCCCCCCCCCCCCCCCCAGCCCCCCTCCATGTCTAAGTTCCATATCTTGGCCTTCTGAGCTCGGCTGTGAGCAGATCTTACACTGCAGGAAGGGAAAAAAAGGATATAAAGTGTAAATATTAGTACCTAAGAGTGAAACTTGTCTTCTAAACACCTGTTTGAGATAATCTTTAAGATGAAGATTTTCTTTTCTGCAGCCTTTTTCATGTAACCCCGCCCCCAGATCCCTGATTATTCTCGTCTCATTCCTTCCTCACTTTTTCTTCTCAACTCACTCGTCTACCTGTAGATCTATTCTTGATGACTGAGTTTATCTTTTCATTAGCACTCCCTCCTGACCAGTGAGATGATTTTTCTGCTAGCCTACTGATAGCCAGTGGGCTACCAGAAGAAAATGGAGGAAGAAGCTTCTTGCAGGGTTGTGTTTAATGTAACAGTAGGAGTCTTCATGAAAAATCTTTCAGTTCTATGAATTAGACAGTTTGATCACAGAGGAAGCTGAGCCCCGAGTAAATGCTGAATTAATTGTTTTCATGGGGAACTTGCTTCTCCTCTCAGTGTGTCTTTAAACAAACCCTAATGTTCTGCTGGTCCTCCATGTTGGACCTGTTACTATCAGGTCCTTACCAGGTCTTAAACTGAAACAAATGAACAAGAACACATGACATATGACAGCGACATGATTATTAAAGGAAAAGGCAAAGTAAAACGGAGAAGTATTATGTAAAAAATTAGGTATAGATGATTCTTGCTTTCATAGCATGTAAAAGTGAGAGGCATCCAGGTGCTGCTATCACTAGCACGTCTGACCAAATCTGTAAAAGCTTTGTCATGTTTGCTGCTCTGGAGTGTTTGGATGTGTGTTTGCTCAATGCCAGGAAGGAAAGACATCAGCAGTTATTTTTAAAGAAGTAATTGTTACTGCTGATCAATCTGGAAACTGTTCTGAACTTCTGGGACCATTACACACTAGTGTGACTTCATCATTGCACTGATAAAAAGATAATTTACAAGTGAAAAACATTTGAAACAGTTATCCCCTCAGTAGTGGAAGTCTTTGGAGGTCCCCCCCCCCCCAAGGTTGGACTCTGCAGTGCTGAGAAAAACTATCACGTCCTGATTCTTAAAACTTGGAAATTGCAAAAGGACTTACTCCCTTTTTCCCATGGCTTCCACTTGGTGGAAGAATTGTTGTAAGAAGTTTAGTGATCAGTGTGACAAATTGAGATGGAATACTTGTGCATGTTCTGCAGCGATATAGAAAACGGATATTACCAGTTCATAAATCATTTTAAACCCTCTCACTCCTTTTCAGCTCTCTCATTCCCAGTAGTCTGCATTTCTAAATACTTACTCCACATAAACCTTTTTTAATAGGGGTGCTCCGATCAGGGTTTTTGGGGCCGATCACCGATCACTGAAATCAATATCGGCCGATCCGATACCGATCACCGATTGTATTTATTTCCCTTTGTTTCTTACACCTTTTCGACTTGAAAATTGTGGACATGCGCCCCCTAGTGGCCCCGCCATAACTGGAGTGTGCGGTGCTCCACCAACTAACCCAAACACAGCAGCGTGGAGCATCTGTTACTGATAACACAGACGTGTCTTGGATTGATGATGTTAGGCAGTGGCCTCCAGTTACAGATGAAGGTAGTTTATCGCTGTTTTTAATCATTGGTTATGAAAATAGCATGATCTATTCCCATAATCAAACACTAAAAACTGTGGAACGCTGCAATGCTGGTTATAACTAACGTCAACAAGCCATAAAGATTATGCTACTGTAACGTTAACGCTAGCGGTAAATTAGGCTATGTGTTAATGTTATATTTAATTTATTTTATCATTCTCCTAATTCATTCATTCATTCATTCATTTATAGGCTTGTGCTAGTGCCGAGGGCTACAGTAGCCTCATACTGCTGTTCTTTCGGCCAGAATCGTCCGGGACTCTCAGCGAGACTATGAGTAGTACGAGATTGAATGTTAACGAAAACTCACCCGGCTGTATTCATTTGGAACAAAGTCCTTTCTGTTGATATTTTTCACCCACGTCTTCCTAACTTCTTGGTTGTTGGTGCGCCCAGGAAATCGGTGCAAACTGTATGGCTGCAAACAAGGCAGTCTTCGTGCAGTAAAGGCTTGTGTATTTCACATACCTTCTTCTTCCATTGTTGAATTTTCACGCCATTGTTGGCACAGTTTATGACGGAACATGTATTCCCACTCGACCGACTCGACATTATAAAAATATATATTTGTAGAAAGAGAAAAACACTGGTTAATCTGCGAGCCGGTGAAAGTGTCGCTCTGTAGCACAACCCAGCAATGGCGGACGGTACTTCCGGGGGGCTGGCCCGAAAAGGTCTATACACAGTGTATGGGCACGAGAATAGAGCGTTTTTGATCGGCTCTTTTGATCGGCTTTAATGACAATTCTGACCGATCCCGATCATATGCATATCGGCCGATCTGATTAGGTCACCGATTGATCGGAGCACCCCTATTTTTTAATTCACTACATTTAACATTTCTCACATATTTCTGACAGCTCAGAACTTGTCAGATTCAGAGATAGTGGCTGCGGTTACATGATGTTTTCTAATTTGGAATTAATAATTAGGAATTAAATAATTTCGAATTAAACTATTTCCTTCGAGTTTACATGGAAATAGTAATTCTGAATTAAGGTTTACATGGAAAACACATTTGTTTGGCTTTATCCAACTCCGCTTTAGGTCTGGGGGTTGGGAAGGGTTCTGATTGGATGGGGGGGGGCGGACGCCTTTACATTTACCGGAAGAAAACAAACTTAGCTAACTCGGTTAACAACAACATTCCACTTATTTTTGACCTGGGTGGCGTCTCTATCTGTGAAACCTCCTTCATTTAACCTGGCCGCTACAACTTTGAAAAGCTCACAATTTTTATGTTTCCTGCCATCTGTTCTTTTAATTATTTCCAGTTCCTCCAAGCTATTTATTAAATAAATCGTCTCTGCTCTTAAACACCGTTTACTGCGTGCTGCCGTTTTGAAAACAAGCCCAGCGCGGAATATAAGCGTCATCGCGACAGACGGGCAAGAGAACGAGCATGCGCAGAAAGACGGGAATTAATTTAAACAGGAATGAGTGTATACATGACCGCTGAATTATTTAATTCGGAATTAAAATGGGAATAAACCAGCCACTTCCTTCGGAATTAAGTTTAATTCGGAATTGACATTTTCATATGGGATTAAGTGTTTACATGTTAACTTTTATTCGGCTTTAACTTTAATTCTGAATTAAAGAGGAATTAAACTTCCCATGTAAACGCACCCAGTGAGGAGGAAGGAAATGGACAGGTGAGTTGTTCACATGCAGGTGTTAGGATGGCACAGGTGTGAACTAACACCAGCAGCACGCTGACTGTCACTCCTGACATGGGGGGTGGAGTCTATCCATTTCTGTCATATTTACACACATTCCTTTGCTGGCTCTGTCTCTGTCGGTGCCCATCCCTGAAAAATTGGGATTTATAGTAATAACACAGACAGCAGATGAATGTGGCTCCTCTGCTCCTCAGTCTGGCTGCATGTGTTCACATCTGATTTAGGTGAATGTTTGTCTAACGACCCTGATTTAAAATGAAACAAAAAAAAAGTTGTTATTCATATTGATGTAAAATACGATGCAATTATGGTACTTTCTTAAGTAGGTCTTTAATATATAAAATGTACTCCAACTAGGGCTGCACGATAACTATCGGCCTGATAACAGGAAATTATGACGTCATCCCGATAACTCCGATATCACAACGAATAGCCCCGATAACATTTATATTTCTGTCAACACAGCAGTGTCTCGCTCCCTCTGAGCCTTGAATGACCGGCAGTGAATGTTATGTTCAAGTAACATCGGCATAATCAGAAAAACGATTACTCAATAAGGAAAATCAAGAATACCCCCTCATGCCAGAAAACAACTCGTTAACTCGGTCATAATTTTAGTAGTTGCTGACTTTAATTGATATTCGCAGTATTTTCCCACATGTTACACATACAAAAAAAAAAAAGAAAAGGGTGAAAGAACGACTAGCAAATGAGGGAACATGGGAATTTACATTACACCTTGAATGCAGCCTGCAGCACAGCGCTGATTACAACAAACATGGCGGCGTGGAACTTCGTTAAAGTTTCAGAAGAAGATAGTTTGGTGGTTATTTGTGACGAATCCTCCGAGTGAATTCTACGAGGAGGGAAGCACAAGCTTTAATACGTAAAACCTGATCAGCCACCTACAACATAACAATCACTTCCATGGAGTTTTGAAAACCACGTTAGCTAATGCTAACGTGCGCAATCCAGCACCAGTCACTCCTCTCTCTCATTCCTCTCATCTAAAGCTTCCATGAGATTAAAAAATAAAAACTACTGAACCTCATTTACTTTAATTAAAGGCATTAATTTAAATGGAACCACAAGCCAAAATCCTTTAAATGTTAATCTTTTTCAGTTTGTAATTCTGATGCATGTATTTCCATCAGTTCAAGGAGCCTTTATTTTTATATCAGTCAGTAATGAACCTTATTTAAGTTAATGTGAGATATCAAATAGGTTTGTTTGATAGCTTTATGAAAATGTTTGAGAGGCTTGACAATAGTTTTTCATTGGAAAAAATAAATATCTGTTCATTTAAAAAGTCAAAACTATTTTTGATTTTGTTCATAGTATTGATGTAATGATCTTAGGTATATGTGTGTGTTATCAGTTATTGGTATCGGCCTTTAGGAGATGAAAGTTATCGGCTATCGTTTTTAAAAAAACAGTTATCCTGCATCCCTAAATATATTGTGTAACTGTGCAGAGGTAACCCTCTGTAAAATCTTAGATAAAAGGGACTGTTTAAATATTAATCAAGACATACAAAAGCAGGAGATGAACACTGACATGTTTAAAACTGACTGAAAAACAGCCAGACTCAGGAAAATGATTAAAGACACTAAAGATAACAGGGTCGGGGTGAAGAAGCCTTCCTTCAGCAGTCTAATGGGAGCAGAATATAGAATACACTCAATTAATGAATAACCAGTTTGGTTAACTTTTACATGGCTGCTACTGCATATTGGATTTGTTCATTTCTTACATATTGCTGATGTAATATCCAGTTCCATGCACGGTGATTGTTGTTGCTTTTTAAAAAAAGCCAAATTAGACATGGATGGCCAAGGACCATATGTTGCATGGTCATGACTACCACTTGGTTACTCGTGTCTTCTCCGTTTTGTTTTCTCTTCCCACAGGGTGGCGACAGATCACAACATAGATAACACCACAGCCATCCTGAGAGACTGGCTCATCAGGGTGCAAAATGACTATCACTATGTGGAATGGAGGCCTGATGATGAATCCAGGTATTTTGTCTCTCTGTGTGTGAATGCTTAATGTTTGTATGAGTATGATGAGCATTTCCCTAAATAAATCTGACTTTGAAACTTTCAGTGGCTTTGAGGATGAGGTGGGACCAAAGCACTGGAATAATCTTCGTTATGAACATGTAATGAAACTTCGTCAGGCAGCTCTGGACACTGCCCGCGAAATCTGGGCTGACTACCTCCTGGTAAGAAATCATCCATTCAGGACTTTCATATGTTTCCTCTTATTATAAAATCTCATTTCTTTGTATTAGTAGATACAGAGTCTGTGGAAAGTACAGTAAACTAAACAGCTCACTCAACTCCAGTAATGTGCATTTGTCCACCATAATCTATTCTGCACTTCTTGTGCATGGAAATTGAATAAAAATGTGACTTATTTGAATTTAAAATTCTAACTTGTCAGTTCTTTCTGATGAACAAGTACACAGTGGTGGCTCTTTTTCCATCCAGTACAATCTCAAGTATGTTTTTGTTATTTTTATAATTTAATTCCTAATTTGTCTCTTCATTTACTGGAGTACAGAGGCTGAATTTGGGATACATGAAGGTAAACAAAACCAGGGTTTTTAGCATTTAGCCTTCCCTGCTGAAGAATCTGTAAACATGCACAGAAAGCTATTCAAAATATAGCAAAGTGGGTGACCTAATGGTTTATTTATTTATATTTATCATTTATTTCTTGGGTTAAAATATCTTTAACAGCTGTTTGACTTTCAGTCAGCTGTACCTTTACTGACCATCATTTTCTCATTCACAGATTCTCACATTTCCTGTCTGTCTTGACTGTTCAGTCAAATGATGAAACTGCAGAAAGGAAGCTTTTTTTAAATTCTAGAATGTAAAATAGCGAACTGCAAAAAACGAATAACCAAAGAAAAGAAAAAAAAAATCCCAGACAGTAAAACTACACACTGTAAGATGGGAAGACGTAGGAAGTTTTCTGATCAAGCTGTGCCGTTGCTGCTTCACTGGTTATTTAGTGGTCACAGGTGACAGTTTTTTAATGTGCTTGCATGAGTATGTTTGTACTTAATCATGAATATGAAGCCTTACTCTTCTATCCTCTTCTATACTGTTCATGTCCAGATGGCTGACTGTGACAACATGCTCACCAGTCCAGATGTGCTGTGGAAGCTGATGAGGGAAAACAAGACCATTGTTGCTCCCATGCTGGAGTCCAGAGCTGCGTACTCCAACTTCTGGTGTGGCATGACTTCACAGGTGCTACAATTTTCTTTCATTCTTTACACTACATGGAAACATTGTATGTGGTGTAGCTCATACAGTAAGGTTGTTTTTTAAAATGCTCTCCTGACAGTTTGGATGCTTCAGTGATTATATTAATGTCAATGAAAGAGAAATGCTTCTTTAAAAAAAATACTTTAGCCTTAGTCCATCCAACCAGCTTCTTTTGGAGTTCCTAAAAGACCACGATTATGCAATGACTTAAAATTATTACATAGATGCATCTCTCAGATATTTTTATCTTGGCCTTATTACACCAACATAACATTACCACCAGCATCCTACTTTATTCAGAACAAAGACACTCACAAGAGTGCAAAGATTATAAGATCAGAGGGTATTTCAAAGATGCTACAGATGGCAGATGAGATTTCTGTCTCATTATCTTGTGTTTAGAGGCGTCTGAGAAGAACATGGGAGGAAATGTGATGGTGGAATGAAACCAACACTGCAGATTGTGGAATTTTTTTATTTATTTTGGTATATCCAGATTGTACCCAGATTACTTTTAAAAAGCAAAGAAATATATTTTTACTTGCCATTGTTTTTTAATTAGGAATTAATAATATTACTTAAAGGTGGAGTAGGTGTTGTTTGAAAAACGGTTCCAACAATCCAACTCAAGTGAGATTTTGAAAATATACACTCCCTCCCTCCTCCCAAAGGCTCCGCCTCCTCCTCTTCAGCTCACCCCTCGAAACCACGCCTTCACATGATTCACGACTGCATGAACCATAGGGAGGGAGGGAGGGAGGGGTGATATTTGATGGACGTATTAGGCAGCCAATCAAAATAGTGATGATCACTTTTTTGATTGGTCAGAGTTTTTCTCTGATTATACCTTCTAGACTGGACCAAAATGTTTAGTTTTTTTTGCAAACATTTTATTTCAGTGGGTGCAATGGAAATGTGAAAAGGTTTTCAGGCAATATTGTAAAAAGTGTTGCAAAAAAACAACACCCACCCCACCTTTAAGTTAATTATATTTCCTCAGGGGTCATGCTCTGGGTCTCTGAAAAGTGCCAATTTATATTGTAATAGATGCTATACAAATAAAGTTGAATTGAAACTCAGTTTTATTTTTTTCCTTCTTATTAGGTATACATGGATATTATTACATTTGAAAACACATAATATGCGATAAATGTGGCAGAAGGAGGAATTTCTCATTAATATCCATTTTGTGTTTTGCAAATATATTTTTCATTTTACAGTGAAACTGTGAGTAATTTCTTCATGATTGTGATATATCAGTCAATCAATAAATCAATCACATTTTTCTTTCTTTTTATTCCTATTTTTTATTTTTATTTATTATTCTATTAAGCTTTGCTGATTGGTCAATTTGCAAATTAACATCTTGCAGTTATCAAAGTAGTCATTAAAGATTCATTTAGACATTCCTAAACCCAAAAAAACAAAAACACTATTACATCAGGTTACTATAAAGAGTAAAACATTCATGCAGTTCTACTTATTCAATTTCTTGTAATTTTTATAGCTCATTGGGATATCATGGAAGCAGTGTTGGGCAAGTTCACTTTCTACACAAACTAGTTCAGTTCATAGAAATTAAAATGAACTAGTTCAGTTCAACATTTGAACTAAATGAACTAAATAAATTAAAAATGAACTAAATAGTTCATTTTTAGTTCATTTTTTAAAAATTAATTTTTAATGTTGCTGCGAACAATTCTTTGTCAAAATGATTGCCACTGCCCATATACTACCTCACCACAAACAGCAATTACTTTATCCATTTTAACTGTAGAAAACTATTGGTCCAGTTCTGAATCCTGAACCAACCAGGGTTCACATTAGCATTGAAGGGACAGCTCATGTAAAACTGAAAATTCTTTTTCAGCTTCTCTCTACAGCAGCCATTCCCAAACTTCAGAATACCAAGGCCCAATTTGAAATGTGAAAAATCTCCACAGCCCACCGAAACCTTTAATCACAACTGTGATCAACATACAGGACAAGGAACCATGATCCGATATTAATGCAAGGGGTCAACAAATAAGGTGACACTTGTCATATTAAGTTAAGATGACAGTAGAATAACACTTAACTGGTTTGTTTTATTACTTCTTAGTGTTTTTTTTAATAATGTCATGAATATTTTACAGTAATTAAAAACATATTTAAAAAAGATCGAGGATTTAAAACACATTTTAACAGTTGAATTTTAATGACCTCTGACGGCCCACCTGCAGTCCCACGACGGCCCACCAGGGGGCCGCGACCCACACTTTGGGAATCACTGCTCTACAGTAGATTAAAAATATGAGGAAAAACTTGCTGCTAAATGGTATTTATTATAAGACAAAAACAGGTACTTAAGGTGCAAATGTTTTTTTCCCCCATTTCAATATTTCAACCCCCCAGCAGTCGGGGGTCTCCTCCAGCTCTGGGTAACTGCAGCTTTCATCTTCCTGCTTGTTTTAAACGTTTGATGACGTAATTGTTAGCGTGACAGCAGCGACAGCTGCTCCTTAAACTTGTTTATGCGATGCATTGTGGAAGCTGTCTGTGTTCGGTTTTTAACCATGGGGTGTCATTTTAACTGGCCTGAAGTCATTTTAATTCATAAACCTGGAACTTTGCATCCAGTCTTCTCCTGTTTTTTTTTTGTTTTGTTTTTTTTAAAGCAGAATAGATGTTAAAGAAAATGACGTGTAAATGACTGATGTTTTGTGCTCCCCAGGGTTACTACAAACGAACTCCAGCCTACATGCCCATCCGCAGGAGGGAGCGTCAGGGCTGCTTCGCTGTACCCATGGTCCACTCCACCTACCTGCTGGACCTCAGGAAAGAGGCCTCTCGTCAGCTGGCTTTTTACCCGCCACATCGGGAGTACAGCTGGGCCCTGGATGACGTCATCGTCTTTGCTGACTCAGCTCGCATGGCAGGTGAGAAGAACACAGTAGAGAGTTCGTTCAGCTGCTGAAATAAGTCAGCGTGTTTCTCTCTCCTCCCCACAGATGTGCAGATGTACATATGCAACAAAGAGACCTATGGGTATTTCCCGGTGCCAGTGCGTGCACATGCCACCCTGCAGGATGAGGCTGAGAGCTTTTTGCATACACACCTTGAGATCATGGGTGAGTAATGATATTGAATATAAGTTTCAGACAGATTGATCTAGAGATGCCCGCTGCAGGAATCTAAAAAGTGTAACCCAGAAAGGGCAGCCTCTGCTTTCTTTAATGATGGAATAGATTACACCTTGTAATAGGAAGTTTATTACTTTATCATGCCAATGTATTTATTGATTTCCTTTTCGAATCAAAACCAAGCTTTATTTTTGAAAGAATAGCTTTTACGTGGGCAACCCTGCTCTCATCCAGCATTTTGGGAAACTTTCTCCTGCTTTAAGGCTGTTCACTGTAATCATGAGTCACTTCTGCTTGATGCAGCTGAGAATAGAAAACTAAAGCCACCTACACCCCACATTTGTAAAGTTAGGATACACTCAGATATACAGTTAGATGATATGTATAGTTTTGCTTTATCTGTTAATCATTTACAATTATATGTTTGCATATGTACTCACATCTTCCTATTAGTATCTGATGTTCCTTTCTGTTTTCATTCATTGATTTAGGCTGTCGACTATACATGAACTTTTGGCTTCCATAGATGTTTAGAATTTTTGCAAAATTATGCAAAAAATACAAATATGACAAATGCTGCTGCTTACAGTTCTCTTAATGTCAGACTCTGACAACTAAAAAAGCCTATTCAGTAGGCAATAGAAATGTGTTTGGCTTTGAAACAGGGAATGTCCCCTGTCCTCTCTGTCCTCCGTCCTCTCTGTCCTCCGTCCTCTCTCTGTCCTCCGTCCTCTCTGTCCTCCATCCTCTCTGTCCTCCGTCCTCTCTGTCCTCCGTCCTCTCTCTTTCCTCCGTCCTCTCTGTCCTCCATCCTCTCTCTGTCCTCTCTCTATCCTCCATCCTCTCTGTCCTCCGTCCTCTCTCTGTCCTCCATCCTCTCTCTCCTCCATCCTCTCTGTCCTCCGTCCTCTCTCTGTCCTCCATCCTCTCTGTCTCCTCCTCTCTGTCCTCCATCCTCTCTGTCCTCCGTCCTCTCTGTCCTCCGTCCTCTCTGTCCTCCGTCCTCTCTCTTCCTCCGTCCTCTCTGTCCTCCATCCTCTCTCTGTCCTCTCTCTATCCTCCATCCTCTCTGTCCTCCGTCCTCTCTGTCCTCAGTCCTCTCTCTGTCCTCCATCCTCTCTCTGTCCTCCGTCCTCTCTGTCCTCCGTCCTCTCTCTTTCCTCCGTCCTCTCTCTGTCCTCCATCCTCTCTCTGTCCTCTCTCTATCCTCCATCCTCTCTGTCCTCCATCCTCTCTGTCCTCCGTCTCTCTCTGTCCTCCATCCTCTCTCTGTCCCCCGTCCTCTCTGTCCTCCGTCCTCTCTGTCCTCCATCCTCTCTGTCCTCTGTCCTCTCTCTGTCCTCTGTCCTCTCTCTATCCTCCATCCTCTGTCCTCCATCCTCTCTGTCCTCCGTCCTGTCTGTCCTCTGTCCTCTCTCTATCCTCCATCCTCTGTCCTCCATCCTCTCTGTCCTCCGTCCTGTCTGTCCTCTGTCCTCTCTCTGTCCTCCATCCTCTCTGTCCTCCATCCTCTCTGTCCTCCGTCCTCTCTGTCCTCCATCCTCTCTCTGTCCTCCGTCCTCTCTGTCCTCCATCCTCTCTGTCCTCCGTCCTCTCTCTGTCCTCCGTCCTTTCTGTCCTCTGTCCTCTCTGTCCATCCTCTCTGTCCTCTGTCCTCCATCCTCTCTCTGTCCTCCGTCCTCTCTGTCCTCCGTCCTCTCTCTGTCCTCCCTCTTCTCTGTCCTCCATCCTTTCTGTCCTCCGTCCTCTCTGTCCTCCATCCTCTCTGTCCTCCGTCCTCTTTGTCCTCCGTCCTCTCTGTCCTCCATCCTCTCTGTCCTCCGTCCTCTCTGTCCTCTCCTTCCTCCATCCTCTCTGTCCTCTGTCCTTCCTCTGTCCTCCGTCCTCTCTGTCCTCGTCCTCTCTGTCCTCCGTCCTCTCTGTCCTCCGTCCTCTCTCTGTCCTCCGTCCTCTCTCTGTCCTCCATCCTCTCTGTCCTCCGTCCTCTCTCTGTGCCTCCCTCTTCTCTGTCCTCCGTCCTCTCTGTCCTCCGTCCTCTCTCTGTCCTCCCTCTTCTCTGTCCTCCGTCCTCTCTGTCCTCCGTCCTCTCTGTCATCCATCCTCTCTGTCCTCCATCCTCTCTCTGTCCTCCGTCCTCTCTCTGTCCTCCGTCCTCTCTGTCCTCCGTCCTCTCTCTGTCCTCTGTCCTCTCTGTCCTCCGTCCTCTCTGTCATCCATCCTCTCTGTCCTCCATCCTCTCTCTGTCCTCCATCCTCTCTCTGTCCTCCATCCTCTCTGTCCTCCGTCCTCTCTGTCCTCCATCCTCTCTGTCCTCCATCCTCTCTGTCCTCCGTCCTCTCTGTCCTCCGTCCTCTCTGTCCTCCATCCTCTCTGTCCTCCGTCCTCTCTGTCCTCCGTCCTCTCTGTCCTATCTCAATCCTCTTCTCTTTCTTTACCCGGCAGGCCTTCAGCAGGAAGGTCCCCCTCTCATTTTTTTTATTTTCCCACAGTGAAAAATCCGCCATTGGAGCCCTCCAACTTCCTGTCTGTTCCTCCCAAGCAGCCTAACAAGATGGGCTTTGATGAGGTAAACACACACACACGCACACTGACGAGCACACACTCTAACATCTGTGTAAGCGTTTGCATTTATTTGCTTTCAGGTTTTTCTGATAAATCTTGTGCGGAGGAGCGACCGTCGTGAGAGAATGCTGAGAACTCTGTACGAGCAGGAATTCAGCTGTAAGGTTGTTGCTGCTGTGGATGGCAAGTACGTCTCTTCAACCCCCCCCATCCCCCCTCCTTTGTCTACCTGGTCTGTTCCTCTGCAACAAATTGTCAAAACTGATGTAGTGGGTGGAGCTGAGAAAAGCAACAAGGTGTGAGGTGGTTGGTTGCTAACTGGTATTTAAGTACTTCATTTGTGACACAATTATCATAATATCACTTAGACATTATAAACTATTTTTATTTTTCTTCTAATACCTAAATTTAAAAGTCTGTCCTATTTCCTAATGCCTGGTATATGTTTTATATGTGTTTTCCGTGTTTATTCACTCCTTTGCCTCCCATTTGCACATGCACATTAATTCAATTCAATTTTCAATTCAATTTTATTTATATAGCATCTGTTACAATGACAATTGTCTCTAGGCGCTTTACAGAGACCCAGATCATGACCCCTGAGCAAATATCATCAACTAAGATTATATCATTAAATCCAATCAATGATAATGGCAGATAAAAAACTCCCACGTAGGGAGAAAACATTACAGCCACATTATTTATTGATTCCACTTCTGATATCTTTGTTCTTTTAATTCCTTCTCCTCAGAGCTCTGAACATATCCAATATAGAGTCTATGGGGATTAAGATGCTACCAGGATACAAGGACCCTTATCATGGTCGACCTCTCACCAAGGGTGAACTGGGTTGTTTCCTTTCTCATTACAACATCTGGAAGGAGGTAAAACATGTGGGCGGGCCTCTAGGTACACCTGCAATTAGTAGATAACATTTACTATCAAAACAGTTTAGCACCGTGTTTTTGTCAGGTCAACTTATAAATAATGCACTGATATGTCAGTTAGGGCACTTCTTTCGGTCAGCTGCTATTTTCAGTGACTCGACTTTATTTGTCTACCAATTTACAACTTAGAATAGCATCCCCTTAGAAATTCAATCATTTCTGCTGAGCTGGGGTTGTTGTAATTTGATGGATGGAACAGTAAAAACAGATTGGAAATGGTGGGAAAGAGAGCAGGAGAATGATATGCAGCACATGTGGTATGTGCAGCTTGAAAACTCATTTGTTAGGTCACCAGTCATTAAAATGTTGTTGATATCTCCTTAAAAACGGTCAGCTTGTGCACTAATAAACTTTTACCAAAGCACTCCTACCATGTTTTGAATGGTCCACACAAGTGCTGTTCCATGCTTTCACTTAAACTTTAAATATTAGTAGCAAGCAAAACTGATCCAACACTCATGTTGAGTTTCATTGCTAAATAAGAGTTGGATGTATTGTTTTCATTTATAGACCAGATGTCAATTTTCAGTGGAAAGGCCTCTACACTTAAGTTAGATGTTAAGTTAGCAATATGACCAAGAGCATGCTCATAGATTTCTTCAAAACCCTTGAAAATTTTCACCATGAATGTGTCCCTCAGGGACACACTGTCCAGGCCCAGTTCTGCTGTAATGTCTTGAAACATTGGAGGGAGGGCCTTTGGTGCAGTCAATCTGAAATGTGGGGGTGTGGCATCATGCAAACACAAGGCCACTCACACTCGGCTGAAGACAAGCACATCATTTGTCCACTCTCCGTGGCAGATTTGGCTAAGTGCAACGTCCTCCTTTTTTAAAATTCAGCTCAAGTTGAGGAGTTGCTACTTTTTGCACAGCTGCCTCTTCAATTGCCATTGGGTGCGTTTACATGGGAAGTTTAATTCCTCTTTAATTCAGAATTAAAGTTAAAGCCGAATAAAAGTTACCATGTAAACACTTAAAGGTGGAGTAGGTGTTGTTTGAAAAACGGTTCCAACAATCCAACTCAAGTGAGATTTTGAAAATATACACTCCCTCCCTCCTCCCAAAGGCTCCGCCTCCTCCTCTTCAGCTCACCCCTCGAAAACCACGCCTTCACATGATTCACGACTGCATGAACCATAGGGAGGGAGGGAGGGAGGGGTGATATTTGATGGACGTATTAGGCAGCCAATCAAAATAGTGATGATCACTTTTTTGATTGGTCAGAGTTTTTCTCTGATTATACCCTCTAGACTGGACCAAAATGTTTAGTTTTTTTTGCAAACATTTTATTTCAGTGGGTGCAATGGAAATGTGAAAAGGTTTTCAGGCAATATTGTAAAAAGTGTTGCAAAAAACAACACCCACCCCACCTTTATTCCATATGAAAATGTCAATTCCGAATTAACTTAATTCCGAAGTAAGTGGCTGGTTTATTCCCATTTTAATTCCGCATTAAGTAATTCTGCGGTCATGTATACACTCATTCCTCTTTAAATTAATTCCCGTCTTTCTGCGCATGCTCGTTCCCTTGCCCGTCTGTCGCGATGACGCTTATATTCCGGGAGCACGCGGTAAACGGTAGTCAAGAGCAGAGACGATTTATTTAATAAATAGCTTGGAGGAACTGGAAATAATTAAAAGAACAGATGGCAGGAAACATAAAAATTGTGAACTTTTCAACGCGGCCAGGTTAAATGAAGGAGGTTTCACAGATAGAGACGCCACCCAGGTCAAAAATAAGTGGAATGTTGTTGCTAACCAGTTAGCTAAGTTTGTTTTCTTCTGGTAGATGTAAAGACGTCCGCCCCCCCCATCCTATCAGAACCCTTCCCAACCCCCAGACCTAAAGCAGAGTTGGATAAAGCCGAACTAACGTGTTTTCCATGTAAACCTTAATTCGGAATTACTATTTCCATGTAAACTTGAAGGAAAATAGTT
Source organism: Hirundichthys speculiger (assembly GCA_018398805.1). NCBI lineage: Eukaryota > Metazoa > Chordata > Actinopteri > Beloniformes > Exocoetidae > Hirundichthys > Hirundichthys speculiger. The sequence goes on along the minus strand of JAGFBZ010000307.1, from coordinate 454,136 downwards.
TAATTCGGAATTATTTAATTCCTAATTTTAATTCCGAATTAAAAAACATCATGTAACCGCAGCCAGTGTTATAAATTGAAAAAAATAGACATTACATGAATTGCTTCACAAGTACAGTTTAGATGACACTATGAGTTCATTTGTATTTGTATGCAATGTATTTCTCTAAATCCTGGTGTGTTTGTGCTTGTGTGTGTATGTTTAGATAGTGGATCGTGGTCTGCAAATTTCCTTGGTTCTTGAGGATGACCTGCGCTTTGAGGTGTTCTTCAGACGCCGTCTCCAGGCGTTGTTGCAGGAGGTTACAACACACAAGTTGGACTGGGATCTCATGTGAGTTAGCTTTCAGCAAACAGGAAAAACAGTTTAGCAAACAAAGAAGGTTGTTTTCCCCGACAGTCACATCCATCTACCTGACATTCATGGTTTCTTTATTACAACCAATGAAATGTTGATAAGCTGGTTGGAATGAAATGTTATTACTTTCCATTATTACGTAGTATGTATGTATGTATGTATGTATGTATGTATATATATATATATATATATATATATATATATATATATATATATATATATATATATATATATATATATATAACCACTAATTAATCTGATATGCACGTCTTTGTGGGAGGAAGCCGGTGTGTGTTATGTGTGAGTGTATATATATATATTAGGGCTGGGCAAGTTAACGCCCAGCCCGAGTTATCGCGTTAACTCATTAATTTATTAACGGCTACATTTATTTTATCGCGCTTTAACGCATGTTGATCACATGCTTTTTTTTAAAAAGTCTGTTACTGACTGCTGCCAAACCGGAAGATAATTGGCAGGTAAACATGCGGCAAAGCTGAAACAGACATGGAGAGTGGTAAAAATCAGTAAACTTTACAGTTCAGGTAGCAACTCAGGTAGAAATATTAACAATTCTGTCTGAAAAAAAACTTTCAAACTCCTTTGTTCAAGATGATGGCGTCATTCCTCCATGTTCCATCAGATCTGCTCCATGTGTTCTAGTGATCGACCGATATGTTTTTTTCAGGGCCGATACCGATACCGATCATTAGTAGTCAGGAAGGCCGATAGCCGATATTTTGAGCCGATATTCATCAATTTTTTATTAAATGTTATATTTTAACACTAGAACCACCGAAGCAATCTCACAGATGGTTAGGGATGTTATTATGTGAATAACTTTCTCCAAACAAAATTTACAGGTCTGCCATTACATTACTTTTCCTAAATATGTATGTTTTATATTTTCTGAAGTCTTTAACATATTAAAATAAAATACATAGGAGTTCTAGTCACTTGTTCCTCAGACCGCCACAGCCGTCCTGCAGACTACCATCATGTACAATACTACACAGTTATTCGCGATTACTTCAGTCCCCCCACCCCCCGCCTCACACACGCACACATAGGCAGAGACAAGCAAACAAAATATGAATAAGTGTAACTGGAAAAATTCCACTTCAAGAACTGATTGTTGTGCGAAAACAATTACATCATATCTGGCGGTCTGAGAGACGGCTGCAGCGCTTCGAGGGGGTGCTATAAAGTTCGCGGTCCGCCTCTAAAATAAACTATCAAAGACAACTTCACCTAACATTTTTGGGATCTCTCAATCAACACAAAGAGATAAAGTTAAATAACTCGGTAGTTCAGCAGTTATTATTGTCCGACTGTTTTCTGTCAGACGGACGGTGCTTTGCTGCTCTGCAGTTACTCCCGTGGTAACACACTATTCTCTATCCTCGTCACGCTTTCATGCAATAAAACTAGACTGAATTTAGTTTGAGTTTTTTTCTCACACACATACGCTTCGACTATAACGGACTGTTCTCATATCGATTTTTTTCAGCAGCTTTGTCTTAAATCATTCAGATGCGTCGGGAGCTACTACGAGCCAGCAGAGCTGCCGCTGATGTTTATTACATTTTTACCGTATTCTGCTCATAGTAAAGTTACTAGTAGTTGTGACATGCAGAGGACTGGGATGTTTATTACAATTTCAGGAGTTTCCTGTGTTAACGTACCTTTGACACATTCGTCCACACTGGAGCTTCTCCACACGAGAACATTTATCTCTCCGCCGTGTTTGAGGACCTTGCAAAAAGTTTTGGCTTCTGATTGGCTTTGTGTCTATGTGCTTGGATTGCGTAATCAAGATGGCGCTGTGAGCGGGGCAGAGAAGCGCAGCTGCATCCGAGCCAAAATAATTTAGTTTTAAATCGGCCCGTTGGATTAAAAAAAGGCCGATGCCGATATACGTAAAAATGCCAAATATCGGCGCCGATAATCAGTCCGGCCGATAATCGGTCGATCCCTAATGTGTTCACTGTCCTGCTGTTCTCTAGCTGGTTACTGCAGTGCGGCTCCATCTAGTGGCTCAGATGTGTAATGACAACAGAAAGTCTGTTCCTTGATTATAAAACAAAGCCATTTCTGGGTCACGTAAACCAGACAATAAAATATTAAAAACAAATTCAGTCCCGTGGCCTGTTTGCTAAAATTGAAATATAAAAAAACAGGCATTTTGTTTGGTTTCTTTGTGTTAGATTATATAACGGAAAATTTTTTTTTCCGTATTAAAAATGTTAATTTTAAAGATTTTTTAATGGCAGTTGAAAATGGAAAAAAAACAAATGATTCATAGATAATTACGGACTTATAAAGTTACAGAACTTTAACATGGACATTTTCATTTTAAAGTTCTCCGAGACGGAGGATTCAACAGAAACAAGGTTATTTGTAACAACTGACAAGTTGAACTCCCCGTTAAAAGTTTCTGCTGTTACCTCAGAAATTACCTGTTTTAATGTTCTAAATGTGGCCTCTAGATTGTTAGGATTTTGTTGGTAGACTTTTTTTATTTGTCATAAAAAAAACAGGATGACATTAATGTCCTGGCAGTGGCAATAAGCTTTATTTTATTTGACATTTTTTTAAGATGAGATTTACACTAAATATGTGTTACTGACAAGTGCTGATGTTAAAAGTGTTTGAACAACAAATGTTATGGCACTTTAGTTCATATGGCAGCAGAACATTTAAATAAAAGCGACCTTTACACTACTTTTGAATTCATTATTTGAATTTCCGTATACAATGCGATTAATTGTGATTAATTAGGGAAATCAAATGTTAATTGTTGCCCAGCCCTAATTTATATATATATATATATATATATATATATATATATATATATATATATATATATATATATATATATATATATATATATATATATATATATATATATATATATATATATATATATATGTATATATATAAAATGAAAAAATCCATGTTAAAGTTCCTCGTCTTTATCAATCCGTGTATCATTAGTTCTTTCCATTTTCAATTGTCAATCAAATAAAATTGACTGATTGATTTAATTAATCCTTTAATTTAGGATGTTTCCTAAGAACGGAAACGATCGGAATGTTTGCTGGACTAAAGATGGTGAAAATATGATCGTTTTAAAAAAGTGGTCAAGTGTCTCATTTTGCCCCAGCTACAGAGGTAAACTGAGACAAAGCCCAGATTTCAAGGGGATAAAGTGACCCTGCTTGGGGTAAAATGATCCGCTTACTTTTTTTCTACCACTCTGGAGGTGACTCTGAACAAACACAAATACAGCAAAGTATCATTCTAAATATGTTTGATTCACCATTCAAATGAGAGAAAAGAACCACTTCCACAGTAGGGGAGCTCGGATTAGGACACCCCTCATTCCACAGTTTCTTTTGTCTTTCTTCAAAAGCTCTGGATCGGCTTCTTTTTTGGTTTTCTTTTGCATTTTTTCTGCAGTTTCTTTCATCTTTCTCCTAAAGCCCTTTCAAGTACCTGCATCTCAGGAGTGTTGGTGAGGAGAGCGGTCTTTACGCGCCTCCATCTGGTTTGTTTTCTTGGGGTGAACTTTGGAAGTGCGATGATTTCCTGCGGAGGAACATTTCCAGGTCGGCTAGTTATTTGTCCCGCATCGTGTCAGCTGGCGCGTGAGTGGGCGAATTCATACGGGAGGCTGCGTTATCTGCAGCGGGAGGAGGGTCATCTTCAGGCGGATCATCTGCAGGGTGCAGGCCTTCAATAACTTCTCCTGGAGGTGGGCCATCTCCGGTGGCAGGCTGTAGTTCAGGGTTTGGCCGGTCTGATGGAATGGATGGTGCAAAACCTTCATCCGGGAAAATGTCACAATTGTCTGGGAAAATCCCAGTGGACCTAAACCCAGAAGTGATGTGTGGTGTCGCAGTTGTAATGAAGGCTTGATTCACAACTCCTGCAACCTGGTAGATGGTGACTGTTTTGCCAGGATTCAATCGCATCCACCCATCGAGAGCTCGGCTGTATTGGGCTTTGAATGGACCGTACACGGCCACATCCAGAGGCTGCATGATGGGATGTGTGAGGTGGAAGAGTGAGCATAACGATACCATTGCTCCTGGTGAGTTCTACTGCCCTGACTGATGTGAGCTTTAAGATTGTCCATGATTAGCAGCATTGGGTGGTCAGGGGCGCTGTAAGTGTGGTTTATCAGGTGATCGAGGAACTCGGCTCAGGTATCTTCATTCATCCATCCTGTTCTGGTGGATGTACCTTTTGGTCCTGGAGGTGATTGATCATAAAGCAGTCTTTAAACTTTACTCTGGGAAAGACGAACATGGGAGGTAAAGCGTCCCCAACAGCATTCACAGTTTACCAGTTCCCCTCTCTCGGCTGACGTGATGGAACCAACTTGCCTTTTCCCTCTTTGTGTCACAACCTGATTCCAACAGAAAGTTCAGAATTAATGGCAATCTGTAGGCTAGGCTGCTGATGCTGCTGCAGCCTGCAGATGCTCTTAAGAAGTAGCTGGTTATGTTATTACAAGGCTCCTGTCAATGTACTGCCTCCAGGGTGAGAACTGCGGGTCCCAGAGCGAGCCTATCCGATTTCAGACCACCATTCTCACCCTCGCTTGCTCGGAGGTCCCTCTGGCCACCGGAGAACCAGCCTGGAGCCTGTCTGAGGACCAGGACAGGGATAAGAACCAGAGCCTATCCTTGGCCTTAGCTTAGCTGGAGAGAGAGACCATAGGACTGTTCAGCAAGTTCTTTCAGGTGTTTGGAAAGTCCTTCCTCCATCTCATCAGTGAAAATTCTCTTTGCATGGGCCACTGAACCCCAGGCCACTGCAAGAACGTCCCCCCGCTCATTTTTTCTTATAAATCTTAGGAGGCTTGACTTGTCAGTATTTCGGTCCCCTGAAACAACTCTTAAGGACTCCCTTTTCGACATGACCTCAGTGGCTGCACTTTCCATCTGTTCAATGGAGGTTTTGCCCCAAGTTGTCTTCCTGTTGTATTTCCTTGGCATGATGGATTTTTCATACTGTTTAAGAAAAACAAAACTTATTTTTTGTCTTACTTTGCCTCCAGGGGAAAAGTGAAGCAGTGTCTTACTTCGCCCCAGGACAATTGTCTCACTTTAACCCTCCACCACTTTTTTATTAAACAACCTTTCTGCAGAATTCAGGCCAATCTTTATCTCGCAGCACCGCATCATTTTAAAAGGCCATAGTTCAACAATATATTGGATATGAGTTTGTCCACTTGAATCAATGATTTTTAGCACCAGAGTTGATTATGGTGAAAACTGAAAAATTTACTTTTACATCCCAAAAATGTATTTTTGTACAAAACACATGCTTATCACAGCACAACGGAGTCACACTCTTCATGGCCACGGTGAAAAGGATAAGCCTTGATAATCAGTCGCTCAAATGACCACAGTTGCAGCAGCGGAACATGTCACTGCCGGGCCGGGGGCGGGGCTCATGACCGGGCCCTTTAAACCCAATAAAGCTTGTGATTACATTGTTTTACAACATACACATGCCTGCAACAGCGGGACTTACAAGCATTACTACATTTTTGACACATAGCTCAAAGCATTTGATATTAAGAGTTCAACACCACGAAGAGCGACCATGTCATTCTAAAATCAATCAAACCTGTAGTATTATGGGATGACAATGACTGTATATGCATGGTCAGTATTAGTTTCTGTGTATGGGATGTACAGTAATCCCCCACACTTCGTGGTCTCAGCAATCATGGTCTCAGTACATCGTGGAAGTTTCGAAAATATTCATAGAAAAAAAATATTCGAAAACAAAATTGAAAAAAATTCAAACAAAGCACGCGAGGCTGAAGCGAAACCCATCACATCAAGAACGAGTCTCGGGAAGGAACAAGAGCCGGTCACAGCCCCCATTAACCACAAAGTGTGGGGGATTACTGTATAGTCAAGGTTATTGAACTATTATATTCACACTGTTAATAAAGTGCTTGTACTGTAGTTTTTCATGATATGAAATTCAATGGTGAAACAAATTCAATCCTCTTCCATCTTAGACTTTGTCCAAGTCGAACATTCCATTAAAATTTCTTCACGATTAGGCAGAAATTTAGCAGTTTTAAATGTCAGGACTGTTGTTGTTTTATGTAAATGATATCTGATCTCTTGAAATCTTATTTAGTTATATTGGACGTAAGCGGATGCAGGTGGACCACCCAGAGAAGTCTGTACCAAACATCCATAATCTGGTGGAGGCAGACTATTCCTACTGGACCCTTGGCTACATGTTGTCATTACAAGGAGCCCAGAAGCTCCTGCGGGCTGAACCTCTAAGCAATATGCTTCCTGTTGATGAGTTCCTCCCTGTGATGTACAACAAACATCCAATGTAAGGATAACTTAACTTCTCTTTATGCCTCTTTTCGGTGTACTCTTTTGGACTTTTGTTCTCTGCCACTTTTCTTGAGCCAATTACATTCTTGATCCTTGTCCTTTCTGGTCTGATCTTGTTGGTCTTGTCCTTTCTTATCAGCTCAGAGTACATGGACCACTTTGAGCATCGGGACCTGCATGCATTTTCTGCTGAGCCGCTTCTGGTCTATCCAACTCATTACACGGGTGATCCAGGCTACATAAGTGACACGGAAACCTCCGTTGTCTGGGACAACGAGACAGTCAAAACTGACTGGGATCGAGCCAAGTCAAGGAAAACTCAGGAGCAGGGCAAGCTGAGCTTCGAGGCTCAGAACTCTGATGTGCTACAGTCTGAACTGGACAACTGGAGCGCACGAGATGAGCTGTGATGATGTGAAGAAGCAAGGACATAAAGATTAAGAGAGTAAGAACTCTAAAATACAGAAATGAGTGAGATAGAACAAAGCTGTGATAGAATGCAGAAAGGAAAATGGGGAGGGCGTGGGATGGAAAAGAGGAGAATAAAGAAGGAACAGCAGAGATGACTGACAATAATTGAATCAGGAAAAAATTGTTTTCTTTGAACATTTGTCACTCCACCATTGAGTTTCGAGAGAGATTAGATGTAGAGTTAACTATTGAAGAGTCAGCTAGCAGCTTTTGATTAATTTATTGCATTCAAATTACATGCCTCATTCACAGCCTGATCCATTCATGATTATCTCTCTGTTTTTGACTGAGGTTTTCCAGACTCATGCCATGATGCGCACATCTCTCTAGGTGTGTTTTGTAGCAAAATAAATATCGGAAGGAAGTTGGATATTAGTAGCACATTGGCAACTTTGAGATGTTATCAGACAACTTCAGGCAGCATTTTAACTGCCCTGTTAAACATCAACAAATCAAAACCTTTAATACATGTTAAAGCTGCAGTATGTTTTGAGTTAAATGAAAGCCTTTCTAAAATGATATTATTATATTACTTTATTATATTTCATTTTGACTAAAATCATCTCTTAAGAGAAACCAGATTCTTTAAGTATTGCCTTTGTATTTGTTTTCCTCTGCTGTTCCCTGTGAGCTGTTTGGTTTGTGACCTTTTGCATGTACACAAGCTGAGGCCAGTTCTACCAAAGAGAGTTTTATTTTTAGACAATAATTTAAATAGCTATTACAAAAGATGCAAACAAAGAAAAAGATATAATTTTCTGAGACAGAAGTATATCTCTATGTTCCTGCTGTCTATTCAAATCATCTTGTGGTCCTTACTGGGGTCCTGAAATCTAATATCTCTTTTAGTGTCTCGTAACACCTTAATTAGTTATGTTCTTCACTTATTATACATATGTATTTATATTTTTTTTAATTTGTTTTCTTTAATGAGTGTATTTGTGTTTTTTCACATAATACAAAACTTTATAACATTTGAACAGCAGAATCAATGTCGTGTTTCCAGTTTTTCCTGTTCACAACATATTGCAGTTTTAAGACAAACTACCAGCTTTTGTAACATGTTTGGTCAGAATAAATGAAATTAGATCTTTAAAGCCTTTCAGTACTTTGTCTCAACTGTGTTTGAAAATCTTTTCTTGTTTTATTTTTTAACTAACAGAAGAATAAATCATATACTATATTTTACCTTACAGTTAGGCGACCAGTGGGAAACATCCATCATCAACACATATTGGTGTGAATGCATTAATTCAATTCAATTCAATTCAATTTTATTTATATAGCGTCTGTTACAATGACAATTGTCTCTAGGCGCTTTACAGAGACCCAGAGCATGACCCCCGAGCAAATATCATGAACTAAGATTATATCATTAAATCCAATCAATGATAATGGCAGGTAAAAAACTCCCACGTAGGGAGAAAAAAAACCTTTATACCAAACAGTGGCAAGGAAAAACTCCACTTTAAGAGGAAGAAACCTTGAGCAGGACCTGGCTCATATGGGGGGACCTTCCTGCCGAAGGCCAGCCGGGTAGAGAAAGAAAAGAGGGGAGACTGGACAGAGAGAGGATGGAGGACAGAGAGAAGATGGAGGACAGAAAGAGGATGTAGGACAGAGAGAGGAGAGCACAGAAAAAGTAAAAAATAATAACAAAGAAGTAGTGGAATTGTTGTAGGGTGAATGCAAGCAGGCTATGGAGGGCCCTTGGGCGTGTGGTCAGCGTAATGAGCCATGATAGGCTCTTGAGTATCAGTAATGTGCGGGTGGGGTGTAGGTGAGGTGTGCGCGAGAAAGGGGGGAGGAGGGGGTTTTGGTCTAAGAAAAGAGAAGGGTAGGATTTCAAGCAAAAGGATGCGATATATAAACATAAACAGATGGAGGCAGCAGCACTGGGATGAGATGGCCAGAGGACCAGGTCGCCGATCACCACGCCAGTCGGCACCCAAACACAAGTGGAGGAGAACCCCGGGATGGACAGAGGATGGAACTGCAAGTCAGCATGAAACCCAGGAAACTCTGGCCTGCAAATACACAGAAAGAAAAGGGGGCAGAAACAGCACAACAAACCACAGGAAAGCAAAGAAAATGGAGCACAGTTTCAGTAACAGGGTGCTCCCAAATAATTATAAATGAGCTGGAGGAGGAGGAAGGGAGGAAGAAAGGGAAGAAAAAGGAGAAGAGCAGTGGAGACACCACTCAGCAGGTCATGTTGGTGTCCCCCTGTAGCGTAGGCCTATAGCAGCATAACTATGACGAAGCTGTGATTAAGACGAGCTACTCAAGTCTTACTACTACAACTATAGTTATAACTATTAGTCCCTACACACTATAGATTAGACTAATTGAAGGCTTTACTGAACAGAAATGTTTTCAATTTAGTTTTAAAAATGGAGATGGTATCAGCCTCCTTAATCCAAACTGGTAGCTGGTTCCATAAAAAAGGTGCCTGGTAGCAGAAGGCCCGTCCTCCAAACCTACTTTTAGATATTCTAGGAACGACGAGTAATCCTGCACTCTGAGAGCGGAGAGCTCTATTAGGAGCATAACATGCTATCAAGTCTTGTAAATAACAAGGAGCTAGGCCATTAAGGGCCTTATATGCGAGAAGCAGAATTTTAAACTCAATTCTAAATTTCACGGGAAGCCAATGGAGGGAGGCTAACACGAGAGAGATGTGATCTCGCTTGCGGATTCCTGTCAGCACCCTCGCTGCTGCGTTCTGGATCAATTGAAGGCTATTTAGCGAGCTTTTCAGACATCCTGCTAACAACGCATTACAGTAATCCAGTCTAGAGCTAACAAACGCGTGGATTAATTTTTCGGCATCACCCTGGGAGAGGATGCTTCTAATCTTGGCAATATATCAGAGATGAAAAAAGGCAGTCTTGCAAACCTGATTAATATGCTGCTTAAATGACATATCCTGATCAAAAATGACTCCAAGTTTTTCACAACTGTGCTGGAAGCCAGCGTAGATCCAGTCAATCCATTCCTCAGGTGTTTGGGACCAAAGACAATAACCTCTGTTTTATCCGAGTTTAGAAGCAAAAAGTTAGAGGACATCCAGGACTTAATGTCATTAAGACACCCTTGAAGTTTAGCCAAAGGTTTAGGCGTTCACAACTATTGTATTCCTCTTTCTCTTTATGAGGCATGGCCAATGCGAAGCATTGAACCACACTGAAAAACACATCAAAATTTTAAACCTGCCTTTTCCTCTTTCATGCCCACACCTTTTCATCAACCTACATAAATTATACATCAGATGATGTAACTTTTGTGTCTGTGTGGCGATTCGTTTTCCGTCAAATCAACCTAGAGTACGAAGAAGGTGATTAACGGCTCCATTTTATTCCAATTGGAGAGAGATTAACCAAGTACATTCCATCAGATTTTGACAGGTTGACCTCGGGTTGACCCCGTTGACCGGACCCTGACCCCCAACCACCCACCCCACCCCCCAAAAAAAACCCAAAAACACACACATCTGTTTTTAATCAATCATTGTGTTAAACAAAACCCCCTTGCCTTCAGTCCCTCCCCTTTGTCTCCTCCCCTCCTAAACAGATATGTTTGATATTCACATATTATTTTAAATAACTTGCAGTATACTTGCGATATACACTCACCATGTCTGTTCCAATGTCTCATGATCAAATGCGGGTCATTAGCGAGACACCCGTAATAATCATACAAGAGTTGGACAGCAATACAGGTGTTACAGAGAAAACTGCTGTACATATGGAGAATTCAGGCACCACCACCTAGCTGTCTGCGAGAGGAGTGGTCATTGGAGCTCTATGGATTGCGCAGTAGCTGGGGATACATCTTCAACGATGAGACGGGGGAACTGGGTCTCTCTCAGGTTGAAGAAGGGAAACTTCCTTGGACCAATGTGGCAGTCTTGTCCTCCAATGATTGGGATGTTCTTATTATGGTGAACCCAAGCAATCTTGTAAAGCTTCGGTGTTCTCAGGCAGAAACAACATTTAAGGCAGTCTGGCTCACAAAAACCTCGGGCGCAGGCCAATGGTTTTTCTGAGCCACATACGATGTTACTGCGGAGTACTTTGTCCTTGATCTTTTCAATTCGGATTGTGGAATCTTTCGTACTCTGCTAGCTATCCTTATGGTTGCATGGTGTGAAAAGATGGAGGAGTTTTCTGAAAAAATTACCTCCCTTTTCCACGGCTGCCGCAAGTGGAATAATGCTTAGTGATTAGAGTGATGAGAAAAACGCTTTCCTTTCAGACCACGCCTTAACCACACCCCCTTGTCAGACCTTAACCAACCCCATTCGTTTAGGTTTCACCACTCCCACTGGCCACCCCTTCAACAATTCTATCACTCCGTCCTAGCCACACCCACCACAAAAACTGTTTAAAGAGTCTCTCCTTCCTCCAGACCAATTAAACTCTACAACTCTACTCTTACAACTGAGTGCTATTGAAAGACCCAAGGAAGAAACCATGATAGCAAAGAATCATCTGAACACCCGTAGATGTTTAATGATGATCCCTGAGTACATCCCTGGGATGTTGGTGGAGAAGATGATCTCACACAAACCTACATTGAAACCTACATCAGAGTTAGGCCCTGAGTGTGCTCCGGAGCCGGTGATGGAAATTGTGGTGGACATGTCTGACACAGTATCTGAGTCTGAGGAGGTTGACCATTCACCGAGATCCCTTCCACAGTCTGAGATTCTGGAGATGGATGGATCACCCCAGGCCTTGCCTCCTCTTCCTGATACTCCGGAGAGCCCACCCCCTCCTTCACCTGTGGATGAGAGTACAGTGGACGGGTTGATGTCAAGTATCATCCTGAAACTAGTGAAAGCTGACTCCTTGTCATCAAGATCCGGAAAGAGGAATGCTACGGTTGCATAGTTGACCATCATAGTCAGAGACAGAATGAGTGTTTGGACATCCTGGAAGAAGAATTCTTCGAAAGCCGTGCTCAGGAGATTAAAGAACCACTCTTTAACCGTAATTTCATTCCAGGCATCAGCCAATTCTTGAACGTGTACCACGTCCATGTGGAGGAATCGAGAGTCCCAAAAATGGTAGAAACTCTGATGACCAACGTACGTTAGCCAAATGAGGAGGAGGAGGAGGATGACAACTTTCTGAACGGAGACTCCTCAGAAACAACCTTGAAACTTTGGGTAGCTTCTGGAAATGTGTTGAATAGTTTTACATGCTAGAACTACAGTTTTTATATTTTACCGATGCCTGAGAGGGGGAAAAAAAAGAAAGGAACCTCTTTTTCATAACATGAAAAAGTGTCCAAGCCTACTTGTCTCATGTTAGTCACGCATTTTAAAACACTGTTTTTGTATACTATTGTTAGTTTTAATTTGTTTTATACTCGTGTTAGTTTTTAAAAACACTTGTTATATACTATTGTTAGTTTTAGACTGAACAAGATGCTTATACTCTCCACAAGCCAGCCTGAACACATTTTCCAAGAAAGAAAGAGTTTTTGTCTCACGTCCTCTGTTCCAATTCCAAGCTGACCTGTGCGATATGCAAGCTCTGGCTGAACATAATGATGGATATAATTATTTATTAACGGTCATAGGTGTATTTTCCAAGAAGGCCTACATACGAGCCTTGACGAGAAAAACTGCTGCAGAGGTGATCCAAGTGTTCCAGTCAGTGTTTGAGGAAAGTCAAATTCTGATTGAAGCTACAAACAGATGCACTCCACTTTGGCATTGGTCTGGAGTCCCTTTTTATTTTTTAGCTGGCGCCAGTGCTGGAAAGCCGTACCGATAACCACTCTTGTTCTGTTTGGTTCTTCATTTAGCTTCCACATGGTATGTGCGCTTTAAAGGATTGAGGGTTTTACATCACTCTACCCTCCAACTCCAGTCAGGATGTTTTCAACGATAATACCAGCGATAATTTTCATGTGGATTTAGTGAAGACTATTGATTTAGAAGGACAATGGGAGGTAGCCCTGACTGAAATCTCCTATCCACACACTTGGCTTAACTTACCCCGTGATCAGGCCTACTTTTACTGGAGACAGGTGGGAGAGCCTGGAACAGAGAGTCCAGTCACGATGAAATGGTTTAATAATGGTTATTACGGAGCGGATACCTTAGCCACAACGATGGAAGTTATGGTTAGAAAAATAAATTCTGATATTCACATAATCTATGATGACATTCAGAAAAGATTTAAATTTGCTACAGAGTGTCAAACTCACCTAAAGTTTGATCCAGCCTTGGCTTATATGATGAGTTTGAAGCCCGGATGGTTCAGGTTTACCACTTTGGTTTCTAACTACCCTGTGGATCTAAACGCATAAATGTATCATCTTTACTGTGTTAGGATTTAGAATTAACTATGTAGATTTTAACTTGTTATAACTGAAACTTGGCATGAAGGAATGCTGTGAGTTTCTCAGCTCAGGTTTACAACTTAATGACTGTAACATCCTCCAAACCCCCATGCTACCCCCGGAACAACAGTTGTTGATTAACTCAGACTGTGAGACTGGACCATCTGGATTCAGAGACAAAGGACCATAAAACCCAGGACACGCCTTTTCTGTGGATCCTTAAAAGATGGACACAAACTAACTTGGAGTGTGCATTTGTCCATGGCAGCATCTTGGTGATGTTGTGGACAAGTGTACCATTGGCCGATTGAAATATTCTGCATGGCATAATAATTCTTTGTATTCATGATTGTATTAAATTCTTGATTGACCTTTGTTTCTAGACTTGTCATTGAGGCACCAGATAAGAAGAACACTTTTCAATTTGGTGACCCCGATGTGATTTTTGGCAGTCTTTAATGTCTCTGATTGTGAGATTTTATGACAGAACGCTGGAGATCCGGTCAGACAGCCAATGCTGGCCAGCAAACGGTGAGCAGAAACCGCTTTTGACTGAATAGAAAACTGCAAATTTATTATTGAAATTTAATTGGTTCTCTGAAAGGATCTTCCTCACGTTCATAAATTTATGAATGAATTAGGTAACAAATATTGTTTGATAAAATTTTGTGTAATTTTTGGGCCATGCACAATATTTAAATACCAGGTCTGGGAGCTGGTATTGCGCACGGAAAACCAGTCTCAGACTGGCAGCTGAGAATAGGTCAGGGACCTAACAGTACTATAAATGTTGGTCGGGGACCATCCAGGCCTTGTAATTTCTAGTCAGGGACTAGAGTCATTCTGGGAATGAATAAAATTTGAATGTGTGGGTGGTTTTTTCATCCGATTTGATAAATTAACTGGGAAGCTGCAGTGTACGCTACACATAATGTGGGCGAAATTCCTGCATCTGTCCTGGATCGTCGGATGAAGTTCTGTCGGGTTTTTGGGTTGGATAGGAAACGGGTTTATTAGGGTGATGTATTCAAAGCTGTTGAAGAAAGACCAGAGAAAAGGCTGGGTTACCCTCAATGGTTAAGGGCACAGAATTTCTTTTTGTGTAGAAGCTTCTTAACCAAGTCTTTTATTTGGGACATTCACAGTCGGATATATTGCGTGTATAATTTTGCTGTATATGTTTTATGTTTGTCCGTGTCTGTCGTAACTTGATAAAATGAGTAGGACATGGTCAGGGAGTGAACCCGTTCCTTTGGGATCGGTACTTCATATGACTTTGTTTAGATGGTTGCATAAAGTTCCGAGATGGGAACGTGGGAAAGCTGAGAAAAGATTCATTTGCTAGGTTAGAGAAATGCAGAAACGCGGTCACTTTCCTCGGGTTGAGTCAGTAGTAGAGGTGTCCGATCCGATATTCGTATCGGATCGGCCGCCGATATGAGCAAAAAATGCGGACCGGTATCGGATCGGCAAGCCCTAAAAATGCAGATCCAGACTCCCGATCCAGTGTTTTTCCAAAGTCCGTTCCGGGTTTTCCAGCGCAACGCGCAGCGCATTATTCAGATAACCCATTCCAGGTCTTGCTCTGTGTTTCCCTAATATCCGGTCCGCATTTTCCAGCACACCTTCAGCACACAAGCTGTTGCCAACTCTCCAATGAGAAAAGTCGCTAGAGGCTGTCCTGGAAGTTGCTAGAAGTCGCTAGATGCGACGGACGGACACAGACGGACGGACGGACTGTCAGACGGGGGGGTGGAGAGGAGCTCGAGTTGTCTCGCGCGGGGGGCGGGGTGTTTGGTTTGTGGCTGTGCACTGTGCCCGACAGAGAGAGAGAAAGAGAGAGAAGCACGGCTCGCAAGGCAGACAGCAGCCATCAGCAGCCAAGTGATGGCTTCAAACCTAGCGGTTTGAGTGCCAGTGAGTCGCTAAATCACCAGAAAAAGTCACTAGATTTGTCGCTAGTCGCTTATTACAAATTAAGTCGCTAGGGGGGTCTGGAAAGTCGCTAGATATAGCGACAAAGTCGCTAAGTTGGCAACACTGCTCTCTCTCTGTCGGGCACAGTGCACAGCCACAAACACCCCGCCCCCCCCGCGCGAGACAACTCGAGCTCCTCTCCACCCCCCCCCCCCGTTTGGGACGTTTGGGAATCGTGACAAACTGCCACTGAACAGTGTCAAAGCACAGGTACTAATGCTGTTAATAGACGGTTAAACTCAGGTTGTGTTTGCTTAATACAATTAACAATATTATCTGCACTTATGGCTTGTAAAGCCGTGGTTTACTGATGCCATTTCTGTTTGTTATTTATCATTTTGTCTATTTTGTCTTGATTTGTTGAATAAATAGGTCCGTTTCTCGTTACCAACCAATGTGTATTATTCAAATGCACCTAATTCAGCTGGCTAGTTATTATCAGGAGTAAAACCCTATTCAGCATGAGTCTGACAACAAAGTAAGTTGGTTAAATGACTTAAAACTTTAATACATGCTCAGATAGGCTGGTATGGGTATCGGCAGATATCGGTATCGGATCGGAAGTACAAATAAATATCGGTATCGGATCGGAAGTTCAAAATGCTGGATCGGGACATCTCTAGTCAGTAGTAGAGGGAGGGGCGGTCAATCCTGAAAAGTTTCCATCAATTTTACGACAAGCTGCGGAGAGTCTGACAGCAGCTGATTTGCAGAATTATCAAGCAAATGTTTTTCAAAAGATGAAGACTATTAAGGCCCTAGGTAAGGCAGAGAGATTTATTCGGATTGTCACTGTTTTTTGGACGACATACGGTTGACAATTACACAACAGACGGAGGGTGTCCCCATTAATGAAAAGGTTCTGACACAGATTTCTTACGGTAGTACAATGCCAGTTTTCTATCAGAGTACTGCACAGAGCAGAGATTGTGTTTTGCCACCTCCTTCAGCTGAAGTTAGAACATTGTTGGATCCCTTAACAAAAGAATCACATCAAATGCTTCAGACTGCAGCAGTTTATTCTCCACACAGATCAAAGGATGTTGTGGGACATGCTTCTCGACCCCCCTGTCCCTCTGATGTAGCATTTCTGATTAGACGTGGTGTCCCAGATCGGGGACGTAGGAAAAACCAAAAGCCTAATTCTCGACGTCAGAATTCATGTTTTCGTTGTGGACAGCAGGGACATTGGGCCAGAGACTGTAATATTTCAGGTTCTACTCGATTTGATCATGCATTATAATTATCTTTTCCCTTCTTCTCAGCTCACCCAACAATCTTTTTCACAGCCTCTGGGTCAATGGTAAATGCTGCAGAAGAACTGATAACGGGTGACTTTTAGTGAATCCAGAATCATCTTTTCACCTTATTTGGGTTTTATATTTGATGTGGGTGTTTGGTGAATCTGTTTATCATGATATCTGGTCAGATAATACTTTTGGTTTTTGGATCGGTATTTAAATAAAAGGCAGTTAAAGACAGTTTAGTAGGAGGAATGCAGATATGTGGTCTTACAACCCTTGAGGAGCGGGAGCATGTTTCAGCTCCCCCCCTTTTCCCTCTAGTGTGACAGATAACAGAGAAGTGCTCCTTTGTCCTGCGGTAGTTAAAGGGAGGTTAAGAAGGTGGAAAATGTTTTATTTAATTGTCATTGCAAGGCATATGACAATATTTGAGAACCAAATTGCAAGGTTTACAGGTGGCTAAAATTGAGAATGATGAAGTACGTATCTCATGAACATAAGGTTAACAACATTAATAACAAGGTTTTGAAGAATTTTTACAGTACTGCATTACAGGAATAAAGAAGAAAACTTTTCTCACTCTGATCACCCCCTCCTCCTCCTTCGACCCCCTCTTTTTCTAACCGTGCTGTTTTTCCTCCTATCCTCTTTTCCCCCACAATCTGAAAGACCATGGTCCTTTTTATTTTATTTTTTACTTTTGGTGTGTGTGTGTGTGTAGGCCTACGAAGACGAAAATGAAAAGACTGAATATGACCCACGTTATTTTCTGGTTGCTGACAGTGATTGACTGTAAACTGACATAAGGTTCGAAACTGACTATGGACCTCTTTACCTGACGACAGGACAAATAATATGAATATACGTCTGTGGAGCCTGATGGTTCTACAGGCCAGGATTTGAAACTAAGGTATTATTGAATTGCTTTAAGAATCAGAATCAGAATCAGATTTATTGTCATTGAACCAGCGTCCCAGTACAACGAAATTTCATTCCAGTACATCATCCAAGAAACATATAAAACAACAACAACATTTAGGACATGATGTCGATGATGACTGAGGCTAAGCAACTACTGTCGCTCCGCGCTAACTTAGATTGAAAAAGATAACATTGGGGGAGGAGGGTGGAGGTTAAAAAAAAGAACATCTCCCACTACGTGTCAGATGGACACGTCGTGAGAGGGGAAAAAAAAAACACCTCAGCACATTTAATTAAGCATGTACAGACTTAACACAGGACATTGATAGAAACATGATGGCGGATAACCCAGTTTTGACAGTCTGTGCGCACGCGCTAGCCTTGGGCGCATCGCGCAGTCAGTCCATCGCCACACGGGGGAGAAGGGGGAGGTGCGCAGGGCGGGGGGGGGGGGCAGCGAAGACGTTGAAGTAGGGGAGGGAGTGCGTGTTGATCAGTGTAGTGAGAGTGCAGTCATGTAGCCTGGAGATCCTGGTCTCCAGGTGCAGAGGGGGGGAATGGGGGGGGTAGAAGCGTCCAAGCCACACAGCATCCAGGAGAATAGATAAGGGAGCGGCCTTGAAGGCTGCGCTTCCAGGGAGCCAAAACAGAAAAGGATTGTTTGGGGCAGGCTGAGACACACTCTCCGTCTAGCCTTGAAGTTCTGCTGGATTTCTCTGGTGGGAATACTTAAATATTCCGAATTTATTGGCCATTCTCCCTGATCAACGCGTGAATCCTTCCAAGATTGTTATCCATTCGCCCAAAGAAGTCCAGAATCATCCCTTGGGTTTGATTCAAGTTCTGAATCGCTCCCAATTTCCGATCCATGTCTTCCAGTCTTTTGATCACGTTGTCAACTTTCTCACACACGTCCGGCGGGGTGGAAGTTTTCCTAGAATTCGAATTTGTAGCCTCCGTGCGTTTAATTTTCCGATACACCAAGAATCCACCTGCGCCGATCAGTAGAAATCCTGTGATCATAAATCCAAAAATGAATGCGTCTTCGACATCCTCCACGTGCAGTGGGCCGAGACAATGAAGTTTCCATTTGCCCCAGGAGTCCATCACGTACCCCGCTGCGTGCGTACCCCCCGGGCACGAAGGCTCTCCTTTGCCTTGTCTTGTTGTTGAAAAAATTTGATCAATTGCATTGAGAGACCAGCTTACTAAATCCATGGTTGATTCGGATATTCTGCAGAAAAAACGCTTCAGAAGCACATACGAGACAGAAGCAGCTGCAGGAACAGATAGATAAGGGAGCTCAGAGAAATGCGTCCGCCTTCGCCGAGAGCAGGAAGAGACTCCCTTTAACTTGATATTATAAATAATATTATAGTATAAACTAGAAAATTTCTCAAGAAATTTTGAGATGTGCATGCCCGCTTGCAGCACATTTATTGTCGCTTGCTGCTGCTTAATGCACGTCCGTCTTCAGAGCAGGGTCATGTTTGGACGTGTTACCTGTTACGCTCTTGTTACGCCTAACTAGAAAATTTCGGAGAAATTTTGAGGCGTGGCCAATTAAGCCGCCAATTAAGCCGCCCGTCAGTGCGGTGACCAGAGTGGCCTGCAGAGTCCTGAACCAGTGACCAGAGTGGCCTGCAGAGTCCTGACCAAAACCTGATAGAAGACGTTTGGGATATTGACCTTCTGGGCCAACATCAGTGTGTGACCTCAGAAATGCACTTGTGGAAGAATGGTCCAAAATCCCCAATAATCACACTTCCTAGAAGTGTTGAAGCTGTTAATGCTGCAAAGGGCGGAGCCACATCATATTGATTAGGAATGGGATGAACTAAAGCTCATATGTGAGTCAAGGCTGTGATCATTCTCATAATATATCATATACTGTGGCTGAAGAACAGGCAGAAAGGGGCGGGGCTTCAGGGGAGGCAGTTACATGTGCGGCTCCACCAGCGTGTGTATCTGTGTGTGTGAGTTTTGGGGTGAATTCCAATTCCTCCCTTAACCCTCAATCTCAACCCTCAATCTCAAAAATGCGCGCTCCCGCTAAGGGCAAGTGGTGTCCCGATTCTAAGGGACATCAAGTTGAGGGACGAGTTTAAGGGCTGTATCGCCCTCAAAATTGAGATTTTCCGACACCACCCTTGGAAGTAAGGGCTATCCAGAAGCTAGCTACAAACGTAAGTATCTTCGTATATCTTAAAGATATAAATGTTACGAAACCATTTTATTGTGTTTGTTTGAGATTTTTTTCATGGATTAACATCGTTGTCGCGTAACATTTATTTTTTTACTTTACGATGTTTGCTCCCGGACCGGCGGTCCCGTCGGCTTCACGTTGTACTCGTAGGTGGTCCCGGTACATTATTCAGTCCTCCGTTGCTACACAACAAAGTAACGTGAAGCCGACCGGGACCGCTGACGGGACCGGTCCGCCGTCCGTGGCGGTCTCGGTCCCGTCAGCGGTCCAGGCGGCTTCACGTTACTTGTATACCTTGTTGTGTAGCGACGATGGACTGAATAATGAATCCTCTATTGTGTTATTTGCTAATATTATTTAGAGAATATACAGCGCTCTTTTCAATGTTATCCCTGAGTCATTTCAGGAAATACAGAGACAACACGGCTCTGATACGTTTCAGTCTGATGACGTAACTGCACTCGAGGGGTGTCCCATTTCTAAGTCACAAGATAACCCTTACACTTACTTTCGAGGGTTAAGATTGAGGGCCAAAAATTGAGGGTTAAGGGCGAGGGTTGAGATTGAGGGTTAAGAGAGGAATTGGAATTGGCCCTTGGAGAGAAACAGCTAGGGCTGGGCGATATGGCCTAAAAAAAAAATCTCCGATTTTTTCAGAAAAAATCCCGATTCACGATTTAAAATGATTTTCTTTCACCCCCTACCTAAAATCAATTTGTAGATGGCAAAGAAATTGTTCAAAACAAGTTTCAGTTTAATTTTGTTTAAATTTTCCCTTCTGGGGTTTCAGTTACATAAACAAGCCACAAAAAAAGAGATGGCAAGCCCTGCCTGCCATTGTGAACAGTGACAATGTAACTTTTCAGTAATCTAGTTTCAAAATGACACAAAAAATAAGTAAAACATAGTATGATAAGACCCCTTTTTTGAGGTTGACAAAATAAAGTGCAAACAAAACTCAGTTACCTGAACATGTTTTGCATAATAACAGGGCCGTAGCACCAAATTCTGGGCCCCTACAAAGGAGGTCCTGGTGGGCCTCCAACCCCCCCCCCCCCCCCCCATCACCACCACCAACACCAACCGATCACCTGTCCACCTGCTTGCTGTTATATTGCTGCAATATTATCCGACTTTATATTCCCTTATTTTAATAACAAGACCATTTGAAAGGGTAGTCTATTATCTGATCTTGCTTTAGGGCTGTTTATGTCCGTTTTAGCAATGATAGGGGATCTTACGGCAGTTGACAATGGGATTTCATCTCGTGTGTTTAAAGTTTAACGTTTGTTATAATTGTACTCACCTTTCTTTCAGAAGAAGTCTGTAAGCAGCTGACTCCCCTCATTTTGTTTCTTCTCTCTCTCTTTCCTCTCTTTACGTTTCTGAGAGCCAGATTTATATTTCTTGCAGACCCGTCGCAAGGGGGGGGGCGAAGGGGGCGGTCGCCCAGGGCCCCGCGCTGTGACGTGAAGGTGTATATATAATACATATATAATACAGTATATATTATTATGTGCATGCCAATGCATTGGCAGCACATATTGTTATGCAGTAAAATGGCCCTCTGCTTCTTGGGTTACACCGCCCTCGCTATGGAAGAAAAAAATCCCCCCCCAAAAAAAAAACGACTGAGAAAACGACAAAAAACACGTTTTTGAAGGCGTAATATTAGTATCCAGGATGGGTTTCCCTTTTTTTCTTATTATTCCGCATCATTTTTCGTCCGTTAATAGGGGCATAACCGTAAGGTGCACACATGCATGAAATATATCAAAACGTAGGTCTCGAACGTGCGATGCGGGCTATTACTTTTCTCCGTCAAAAGTGTTACCGTGGCGACGCTAGACGCCAAAAACGGCGAAAATCGTCCCATAGAAATGAATGGGATTTTGACGGATTCCGAGCAAATCTGCTCAAATCAGCTCAAACCCAGCCCTCTTTGGAGCTCTATAGATCAGCCATATTTCATCACAGAGACACCATTCGAAGTTTAAACGGGTCACAAGACTTTGACCTATGACATACTGAAGCCGTGTATTGTTGTGATTTACGGTCTCTGAGAAATCGCGATTTACGTTTTATGATTTTTACAAGATCTTCAAAAAACCCTCCTCACTCTAGTGATGTCATCACGCACTCTAGCTCCGAGGAGAGAAGAAAAAAAAAATTAAAACTGCCTTTTCCTTTTTCACGTCCACTCCTTTTGCTCAACCTACATAAATTATACATCAAAACGTAGACATTTTTGTCCTCTTTCAGATGATGTGACTTCTGTGTCTGTGTGATGTTTAGTTTTCCGTCAAATCAACCTAGAGTTTAAGGTGGTTCTTCCTGGCTCCTATATATTTCTATGGGGAAATTTTTCAAAAGTCTCGTCTGACAAGAAAAAGTTTCATGTTTTTTACACTGCCGTCATTTAAAAACCGTAGGCATTTGCCAAACAAAAAATATATCACTAGAATCCTGAAAGCCTTGTGGCGCTCACGGTTCAAGAATTTTTTCAAAAACTCAATCGGTTTTTGAATTAGAGCAGTTTGTTCGGGACATGGAAAATCAGACTTTGACAGGATCGACAGCCTACTGCTCCAGCGGGTAAATTTATACTTTTTAAAACTGCTCTAGTTTAAAAACGGAAATCATTTACGAAATAAAATATATATCACCGCGTAGCTGAAAGCCTTGTGGCGCTCACGGTTCAAGAATTTTTTCAAAAACTTATTCAGCTTTTGAATTACAGCTGTTTGTTCGGACACAGAAATCCAGGTTTGGACTGACTGGACAGTGTAATTAGGAGGTCGCTGCCTTTTTTTTCTCTCTCCTCCTCTCACAGACACACATACACACGCTGGAGGAGCCGCACATGTGACTGGCTCCCCTGAAGCCCCGCCCCTTTCTGCCTGTTCTTCAGGCACAGTGTATGATATATTATGAGAATGATCACAGCCTTGACTCACATATGAGCTTTAGTTCATCCCATTCCTTATCAATATGATGTGGCTCCACCCTTTGCAGCATGAACAGCTTCAACACTTCTAGGAAGTGTGTTTATTGGGGATTTTTGACCATTCTTCCAGAAGTGCATTTCTGAGGTCACACACTGATGTTGGCCCAGAAGGTCAATATCCCAGAAGTCTTCTATCAGGTTATCCGCTGACGGGCAGCTTAATTGGTCACACCTGAAAATTTCTCCGAAATCTTCTAGTTATTGTTATGCAGTAAAATGGCCCTCTGCGAAGCAGAGGGTAAAATGGCCCTCTGCGAAGCAGAGGGCCATTTTACTCAAGTGCTGGCAATAATACTCAAGTGCTGGCAATAAATGTGCTGCAAGCGGGCATGCACATATCAAAATTTCTCCGGAACGTTTCCAAGACGATAGGTAGTTTTCTGGTGGCGGTGCTTGGGCTGCCGCGATCGTTCTTTTCGTAGGGAGCAACACCTCTCCAACTCGGCAGCATGCTTCTGTTTAAGGTGCTGCAGTAAATTGTAGTACTGCTACCTTTGGTAGCAACAGCCTTTAAACAGACTTTGCAGCGAGGTGCTGTTTGTTCTGTGTCTGACGCCACGAACCCGAACCAATTCCAAAAAACCGAGGATACGTTTCTTTTCTTCGGTGTAAGATCAGCACTGCTTGCTTGTTTGTGTACCTAGCGCGGGTGGGGAGGGGGGCGCGCGAGGGGGGCGCGCACTACGCGCTCTCTGACCTACGGGAGCCCAGCAGGCGCTGGTGGCAGATGTTGATGAGAAAATCGATTTTCATTAAAACAAATCGACATTAAGTACAAATTCGAATTAATCGATTAAATCGATTTATTGCCCAGCCCTAGAAACAGCCAGCGAGCACCTAATTCCACTGTCTCCTGTCAGTCCAAATCTGGATTTGTGTGTCCAAAGAAACGGCTGTAACTGAAAAGCTAAATAAGTTTTAGAAAAAAATAGTTAAAGCGGAAGCTCCACAAGGCTTTCAGCTACCCACAGATATATTTGTTATTTGGTGAATGTTTTCCGTTTTTAAACTAGAGCAGTTTTAAAAAGTCAAAATTCACCCACCGCAGCCGGCACGCGACATATGCCTTAAGCCGGGATCAAACTCACTGTCCCCCGTACATGGAGCGACTGCCTTAACCACTGGACTAACGTGGCACATGACGTCACACGGTAGACAAGAGTATAAGTCTTTGTGTAAAAACAAGTGCTGAGTCAGCCTGTGTATTCTGTGAAAGTCCAATTTTCTATGTCCCGAACAAACGGAACTCATTCAAAAGCTGAAAAAATTCTTGAACCGTGAGCAGCACAAGGCTTTCAGGATTCCAGTGATGTATTTCTGGGTTTAATTCGAGACCTGGATCAGTCCGTTTGAAGTGAGAACATAATCGATACAGCAGCCGGCAGCCGTGCTACAGCGCTAAGCTCACGAGCTATCGTAAACGCTGCCTACACTCTTATCATAAGCTACTAATCACAACTCCTGACTTAGCTTTTAAAAAGAGTAATAGTAAGCGTAATAGTCCGCCCTAAGCAAAATATACAGTCCATCAACGCTTGGGTTTGGGGTCCGCCGGAGCTGTAGTCGAGCTCGTGGCGCTTAATGAGCTAAACAAGCTAAGCGCTAAATAATAAACGATGCTCCGGTGCTCTGACATAAACTACTAATCATAACTCCTGTGCGCAATCCAAGGACTCGATCTGCAATTCCTTATCGCGGCACGTCTTCTACTAGTGATGGGTCGGTCGCGAACGAGAGCCGGAAAAGAGCCGGCTCTTTGAAGTGAACGACGGGAGCTGGCTCGCGATCGACGGGAGCCGGCTCGTGAGCCAGAGCGATTTTTTTTAAAATTATTATTTTATATTGTCTTTTAAAGCCGCATTGGTCAACATGTGTGGCTGTGACAACGTCTGTGCGACTACACTGAGCAGGAGGGAGGGGGGGGAGCAGAGTCAACAACACTCTGCTGGGGGGGTTACAGACACACACAGGAGGCAGAGAGACGAGAGCGAGAGGATTTGACCAGTTCACCAAGATGAGTGACAACAGGAAAAGGAGTAAAATATGGACACATTTTAAAGTGTTAGACTCCGTTAAGGCAAAGTGTACACTTTGTAAAATACAAATTTCATATGGAGCAGGCTCCACAAACAACCTGCACAGTCATATTCAAACTAATCATCCAACAGTGCAATTAACAGAGTTGGAGAAAAGACCAGAAAGGGACTCTGAAGGTTTTTTACGGTAAATAGTTGCACATTTTAATTTATATTTTGTTGAGTGATGTTTAGTTGATTTTGTTTTTTCACAAATTGAAATGGGTCTTTTTTTTTATTTAAAATGTAATAATTTATATGTTAAGTTTATTAATAAAGACATATAAATACAATACATATGTAATATATATATATTTTTAAGATTAGTTATTCATTTTACACATAATTTGGTAATAAATTAATTTAATTAACAAAAAATCTGAGGAGCCACTTGGGAGCCGAAAGAGCCGGCTCTTTTTAGTGAGCCGAGCCAAAAGAGCCGGCTCTCCTCAAAGAGCCAGAATGCCCATCACTAAAACACTGCCATTGTGCACTGTTGCAGATCTCTTTCAGCATCAACCTGACAAAAGACAAGACATTTATTGTATAAAACGCTATTATTGTCTAATGCTAAAGTTATGACCTGCAAAACTTCTCATCAGAAACTCCTTGATGAGTTTTTGTACATCTTCCCCAAGGTACAGGATGAGGCACTTCAGCAGACCCTCTCTCCTTAGGTTCACATCAAGGCTCTAGGTGAGAGAGCAAACATAAACAATGCAAAAATCATGCTGTCTAAATGTGCAACTTGACTGAAGATGCAAAAACAAAAATGCATCAATGGAAATGGAGACTTAGAGTAACTGTACAGTAATCAAAAGTTTGAGCAAAGCATTAAAAAAGCCTGTCAGACTCCTAAGATACCATATACACTGTACCTTTCCACAATTAAATGTGATGACAATATGACACATGAACACCACTGCTTCTATTTACAATGTTATTATTTACATGATTTAATGCATGTTTTGGAGTATTCAGCAAGTACATACCTCATCAAGAACTTTCAGCACATCACTGGTCACCTCCCTTGTTCCTGATGATCTCAATCAGCTTGCTGTGGTGCTTGTTCAAGGAAGCAAGTAATCGTGGTTATCCTCATAAATTCAGCATTGATCTTTATGAAACAAAATATCACAATCATATGTTATTACATTAAATATTGCATAAAAAATCTGTGGTGTAAGAGATCTTCTTTGTGACTGCTTTGGCTACATTTTATTCACAGGATTCATGTGAGAGGGGATATTAATATAATTTAACTGGCCACTACCTATTGCTATTGATTGAAAAATAAAATATTTACCTCATCCACTGTGAACAATGCAGGCCATCTTTCTTTCACCTCTTCCATTCCTTTTTCCTTTGCCACAATTTCTTCTTCATTTGCAATTAGTGAAATATAACAAATATAACAAACATGTCAGTGACACTAATGATGCTTAAACATCTATAAAAACAATTTCCACAGTCCTTCATTTAGGGACTTACCTACTGCGACCTTTTCCGGAGCAAATCTGTAAACAGAAATGAAAGATTTCACATTTAGTTTGTTGGGACAGTTAACATTGTCTATGTTGTCACTATAGACCCCAATTTATTAGACCTTAGGCGTTGTATTGTACTATACTGGATTATACTGACAGATGAGAGAAAATGGAACATAAACTCTTCTTCTTCTGTGGATCCTTTGATACTGGGTCTCACTTAGTGCACAAAATACATCGCCAGTCTTTAAGATAATGTAAGTTCTCCATTCTGCCACTAACCATAAATGTGCATGGATAGACCATGTTGCACTAAAACGGCACAATTTTGAATTCTTACCTTGTTTTAAAAAGTTTCCACATGGCTGACTGTCCACACCTGGGGTCCACACTTTATGCGACGAAACAATCACTGCAAAATCGAAAAAAGCATTCTGACATGACGTCACACGGTCAGGTGACACGAAAACCTCTGAAGCAAAAATATCATTTAAGTCAGTGCTTCTCAACCTTTTTTAAACAAACGCCCCCCTGAGCCACCATGATGCTCTTAATCCCCCCCCCCCCCCCCCCCCCCCAGAGAAAAAAAGAGAAAAAAAAATAAATCCATAACTCATGTCACTTTTTCTTGTTTTCCGCTATTTTTGATTGTACTGTAAATGTTTGTGATTAAACGTGATTACATGGTCTTGATTGTGTTTGTTTTCATTGGTTGTTGAATGTACCCTGTGAAATGTGTTGGAAAGGAGTTTTTCCACTGCTGTGTGTTTATGGGCGTTACTATGGTGACCATCCCGCTTGGCTCGTCTGATTGTGACGTAGAGAGAAAAGGAGATTTTGGTCTCAGACAGCAGCTTTATTTTTTTAAAGGAAATCTGAGCACAACATTTTATTGAAACATAAATAAATTTGCACTATAAAAAACCTTGAGAAACCATGGAAGTTTAAAATAGAGTTCTTGAGGTGTGGCGCCCCTCATTAGTGTCTGAGCGCCCCCCTCTCAGCCCTGACATTTCCAGCGCCCCCCTAAAGGTTCAGAACGCCCCCTGGGGGGGGCGGTACCATCCCCGCTGAGAAACCCTAATTTAAGTAGAAGTGTTTCTTTTAATTTTGTCCACAGGCAGTGTCATTTACTTTGAAGCAAACTGAAAACTTTAGTTTTAAACAGGAAAGCATATTTTTTCATTAGACCAATTTAAAAATACTCTTTAAAGAAATGACACAGTAGTTTCACTTTTTTCAGTAGATATGATCCAGGTCCTGGTCCAGGTTTCTTCTTCTTAAAGTGGAATTTTTTCTTGCCACTGTTTGGCTTAAAGGTTTTTTTCTCCCTCTGTGGGAGTTTTTACCTGCCATTATCCTTGTTTAGGATTCAATATTATATTTCTAGTTCATGATTTTTGCTCAGGGGTCATGCTCTGGGTCTCTGTAAAGCGCCTAGAGACAATTGTCATTGTAACAGATGCTATACAAATAAAATTGAATTGAACTGAATTGAAATGAATTAAACATTTGTTATGTTATCTGTTCTGTTGTGAATAAAATATTGGCTTATGATTTGAAAGTCTTTTAAAAAAACATCCCAACTTTTACAGAATTTGGGTTGTACACTCACCAGCCACTTTATTAGGTACACCTTGCTAGTATTGGGTTGGACCCCCTTTTGCCTTAGGAACTGCCTTAATCCTTCATGCCATCAATTCAAAATGGTTCTAGAAACATCCCCCAGAGACTTTGGTCCATATTGACATGATAGCATCACACAAGTGCTGCAGATTTGTCGGCTCTACATCCATAATGTGAATCTCCTGATCCACCACATCCCAAAGCTGCTCTATTGGATTGAGATCTGGTGACTGTGGAGGCCATTTGAGTCCAGTGAACTTATTGTCATGTTCAAGAAACCAGTCTGAGATGATTCACACTTTATGTTATCCTGCTGGAAATAGCCATCCAAAGATGGGTACACTGTGGTCATAAACTTAAAGTTAAACTTTATTTATTTACATAGCACTGTTCATACATTAAAAATCCAACACAAAGTGCTTCACAAAAAAATAAAATAAAACATAAAACAGGATCACAACAAATAAGTAATAAAAACCCATCCTGTTATGTTGAAATTTGGGCATATCTCACTCAAAAGCATACACTCAAATTCAACCATTATTGGGTTCTGGTGATGCAGCCAATTCGGTTATTAAACAAAGCACTGACAACCTGACGGAGGTGCAAAACGGAGTTTTATTCTCCAAGTCTGCATGCAAAATTCAGAGAGGTCATTACAGAATGCTGGATGGTTCAGAATGACAAAGTATCAGTAGGGAACAGTTGCCTTTAAAGATCACAGGAAAAACATCAGGACCTTGGATAATTCTCTAGAAGTCAAACTCGGCAGACTCGTTGGAGCCTGAACGATAACAAAACTGTGGCCTTCGAACACGCAGGAATCGAGACCAGAAGTCATGGACTCATGACACAGCACTTTAGCTCAAAATGCAATCTTTAACATAACAATCCCTACTTTTGTTTTTGCACCCCATTTTCTTGGCATATATGAAAAGCTTATCTAGATCACAGCAGTAGAGCACGCTGTTCCCGCCCAAAGGGCCCTGCCCACAACTGCGAGCTAAACAGGGAATAATGAAGCGCAGTCTACTCTATTAAATGTGATCCTCTAGTGGCCAAACACCCGTCTCCAGCTATGTAATGAGTTTGCAGCTCAGATTGGAATCTTGTTGATGGTTAAAATGATTGGACTGATTAAATTTAGAAGTTGAATTTTGGATTTGGTATAATTTAGATTGTCAGATTCCCGGAAATAAGGGGAACGGCAAAAGACCTCTAGAGACTATCTACTCTAGACTAGGCCAAAAACCCAGTGGGAAAAAAGGCCACACTCTATCTAAAGCAAAGAAACATTCAATTCTCAGAAGCACCCACAGGTGCACCCCCCAGTTGATGTCGGGGAACGGATCAGACCTCTGATCATGCAAGAACAATGTCAAGTCATTGCTTTTAGCATCATGCGGCGTAAACATGGAATCACACATGAAAATAAAAAGAGAACCAAAACAACATGGAATGGAGTAAATACTTTCAAAAACACCGAGTACCAGGAGCCTGAGGTCAGCCATGTCCACAGATCAAACCCCCAGGGCTCCGCTGAGTCCCTGTGGTGCTGCATCTCCATTGTGACATCCCAAACCCCCTCTGAGGCTAAGGATGTAAGGTTCAAAGGTTCAATCAAACGCCAGATTGCCAACCTGGCCGACCAAATTCATAGTACCCCTCCGAGGAACTAAACCCCTAAGAACTTTGCCCCACTGAGACGCGATTAACATGAGACCAGACCTCACGCTTGGAAACAGATAACAGGGATAATTAACATAATGATTTAACGTGATGAGTCAACAAATCATAAATACCCACATTGGAAGAAGTTTTGATAAACCTGAGGATTATCAGTAACATCCAAATTATTAACCTAAATGAGAAGCTCAGATATTTAAAGATGACAAGTAAGGGTGGAGACACCCCTCACTATTATCTCGACGTTGAACTCCACATGCGGCCTTCCTAGTGAGACCACAAACGCTTTTTCCCAGAAGCCGCCCACGAGGAGAACATGAACGAGATAACAACAGGAGCTTCACAAAGTGTTGGACTTTATGAAGGACTTGCTGTAAACCAAGATGTAAACGCTCTGATCCTGAAGCTGAGTTACAACATTTGAATTTCGTATTATAAATCAAATACCCGAATAGTCAGGAATGGACACGTCTCAAGCAGATCATGGCTGTCGCACATGTTCCTGGCACATGAGTATGAAACCAAAAACACAGGAAAATGATAACATAAAACATAAATGAATAAACAACATAAATGAAACGAAACCCATATTATAGTCATATTTCATATTACATTCACCCCCTCCCGGACCCCCCCCACTCCCCCAACGTGGAAGCCTTGGAGGATCCATCTTCTTCTCGATCAGCAGTGTGGGATGAAGAATATGTGCAACAGTCTCTGGTTGGAAAAACATCAGTCTCTCTTTTCCTCTTTTTTTTTTATTTTTATTTTTTATTACTTTCTAGTACCTCCTTCCTGTCCAAGCTCAGGTGTGTGTGTGTGCGTGTATGTGCATGTATGTGTACGTGTATGTGTGCTCAGAGGTACAAACAGGCTCCAGAAGCCTGAGATACCAAGGAACCTGGGGATCCAGCAGCCAGAAGCTGGATCAGCTTCTATGTATGTATGTCATTACCGGCCTCCTCATTCTAATCAGCGCTATCTGAAACTAGCGCGGATGCCATGAAACAGATAAAAAATCAATTTGAAATTCGTTATTATAATTTTACCATATAGTCATGCCGCTTTTCACAGCAGTGAGAAATGTACATTAACAGCCTAGACTACAAATCATTTAACAATAACCTGTTCATCACATTTTAACCAGTTAATATTCACATAAGTTCACATCAGTAGGATCTGGCAGACTTACGCTTCAACAGATAGCCTCCATTTTGATGTCACTTTCCTAACGGCCCAGTTTTTTTTATTTCCCAAGCTGACTTCGCGTGACCCCTGCAGGCCAGCTCTCATCGTTTTTAATCGTCTTCTTTCTATTTTAATTTAAAGCAAAAACACATGAAATTAATTTTAAATTAAATCGTCACCATTTTTACTTTATTTAACACAATTAAGATTTTCATTTTTAATAGTCTCCATTCTTGGGGTTGCTTTGAGGTTGCCAAGCCATATTTTGAGGTTGCTATAGCAACTGCAAGCTACCCCCCTGCGCCGCCCCTGAGGATGAAGCACTGCAACAAAAGAATTTCCCGCAAGGGAAATTCTTTAAGGGAATTAAAGCATTTAATTCGCATTAAATTAAATTTATTAATCCACAAGGGATCAATAAAGTATTTTCAATTCAATTCAATTCAAACACCTGACAATAAGAACCCATCCCTACAAAGGACATCACCTGTTTCTGTTCACAGCAACCTTGACACAGACGGGTGAATGTCCAAGGTTCACCCTGTAGGTCGAACACCGGAAAAACATTAGCCAAATCGACAACAGAAAACCCTTTAGCTGAACTAGGAAGTCTGTCCGAAATGCCACTCTGTTGGCTGGACATTTTCACAACTCTTTTGATAGGAAAAAATCAGGAAAAATCAGTGTTTGGATTGGAGAATCAGGGCATGGACAATCACACCTGCAGCGCGCAAAGATCTAAAAACAGGTGATACTCCCATCACTGCCTCCTCTGTCAATATTGTTGAAATACTGTTGGATATTATTGCTGACACAGCCTAATATCAGATTTTTTGAGTGATCACAACCGGTTCGACATTCTTGATCAAACCTACATCGCATGGACCTTTTGCTCATAACGTCGTCGTTGTAACGTTCTGGAATGTTGGTAATTGGCCCAATTCACGATCAGCAGGCAGAAACCCACATCACCCTCCAGGTGAACACAGCGCGACACGTGATCACCTAGAATGAAACAACACACGATATGCATTTCTGTCTGCACTGTAAAAAAACAGTAGGGTCTCCACACAGTCAGTCAAAGGAGCCCACGTTGTCGTCACAGCACTTCGAGAGTCGGAGTCGTCTGAAACATTCACACTCCTGCAGACAACACATAATACAACAATCACAAGCAGTTACCAATTTCCCTGACTCAGAGTCAGTGCCACAGGCATGCACTACAATGCGTAGACCAGTATAATATTGTGATTTCAGTTTCTTATTTTACCATGTTCCTTCTTATAAACATAAAATAGACAAAAACACAAAAAAAATGGTTATTGTTGTTGGCAGAGGAATGGACAAACCAAGTGATCTTCATCTTCATCTTAATTACCTTGAGGCAGAATTTACAAATTAATTAACTTCGGTATGGATGCAGTCCATTAGCAAGGTGACTGAGGAATCAGAGACAGGCAAAATTATTTGAGGCAATATATTATGACTGAAATGACTAATTCTTGAATCATAAATTGAATTGGTGAAAAGGTGTAGTACCTTTTTCCAGACACGCAGTGTCGACAGAAAACTTTAGCAAGCAGTTCTTCATTGCAAAAGAGCCAAGGACAGAGGGAAAAAATGTGTTGCGATGTCTTATCAGTATTTGCATTCTTGTGTATCAGTACGTGTGGTAATGACGTGTCACCTGGCCCCACCCCCTCGTCCACGGCAGAGTCCAGATGGCGTCACTCTGTCAATCCGCTGCCGGCGCCTCCCACTTGTCCAGCACACTGCCGGACTGCTGAACACTGTTGAACAATGTCCCATCACATTGAAGACGGACGTCAGAGCCCTCATCTCTGACCAGGTCCATACGGCTGTGTCGGCTGTCCGCTGTGGGGCTGAGAGACATTTGTTATTCACAGCAATCAGTTCAGTTCCTCCAAACGTGAGCGCGCAGCAGTCTCCCTCCAGCTGCAGCAGTCTGGAGCGCGCAGCAGGCGAGTCTCCCCCGCACGTCTTCAGCGCAGCGTTTTTGGGGAAACAGTTAACTCCCAGAACTTCTCAGGGTGAAGCAGATGTGAAATTGTCATGTTGTCTGCTATGTACACGCGAGTGAAGGGTTAAGATAGATTAGGGTAAGAAAGGGAGAAGAAAATGAAAGAAGAAGACCAGTCAAATTCCGCACGCGGAATTTACTGCGCCAGACAGTTTTCCCAATCAGTCTGATAACACCGTTACATAGAAACTCCTAAAATGTCCAAATATCTGAACGAATAGATTTGCTAGTTTTCCTAAAAACTACAGCGCCTCTGGTTCCCCAGTGCTTGCCCAGACCGCAGCGCTTATCTGTCTTCTTTTTTTCCCTTTAACCGCTGCTTCTTCGCTTCGCGCCCGCGCATTGTCTCCCCAGATCATCGAGAACGCGCATCATCAGAAATCTTTAATTCATGTTTGTACACTCAACTGCCCAACTGTTATGTTGAAATTTGGGCATATCTCACTCAAAAGCATACACTCAAATTCAACCATAATTGTGTTCCGGTGATGCAGCCAATTCGGTTATTAAACAAAGCACTGACAACCTGACGGAGGAGCAAAATGGAGTTTTATTCTCCAAGTCTGCATGCAAAATTCAGAGAGGTCATTACAGAATGCTGGATGGTTCAGAATGACAAAGTATCAGTAGGGAACAGTTGCCTTTAAAGATCACAGGAAAAACATCAGGACCTTGGATAATTCTCTAGACGTCAAACTCGGCAGACTCGTTGGAGCCAGAACGATAACAAAACTGTGGCCTTCAAACACGCAGGAATCGAGACCAGAAGTCATGGACTCATGACACAGCACTTTCAGATAAATAAGATGGCCCAAGACCGTTAAGACAGTTAAAGACTAATAAAAGAACCTTTAAATCGATCCTGAAATGCATGGGGAGCCAATGCAGTGACTTTAGAACTGGTGTAATGTGTTCCTGTCAGCACACTGAGCTGCTGAGTTCTGGAGTAGTTGTAGACTAGAAATGGTCTTTTTGAAAAGAACAGAGAGCAGGGCATTACAGTAGTCTAAACGACAAGAGATAAAAGCATCAGCACCTAAAGGGATGGACATGGTCAGCAACAACATTCAGGTAGGCTGTGGCGTTGACAAGATACTCAGTTGGTACTGTTGTGCAATAAGGCGTATAACGTGCTTGTTTAGTCAAAGGGTTATTACCAACTGTCTTGAGGGACAGCTGCTAATAACCAGAAGGGTATTAACAAAGTTAATAAAATGAAACGAGGCACCACCTGATAAATTAGGGAAAAAGGACTAAACGGCACAATCAGTCTCAAAATGGCTGTTGTTCTATGCGTGCCAGCCTGTGACCAGGTGTGGCGCTATAGAGCAACAGAGAAGATGTGAGTCCGAGCACAGACCTCTTCAACCAGCAAATGTTACAAAACTGTCCAAAATAACCACAAACAGCTTCTCTCATTAGAATATATCAGGATTTATTAACACAAATATTAAAAGGAACAAACACTTGAATCAACAGTGATATCTACTAACTAAATGACAACTAAACTAACATAAGCAAATGAAACATTCAATGGAAAACAGTGTAAACTTATATACATGTGTGCTGGAAACTATAGGTGTGTGTGTGTGTGTGTGGTAATGTGAGAGCGATGTCCAAGATGGTCGCTGGCTTGTGCGATAGGGTGCCACAAGATGGCGGACGGGGCCACGCGGTACTCCCGCCGGACCAAAGATGGCGGATGGAGTCACGCTGGGGTTCCGCCCTAACCAAGATGGCCGACGAAGTCACGTGGTGATGTCCTCACAGAGGTGGTTAGTAGGAAAGAAAATCAGAGTACAGAAAAGGAAGAGTAAGATCAGCAACGCGAGGGTGATTCCTAGCCACCGATGCCGTGATCGCTCCGAGGATTTCCACCGGAGGGAGAGTGTGGAGCTGACCCCCGCACTCTCCAACTGATTGTTTATCTGAAATCACAGCGCGATCAGCTGGTGGTGAGGGAACACTGCAATCACGTGGGTAAATACAGACGGCGGATTGCCGGCTGGCTCAACCGTAAACAATGTCACAGTATGCACAGAAATATTAACTTAGCTAAGTAACTCTGCGACCAGCAGCCTCGACTCGGTCGTTTTCACAGATGCAGTAAGATGAAGCCACTTCACCGAGCTGCTCTCGTTTTGAACTGAGAAACGGGGAGCAGGGTTGATTTTCGCGATGGTAAAACAGATTAATGGAATTCAGTTACAGCAGACCGATGGTCCGGTTCTAAACATATGCAAAACACAGGAACATTGAATTGGCAACACAACTAAACTAAGCTTTGCCCAGACACCCGGCCTCTTACTTGTTTCGCTTCCCAAAAGTGATTGATGGCGTTGTAGCGTCCCGGTAGGGTAATTAGGCTTTGGGGGTACGGCTGCGCCCAGTTGGTTACGCTCTGCGGGTGGTCTCGGGAGCGGCTCTCCTCCTCTTTCTGTCTCTCCATGGTTAACGTAAGGATGCGGTGTTGGGCAGCAACGGCGGCCAGGCGTCCGTCCCGGTTTGTCTGCGGCCGTTCACACGTCCGAGGCGCACGGGTGATTCCTTCGCGTCGTTTCTTCCATACGTCTCAGGCAAACCATGCAGTCTCTGTGATCACATGTTGTGGCCCAACAGTACTAATGGGCCCAAAGTGTGCCAGGAAAATATCCCCCACACCATTACACCACCACCAGCCTGAACCATTGATACAAAGCAGGATGGATCCATGCTTTCATGTTGTTGAAGCCAAATTCTAACACCACCATCCGAATGTCACAGCAGAAATTAAGACTCATCGGACCAGGCAAAGTTTTTCCAGTCTTCTATTGTCTAGTTTTGGTGAGCCTGTGTGAATTGTAACCTCAGTTTCCTGTTCTTAGCTGACAGGAGTGGTACCCAGTGTGCTCTTCTGCTGCTGAAGCCCATCTGACTCGAAAGGTTCAACGTGTTGTGCATTCAGAGATGCTCTTCTGCAAACCTTGGTTTTAAGGAGTGGTTATTTGAGTTACAGTTGTCTTTCTATCAACTCAAACCACTCTGGCCATTCTTCTCTGACTTTTGGCATCAACAAGGCATTTGCGCCCAGAACTGCCGCTCACTGGATATTTTCTCTTTTTTGGACCGTTCTCTGTAAACCCTAGAGATGGTTGTGTGTGAAAATCCCAGTAGATCAGCAGTTTCTGAAATACTCAGTCCAGCCCATTTGGCACCAACAGCCATGCCCCATTCAAAGTAACTTAAATCACCTTTCTTCCCCATTCGGATGCAGGTTTGAACAGCAGCAGATTGTCTTGACCAGGGCAGGAATTTCACGGTGGCCATGGCAGCCACAGCCGTCGTAGCCCTTCTTCTTGGCCATGATGCCCTTCCGAAAATTGATGCTTAACGGCCACTGTGGCCTTAGTGCCCTGCTCTCTCCCCTTCCTTCAGCTATCATCAAGTTTGCGCCGTAGTGCCCATCGGTAGGCCTACCTGTATCAAAGCTAAACAATCGGAGTGGAGGTGTGTCCTACTGCGGGATCCGTCCATAACTCTACCGCACAGCATCTATTTCCATTAACGTTCTGTCTGTGGGATAAACAGCACAACAGAGAGTTGTGCTGTTTATCCCACACTTACCTTTAATGTCATCTACAGAGACGACATTAAAGGTAAGTGTTCAAAAAGCCTGGATCAAATAACTTGTCATTGAGCATAAGGACTTTAAAGATTGAACCCAGGACTATAATTCGTAATAAATCGCTCCCAACTTTGAATTGATAAAGAGTTGCTAGACTTGTTTGTAGAGGTAGCCTATTAGCCTCCCTGAGGGGGACCTAGCTATCCAACAAGCTAAATCAACACTTCTGTAAATCTTTCGTGTCATATCTTATTGCTATAGCCTACTAAGAATTTTTATGTTTCAATATCAGACAGAGACTGTCATGTCTCGCTACTGTAGCCTTCTGAGCTATGGTTGCTAAGACAACCCAAGTAAACGGTCTCCTGCAATCAGCTGTTTTATCGTAAACTAAAGCCTTCAAATAATCATTTTCTCGCCAAATCAACTTCTCTGTCTCTCTTCTATGTGTGCAGCGAAGCTTTGCTTGTTAGTCTTCATTTCATCGCCAAAATCAGGATGCCATTAAATGGAATTCAATCATAGAGAAAACATCTGTGACTAGATAACACATCATTAACTCACGATTGACATATGAATCAACAACTTACAGGCAGGATGACGATGCTGAGATAGATTGATTCAAACTCCAACATTCAGTGTTCTATACACCAGGGGTTCCCAAACTTTTCAACCCGCGACCCCCAAAATAACGGTGCCAGAGACTGGCGACCCCCACTATCCCCGGATGTGACTGAAAAAATAAAATGTGCACACAGGCCATACGCACAAACACGGGCTTAACGACAACACAAAAGAACAGAGCAGCCTGTTATGATTTTACATATAGAAATTTATTGTTTGATAAAAGCAGAATACCTCAGTCAAAATAATATCTAAGTAACATGAGTGCACAGTATTACTGTCATGTGCAAACTTAACTTTAACATTACTTTAATTTCCATATGAACAGAAGAATATCTCAGGTTAATATCCACAAACTGTTGTAAACATATGTACATTGTTGCTGGCAATTATGTTTCAGTGTTAATCTCATCTAATGAGATGGATGCGCGCTATGCGCGGAACACAGCAAGTCCATTCTCGGTTTAATTGTAGAGACGGCCACACGGAGATCGTCCTCCACATTTAGACGTGATCTGTATTTATTTTTTATATATGTCAGTGCAGAGAAAGTTTTTTCGCACAGGTATGTGGAGCCAAACGGCGTCAGTACGTCCATTGCAACCTTGGACAGCTGTGGATATTCTCTCTCGACTGAAATCCAAAACTCAGCAAGTGGCTTAGAATCAAAATCTGTCTTTAAAGTGCGGTCACACGACAGCTCAACCAGTGCGTCCTCCATGCCAGTGAATGGTGATCTTATCCAGTCATATTGTTCCGGAGCCGTTTCCTCAGGGAAATACTTGTCAAAGTGTTCCAGGAGGGCTTGAAGGTGGGTAGTTATAGACGTCTTCACAATGTGAACACTCAGATCATTTTCTTGCATGAATTCGTCCAGCTCATTAAACATGTCAATCGTGCCCATTTCAACTCGTGCAGTCCAGCGATCCACTTTTCTCTTGAATGCGCGGATTTTATCACTCATTGACATGATGCTTGTGTTTTCACCTTGCAATGACAGGTTAAGTCCATTCAGTCTGTCAAAAATGCAAGACAGATACGCTAGCCTTGTTAACCAGTCAGGGTCAGTCAGGTGGTCAGCGAGCTGGGACCCTTGCTCCATCAGAAATAAGCGCACCTCGTCCCACAGCTCAAACAGGCGGCTGAGAACATTTCCCCGTGAAAGCCATCTGACTTCTGTGTGGAACAGCAGGCCCTCATAATGCGATCCCAGTTCGTTGCAGAGAGTCGCAAACAGCCTGGTGTTGAGCGGACGCGATTTAATGTGGTTGACCATTTTTATTGCAATATCAAGAACACTTTTCAGCTCTGGTCCGAGCGTTTTACTCGCAAGAGCCTCTCTGTGGATAATACAGTGGGTGAATTTTATGTGGGGCGCCACTTAAGAGACTCTTGCTTTGAGTCCTTTCTTTTTCCCCAGCATTGCTGCAGCACCGTCTGTACACACACCGATGCATTCATCCCAAGACAGTCCCTCTTCTTTCAGTTTGTTGTCAAGTTTTGTGAAAATGTCCTCGCCTGTGCATGTTCCCTCCAGTGGGGCGCAAAATAGCAGGTCCTCGTTAAGTTTTCCATCAAAACTATATCTAACGAAAACAAGCAGCTGGGCACAGTTTGATACATCGGTGGATTCGTCTAACTGTAAAGCATATTTCCCTTTCTTCACTCTGTCAATCAGCTGACTCTTTATGTCCTGGGCAATATCGGTGATGCGCCGGGAAATGGTCCCGTCAGACAGCGGCACTGATTCCAGCTCACGGCCAGTTTATGCCCATGCATTGCGCGACTCATAGCGATGGCAGCTGGTTTTATTAGTGTTTCCCCAATTGTGTGTGGCTTTTTTGCCTGTGCAATTAAATATGCCACCTCATATGAAGCCCTTTGAGCTTTGGTTGGGATTGTTGTTTGTTCAATCAGGAGTTTCTTTTGGCCTTGCAACTCTTTCTGCTTTCTGCGGAAAAAATCTAGCGGTTTGGCGACAAGAGAGGGGTGCTTAGTTTTCATGTGTCTGAGCATTTTTACGGGCTTTAGGCTCTCATGTGCAAGCACCTCTGTACACACTACACACTGAGGACGTTGTATTTCGTTGACGACGCATGTGAATCCATACTGTAAATATTCCTCTCGATACTTGCGACACTTGGAGGAAGGCTGACCCGACTCCTTATGGACCCCCTTATGGTGGGCACCTCTTCCCGCTCCAGAGGTCGATGGCCAAGGCGATTCTCCGCTCTCCTCTGCTACCCTCTCCGCTAGCTTCTCTGCCTCCTCCGCTAACCTCTCTGCCCTCTCCTCTGGTCTTTCTGTCTTTTCTTTGCTCGGTATCAACCAACGTTTCATTTTGAAAAGTCATCAATTAGCTAGTTCAGAGAAAACATACGATATATGTTCTCGCGTTGAGAGACTGTTGTACGGCGTGGTCCCGGCCAACAGTGACTGTGTTCTATCATTAAAAGAAGGAACTACTTGCAATATTAATCGCCTCGCACTTCTTACCGACGTGGAAACGTTACAGTGTTGTTGAAATGTCTTGCGACCATTTATTGTTAGACAGTTTTTCTCCACAAATGAGGCGTAGCCTACTGGTAGGCTACTCTCATCAGAGGTAAATACAAATTATTTTGTCCAGGCATCATTGAATGTTCTATTTTCTTCAGATATTTTTCTTTCTTTCATTTCTCCATACTTGGCCTTGCTGGGGTTGAAAGTCGCGACAAATGGACGGCGTCTTTGGCAGGAATACTGGCTTTCGCGAGTATGGCGTTTATTTTGAGCGACAAAAAAAAATAAAATATATTTATTCTAATGTCAAGATCACAGTAATCTTCCAAATTAGAAACTAAAATATTAAAGAACTAACACAAATAAAATACACTTCAATTAAAATTTTTACATTTTTTTAGTAATTTATTTTCCCAAGCCATTCAGAGCTGCAGTATAAGGATGAAAGAGCCGCATGCGGCTCCGGAGCCGCAGGTTGCCGACCCCCGGTATAGGCAAACTCGTCTTTTGCCGCTGTGACAGCACCTGTTTTCGCAGCTACGATTAAGATACCGGACTTTTGGAAGCAAGACCCAGAGCCATGGTTCCAGCATGTCGAGGCTCAGTATCATCTGCGCGGCATAACCATGGACAACACAAAGTATTTTCACGTCGTCGCAGCTTTGGATTCGGCCACCACACGCGGGTTAATGGTATTAAAGCATCCGCTTTATGATGTTTACTGTGGAGCCGTAACCTGACACCTGCAAATGATTTTTTTTTTATTTATTTGCCTTTATTTAACCAGGTCGGTCCCATTGAGACACAATGGCCCCTTTTTCAAGGGAAGCCTGGCCAAGACAGCAGCAGAAAAGTTACATACATAACACAGAAATTACACAATATTCAGATAAAATACAATACAAGATAAAAGCAACAGGACTAAAAGATCGGATTCACATTAAAACAAGAACAAGTCCGATATGAAGCTGCTCCAATTTCTCTCACACGAGTTTTCAAAGATCCCAGGTTAATCAGCTCCTTTAACTTCAGAGTTTTCTGCAGTGCGTTCCAAGCAGCAGGTGCAGCAAACTTAAAGCAGTGCTTACCAAGTTCAGTATTAACTTTGGGCACATTTAATAAATAAAACTCATTGGAACGTAGGCGGTAATTGCTTTGAGATTTGGAGAGATAGTTACATAAATAGAGCGGGAGCAGACCCAAAATGACTTTATAAATAAAAATATGCCAATGTATAAGGCGGCGTGCATGATGCTATGTTAATCTGTCTTAATCACCTCAGGAAGAAAATCTGTAGTTTTATTTTAATTTTAACTACCATGTTTCATAATTACTACATCATAAAACTATGGCTGAATTTTTCTGTTTTTTTTTTAAAATTTATTAGATTTATAAAAAAAATATTATAATATATATATTAAAAAAAAAAAAAAAAAAAAAAAGATTTATGGAAATCATTTCGCGACCCACCCCACGGCGTCCCGCGACCCCCCAGGGGGTCGCGACCCCCACTTTTGGGAACCACTGCTATACACGATACACTTCCGAGACTTCAGGTGCGCAAAAGTGAAGCCTAAACTCTTTAATACGTATAATTACAGAAATACGCTTCAGGGTGGCTTAAGCATTTGAATAATCAGTAAACTATGAAAACGTGATAATTTCTTTTTTTAATTATTTAATTCACTTGAAACTTTTTTCAATCAGAAAGAAGAATACCAAGACGGGAACGAGTCGAGATTAGTCGCAAAAGAGCTCTCGAAGATGCAGCAAAAAACTGCCAAAAAATGGACACCTACTTCAAAAGGTTATCATGGAATAGTTAATTGTTAGATTCTTCTTATTTTAGCCTAAGTTTATGTGGTACATTTAGGAAATAACATTTGGAAGGAAATAATACCCTTTTTCTGTCACTCTTCATGTTAAACCAGATATGTGTTTTCCGTATGTATGTATATAGATCCGTGTGTATACATTGGATATAAATTTTGTTTATTTTTCATTTTTTAGGGGGAATATGTCCATTTAATATTTAATTTATTTACAAGAGGTTCTATATGTTTCCAAGTTATGTTATGGTTATGCACATGTGTCAGTGTATATTGAGTTATGCATTATTATATATTTTATAAATATATTATATTTATTTTCAGATACATAGATTCATGATAGTGTTAAAATTGTTGATGCTTTAAAAGATTGTTTTGACATGTCTGGAATGAATCAATAAAATGAAATTAAATTAAATATATTAACTAGTTGTGCCATTATGATTCATCATAAAACTGTTTTAAAAATTTCAGCCAGTGCAAAAAAGACAGAGGGAGCATAGAGAGGTGGAGGCCAACTGTTTTTCCTTATGGGCCTAGGAAGACCCCAGGTTCTCCATCCCCATCATCAGATGGCGATTTAAATTACATTTATGGATGTGTAATAACCTGATAAAAGTCAATGACATTGCCTATTTTGTTGTCTGTTTACCTTTGATAAAAGTCAAAAAGTTGTGGTAGCCTATTAAAAATATCCAAGGTTCTGAATTCAAAAACTGTGTTGTGCTGAAAGAGGAACGGAGAAGTGGGAAGAGGGGCACTGTGCATTGGATCATGTTTGTGTCACCCTGTAGCGTAGGCCTGTAGCAGCATAGCCAATATGAAGCTATATTTAACATGAGTCTGTTCAAGCCTTGGCTTTATCCATTCATATAGCTGCAGCTATGGCTATTGGCCCTAACACACTATGTTTTAGACTAACTATATGCTTTTCTAAATAGGAAGGTTGGACATTTTAGGTTTGATTTTAAAAGTTGAGAAGGTCTCTGCCTCCTTAACCCAAACTAATAGCCGGTTCCATAGTAGAGGCACGTGATAGTAAAAGGCCCATCCTCCAAATCTACTTTTGGATATTCTAGAAACTACAACTACTACAACTACAGGATATGTAATTTAAGCAGAATATTAATCAGGTTGGCAAGACTGCCTTTTTTCATCCCCGAAATATTGCCAAGAGCGTCCTCTCCCAGGGTGATGCTGAAAAATTAATCCATGCGTTTGTCAGTTCTAGACTCGATTACTGTAATGCGTTGTTAGCAGGATGTCCAAAAAGCTCACTGAATAGCCTCGAATTGATCAAGAATGCAGCAGCGAGGGTGCTGACAGGAATCCAGAGAGATCATGGGCCCGATCTTGCGCCAAACCTCCAAAACCTGCTATTAAGGGATAAAAGGTATTGGGAGGGGCGTTCCCCCACGAAGAACGCAATCTTCCACCTCCCAAAACCCACGATCTCACCTGCGAAATCCACGATGTCATGCACACATTATGCATGGGAGTGGTTAGGGCGTTCCACCTGTTTAACCAATCAGTGCGTCAGTAGCCATTACCTTTAAGAGCAGGTTTGCAGTAGTACCTGCAAAACTGCCATGGAACGTCTTTTCACCCAGATCAGAGCAGCTCTCATGGACAGCTGGTCTGGGACTGTGCTGTAGAGCTTCCTCCTCTTTTTTCCTCCTCCTCCTCTGCACTGATATATACATAACTAGCTTTAACTAATGTGGAGCAAATGATTTAATCATTTCTTTTGTACTCCAAGAAGTTCCAACAAACTGCTCAGAAAATAGAGCCGGTGAGCTTCCAGGAAAGCATTTATTAACTAGAAAAGCAATCGGAGAGAGCGCAGACCTCCGCCAAGCACAGCAGTTGTGGTTGCTTTAGGGTTCAAGAAACAACTAAACAGCGCAATGTTATCGAAAATTTGAAAGTGATCCAGAATCCAGGATTTCTTCCGGATCACACCCAAAATAAAATCAGTTCTTCCTTTTCATATTTCTGACAACTCCTGAAAATGTCATCAAAATCCATCCATAACTTTTTGAGTTATCTTGAACATATCCCCTGCGCAAAGACGCACAGCTGCGCCAAGACGCATAGTTGCTGGGAGCGGTGCTTTTTTCACAACAGAGTTCTGTGATCTCCTCGTTTCCTCCACAGCAAACATCTGAATGAGATCATGTCACAGCTGTACAGACATCATCTGCCCTTAAGAGAATAATGTATGAAAGTAATACAGTGATGCATAATCGAGAGGTAGAGCCGGTTGTGCAGTCCACATGTGACTGGGTGGACGCGCAATGACAGGATTTGGACGCGCTCTTTTACGCGCCGACATGCCAGTTGCGCTTTCCACAAACTCGGTATCTTGCGGTACTGGTGTCTCGCAGATTTTGGGTATTGGGTAATGGGTGGTCACACCACCCATTACCCAATACCCAAAATCTGCGAAGTACAGGTACCGCAAGATACCGAATTCGTGGAAAGCGCTAGTGACACGCCCATTGCCGCGCCCACAATGTGCTTAAGGGAGACGGCAAAATGGGTTTTGGGTATTGGGAGGTGGAAGATTGCATTTCGGCTCCTAAATCTGTGATTTGCAGGTAATGGGTTTTGGGTATTGGGTAATGGGAGGTGCAAGATCGGGCCCCATGTCTCACTCGTGTTAGCCTTCCTCCACTGGCTCCCCATGAAATTTTGAATTGAGTTTAAATTTCTGCTCCTCACATATGAGGTTGTTATGTTATGCTCCTAATAGAGCTCTCTGCTCTCAGCGTGCAGGATTACTTGTCGTTCCTAGAATATCTAAAAGAAGATTTGGAGGACAGGCCTTCTGCTACCAGACACCTTTACTATGGAACCAGCTACCAGTTTGGGTTAAGGAGGCTGACACCACCTCCATCCACAACGCTTGGCATGGAGGCTACTCGCTGCTGCTCCGGGGGACATATCCTTGCGACGCTGGGTGCTGGACGCTGGACGCTGGACGTTCCAGTTTGTGCCCGGTTTGGTGATTTTGCGGTCGGGTGTCAACATGCTGTCTGCGGGTGCGGACCGATCCTCTTGAGGGCTGGTGGAGACGTGCCGGCACGGACATGGACGGTGTTGCTGGGGACCGGTTCAGGGAAGCTAATCCGGACGGGAGCCCCCGACGCTGACCTGGCGGGGGCCGTCTGAAGAAGACCTGGTGGGCCCGGCACCACTGGGGGTGGCAGCAACAACCTGGTCCGCATGATGAACCGGGCTCTGGGATGGTCGGCTCCATCGCTCACCGGACTGTGGGAGCTCAGTCTGCCCAGAAGAGACAGTTTGGTTTATCAGAGTTTGGTTTATCGCTGTTTCCTCCTCTGA
Source organism: Hirundichthys speculiger (assembly GCA_018398805.1). Lineage (NCBI taxonomy): Eukaryota > Metazoa > Chordata > Actinopteri > Beloniformes > Exocoetidae > Hirundichthys > Hirundichthys speculiger. The sequence continues at coordinate 409,203 of JAGFBZ010000307.1, read as the reverse complement.
ACTGGAGATATCACACTTAATTCACCATTGTGGAGATATACTGGTTTTAAAAGCTGTTAACAGTTTCAACGGCTGTTAACACTCGGACCACAAGACCGGGTCATGAAGAAGGAGTGCTGGACGCCAGCAGGTCCTCAAGTACACCAGACTGTAGCGTCTGGTGTACTTGAAACTTGAATTTCCCCCTTGGGGGATCAATAAAGTATATTTGATTTGATTTGATTTGATCTTTAAAACTAAACTGAAAACATTTCTGTTCAGTAAAGCCTACAGTTAGTCTAAACTATAGTGTGTAGGGGCTAATAGTTATAGCTATAGTTGTAGTAGCTCAGACTAGAGTAGCTCGTCTTAATCACAGGTTCGTCATAGTTATGCTGCTATAGGCCTACGCTGCAGGGGGACACCAACATGATCTGCTGAGTGGTGTCTCCACTGCTCTTCTCCCTTCCTTCTCTTTCCTCCCATTCCATAATTAATTAGGAGCCCCTTGTGACTGTAACTGTGCTCCATTTTCTTTTCTTTCCCGTGGTTTGTTGTACTGTTTTGCCCCCCTTTTTTCTCTTTACTTTCTGTATGTTTGCAGGCCAGAGTTTGACATTGCTGACATTGCTGATATTGTAGCAGATATACAAATAAAATTGAATGAATTGAATTGAAGTAAACCTGCACTCTGAGAGCAGAGAGCTCTATTAGTTGGGGGCAGATATGGTTTGACCCTAAAAAAAATTGACACAAAAGGTTTCTCAACTGTTTTTTGTAGTGTTAGGTGTCTTTATTAACATACTAAAAGTTTACCAAAGTTTGACCACCCGAAAGGTGTTATTTTCAAGATGGCCGCCACCAGTACTCAAAAGACCATTACTCCACCATTATTCATCCTAGACGAGTAATTTTGGTGTCTAAACCTATATTTTGGTTATCTAATAATCCATTTACCTCATATAAATGAAAAAAAAAACTACTAAAATTATTACTGTGGTACTGTAAAATTAGTTAAAACATGGCCGCCACGTGAAGGCTCAGTACCGCTAACCCCTCTATTTTTTTAAAAAATTTTTTGGGGAGGGGGAATCCACACCAGATTGACAATTAGTCTTCCTCACTCTTCCTCCCATACAAGTTGATTGTGTGGATTCTCACAATTTTGAACTTGACATGGTCCACAAGCAGGCATGCATGGCAATCCGTATCGTGTTCGGCAGGCGGTTTTGCAGTTACAGTGGACCATATGTAGGAGGCTTTCTGGGGCAGCAGTTAAATCAGTCATAACTGGCACAAAGTGATTGTCCTCCAATTTCCATCCCAATCAACTGGATTCATGCCACTCTCCATTTGAGTCCACACCATGACCTGGTAATAAACCCTTTGGCAGTGATATTTAGTCGAGGACTCTGTAGGAGGGAGATGTTCTGGGTTGACAAATGATTTGGCAGACACAATTTTCTTATTCAGAAGTTTGTAGCGCAAAGACGCAAGAGAATCTGTACTCCTGCCACCAAACATAACTGCCGTCGCCTCTCTCCCATGGTCTTCTATGACATTGTTTGCTTGATTTGGGAGCAGAAACTCATTTGCACAGGTCTGAATGGTTGACTCACCCTTCACAAGCTTCTGGAACACTGTCTTTTTGCCAACACCAAAAATGCGTGAAGTTGTGTCACATCCTGTAAGCATGAACAAACAGCAACTGAAAACACAAGTCTCTACCCAGGACTTTTTTAATCTCACTGATGTCATACACTTTTGTGTCCTTGGATTTGTCCGAACGGAAATAGAGGCCTCTATTGTTCGTCTCTGCATAGTGTAGAAGAAGAACGAGCAAATCTGTGTCTTCCCCTATCAAGGTTGTGGACTGATGTTTTGACGCCTTGATTGCAACCTTGACAATTTCCACGTCTGCATCCCCTGGTGCATTGATAACAGTGCAGCCCTTTTTCTGCAGTTCCTCGGTGACTAGCATAATAAGCCCTCGTTTGTTAGAAGATACAGAGAGGAAGTCATCCTTTCTTCCCACAAACTTGGTTTGTGCAGTAAAGCTAATGACTGGGTGGGTGATTTGGCCACGTCGCTGATGGTATGTCTTTCTGATGGAAGGAGTGTCACTATAGCCATCAAAAACCACAGCTGCTTTACCATAATGGTTTAAAGTAAAGTCAGCATAAGACTGTGCAATGGCACCATAACTGTCACCACTTTTCCATGGCAAGCGATGAATCAGGGAGCCACCGTCAAGGACATACTGTTCAGATGGTGGGATCGAATCCAGTATAGTTTTGTTTGATTCCTTGCTTGACAGTTCAGCCACTGCCTGTGCTAATTGGGGTTTGTCAGCCTTACGCAATATTGCATTGGCTTCAAACAGAGCTGCAGGGAATGGGCTGAGCTCATAGGTCATTACCTCTTCCAGTGAAAGTCTCCAGTTTGTGACATAATGATAAATCACTGGAACAAGAGGGCAGGATCTATCTTTCGGTCATGGGAAACTTTGACACTAGACTCATCTGCAAGGGTTTTTACCCGGTCTTTTCGTTTGAATGAGATCCCAAAAAATGGGGTTTCCAACCATTTTTTCAATGATCTCATTGCCGACAGTCTCAAACTCATGCACATTCACGTCTGCTTGGACGACAACACCAGTCACAATGTTTCTCAGAGATGGATCTGGAGAGAATGGTTTGAATGTGCTAAGCATTTCTTTGATCTTTTCCAGGTCAGCATGATCTCGTTTCATTCTGGGATCTGTGGATTCTTTGTGTTGTTCCCTGGTGGTGTAGATGAGATCACTGAATTCCTGCATGGCATTATGGTACTCGGATGTGATGGGTGTGGACATTGTCCACAATGCCCGCATTTCCTCGGTCATTCCACTTCCATGAGTCAAGCCTCCACTAGTTTTCAAGGACCACATCAAAGTCTGCTCAATGACAAGGTCAGAGCTAAGGCCTGCCCAGTAGTTGTACTACGGCGGATTACATGGAAACCACTGGCAAATTTAACATAGACATCAGAATGTCTGGCTTCCAGTTGGCACATTTCTTGGACATAGAAAAAAACAGATTTTAAGTAATTGTAGTGACCAGCAGCAGTGAATACTGTCAGGCACTCCATCATGGCATGTAAGTGCATTGTCCAAGATCCTGTGCGATCTGCTTTGATCAACGCCCTTGCCGTCTGCAGCATTTTCTGGTAGTTCAACCACAGCCGACTGGTTTTTGACCTTGAGCTGAATTCTGCCTTCTTAGTGTCAATTTTTTCTTTGACCTCTTTCAGCATATCCGATGTTGCTGCACTCTCCAAAGTTGTCTCTTTCACTACCAAGGATGAGTAATTTTTTTCTGCCTCATCCACCAATGACTCAAACTGTGGATTATCCTCCAGCAGATCTGACACTACAAGGTGATTGATACATGTGTCCAGCAGCAGATGTACACGGAAAGCTCTTTGTACAGATTTTCCACTCATCATATGTTGGACGGCATTTGAGCCATATGCAACTTCCAGAATGTTCCTGAGTCCTGAGCCTTCCATTAGAGTTCCTATAGCACCAAGTAGGTTCATGAATGTATGGAAACATCCAAGCATCAACACTATGTTTTTTAACTGGCAATTCTGTGGTGCATCCATGATTATCTCTGCAGCTTTCCAATACAATGGCTGATCAAATGTAACAATAGGTGTCACAGTATGTTTGCTGGCAAGATCACAAATGAAATACAGTGTAGACAGAATGCATGTTTTGTCCCCAGAGTACAAGTCAATCATAGGTAAGAACACAACAGATGATTGCCCTGGATGTTCTAGTCCTTGGTGAATGGTATGCATCATTCCCTGCCACCCAGGGGTTTCTTGTTTGAAGTTAAGTGAGAGCTCCCACAGTACATCAACTGTCCTATCACAGTTAATCAATGCCGGGAGTTCTTTGAACACAATGTTTTGATGCACATGTTTTGCAAAGCGATATTCAATGATAGGGATTTTACTCTCCATCGAAACATCCAGTGTGGTAATTTGTTTCCTAGGAATTACACAATTCTTCTTTCGCCCTGGTGTGATTGCTGCGATGATGCCCATTCCGTGGAAGGTCCCCTTGCCATCAATGGTAAGAATATTGTGGTCAACATTGTCACTAGAAAAAAGAAGAGCTGTGTTTGGCAAATCTATGTCATCCACTAACATACCTGGTGAAATTGAAGCTGCATTCTTTTCAAAACGTGAGACTTCTTTATATGATGAACAAAATCCCATTTTATTAAGGGTTTCCACAAGGAATTGTGATCGATACAAATGATGTGCCTGCACTGCAAGACCTATTTGTAAGGGTGCTACAATGGCACGTGGTCAAACTGCTTGGACAATTGCCTGTCCAATTGCTGCAACCTTTCGGTTTATCTCCTTTCCCACAAAAAGACAATTCAACAATGTCTGCAAAGTGCCAGGAACAAATGAAAGGGCAGAATCAAGCTCAAATGATTTTGTACTTGGATACTGATCGGTGACATTGGGGACATTGCACTTGATATCACTTTTAATCAATCTTGCTGCTGTTTCAATGATCACTTGTTTTTGAGTTTCTTCATCCATTGCTTGTGTGTTAAAATAAGACCTTAGTATTTGTGATGTCCTTTCCCTCATTGTCACTATGTCCTGGAGGCCTTCCCCTCTCAGCAAAATGTACACTGTCCCCATACTTGTCTTTTAGCTTTGGTTTAAGGTAGGCCTTTCCAATTGGTTCAGCGTCTGTATTTGTTAGAAATTCCCTCATTTTATCATGCAAATGTGAAACTGTCAACTGTTCCTCGTCATTATTCTCTAGGTAGGAGCAAACCTTCAGGAATGCCTGCTCCTGATCTTCATTTTTGGGCCGGCCAGACTTTCTACGCTTTGCCTCTGGATCCTCCTGGAATTGTAGTGGTAAGGCACGCCCTCTTCAGAAATTTAGACTACAAGATTGATGGTAAATACCGTCTGCAGCATGTAGATCACGGGCATAATATTCAATTCTGCCTTTGACGGTGAAGGCCCATTCATCTGAGCGATTGTCACAAGATTTAAGAATGGACTCCACAAACGTATCTGTTCGTACATAACTAAAGGCTACACTTTGATGATCATGTGAGTACTGAGTGAGTACAGTAGTCCCACAGAATAGACAGTCTGTTTTGCTGTTGAAAGGACTAGCTGCTACTCTTATACTTCTCTTTGTTGCAGGCTCAACTTTAGTTTTTTGTTGGATTTTAATGTTTTTGGGATTTATGTACCCCTGTCGACATTTTGAGTGTACTTTTTCTCCAGCTGAAATGACTATGTCATCCCCTCTTTGCACACTTGCACTGTTGATTCCATCAGCTCCCTTCTGACGGACCTCAACCACATCAGAATCATCTCTTAATTGTTCTTTGCAGATTTGGCAAGTTTCTCCAGCACTCATAGTTATAGGCTACCATTTATAATGCTACTCCACCAGCTGAAATGACTGCCAGCACCTGGAAGCACACTGGCACGGTTAGCCTTCCTAATGTGTTCTAAAAATCTATTTACTGTGGTTCACTTTATTCTTTTCCTTCTTTTATTTGTTTTTTTTTAAGGTAGTAGGCTACTGTTGCTCATTTTCTGTCTTTACTCCACGTAAGTGTAGTGAGAAATGAACAAAATGTGAAGCATAGAAAATCATTAATATTAACTTATTTTTTCTCTTTTTCTTTATTTACTTTTTTAAGAAGTGAGTGCCCTCACTTCACCCCATCACAGTATACGAGGGGGTGTGGTTTTCCCGCACAAAGTTGATACATTGTTTACTTTCCAGCATGAGAAACTGTTGCTGGAGTGCACACACACACACACACACACATACGTGTTTTCCGAAAATATAAGGACGTATGACAAAAACGGGACAAATGGGTACATGCCTTTCCAAAGGTTCTACAGGCCTGAGAATCAAATGGTTTTTGACCCATGACTCCAGGAAAACATTCATCTATTTAAATTTTAGCTAGAGCTATATTTTGGTCATGTCTGATTTTTATGCAACATATGGGGACATTGTCTGGTTTATGTGACTTATGAGGGCTATAACCTCTCACACAGTTATTTCATGTCTAAGTGAAATGTGAGACCCAGATATACACAGTATTTTCTGGTATATGTGACTTATGAAGACCAGACAACTACAGTGTCAGTATTTAGAACATGGCTTATTTGAAATATCTGCATAATAAGCAGAGGTGTATATTCACCACACTGACCAAGTCCCATATAGTAACATCTGAAATATATCAGATATTCATGTTATTATAAGATAGTAATACTGAGTTGTTCAGAGACTTGAAAGAGACATGAGAAATAATATGGTAAGTCTACTGTTTAAGCCTTATTGTACAACATTTATGAATTCTGCAGATGACATTCATGCAGAAAGAAAGAGAGAAAAAAAAACCAGAACACTAACTTTCTTGATTTTGTTTTTTTAATTGCTAGCAACAAATGTACACTCAGACCACGAGATTACTTGAACATTGTGCTATTAAAAGAATACATAAAATAAAGAATGAAGCTTCCACTGCCTATGAACTGAACAGTATGTTTAGATAGGTTGGCTGAAAAAAAAAAAAGTGCTGTCATATATACTCAAATAAAGTTACGATTCCCATTCCAGAGGATTTGTTGATACTACTCCAGAAACCACAGTCACAAATATCTAGCCAACAACATAGTAAAATTGAAAACTTAGGTGGTAACTAACAGTTCCTTCACATGGCATTTTTTTGAATGAATGAATTAATTTCTCAGAATTTTTCATTAACGGTATTTTCTGAAAGAAATTAGAGCAGGTGCTGTAAATAAAACCACTGGAGAGTTTGAAAAATAAATATGTATAAACACAAAATCAAATCAAAGAATTGAGCACCTTACAAAAGCAGTGAATGAAAATAAAATGTCGTATCACTGAGAAAATTGCACCTGAGTCAAGTTTAGGATTTTATAATTCTACTTATTCATTCTCCTTTTTAATGCTACGACTCTGTTATGAATGTAGTATTTGACTGCAGCCCAGTCTCTGTCTTTGAGAGCTACTGGTTCTGCCTGGAGGCAGGCATCACAGTCCCTTTTACCTGGTACTTTGCAGCTTGTGATGAAATGTAACATGTGCCGTTCAACAGCCTTCACTTCCTCATCTGTCCACTTACTTCTCACCTTCCCAGCTGTCATACATGCAAACAAAATAAAATGTTTTTATTGAAGAGTAAAAAAACGTTTAATATAAGATAATCTAGACAGCAATGTGAATATAAAATGCTATTTTTACCTTTTTTTTCCTTGGAGCACTTCATAGAAGATACACCCCCACTAATTGCTGTGTCCTGCTGTAAATCTGCAAAAATTGGAGTGTGTATCATGATAAATATACACACATCTTTAAAAAGAATACTATTTTCCTAAGACACATATTCACTCATTTTATTCATTACATCCACCATATTTGAGTGTATTTCAAATTTTACCACTTCTAGGTTCAGTGTTGACCATGGTGTTTGTCAACGTGCCCTCCAAGTGGTCCAACATAACTGAATCTGAATCTGAAGTAGCCTCCATGTTGCTCAGCGTGGTTGAGTCAGGTGTGTGCTTTGGGTCCCCAGAAGTCTCAGGTCTTGAACCTTGGAAAAGTAATAATGCAGTCAAGTATCTATAAACCATGTTCACTCTCAGAAATTCAATATTAAAACATATGGAACAAGCCACAATACCTGTCTGCTGATGTGGGTCAACTATGGTTTCCTCATCAGAATCATCGTCAGTTGTGGCAACCTTATCTGGTTGGGTAAAAACAGTCAGGACAAACTATTAAAATTAAAAGGCCAAACACACGTTATATGTGAATCTTTGTAAGTGATGTTTCATACTAGATTTTACCATCAGGATGTATGTCAATGTCATCCAGTCCTTTCCCCTGCAGGTCAGACAGCTTTCCTTTTTCCATTGCTATCAACAGTTTGCTGACTTTAGCCAGCTGTAGGGTACTTTCTGGAAGCCGGTAGAATTCTCTGTGGATTCGGACGTCATGTCCAAGAAAGGTAGCAAGCTGATCCATTTCATTCTCTTTTAGATTTAGCACTGTGGATAATGTTGCAACTTGTTTCCGCAATCTTGTTGAAGTGAGTGCCTCTGGGTTCTTTGCACCACATTGGTTTGCATATTCGCGAAGGCAGTCAGAGCCTCTGTAATGGGAAAGTGCACTTGGACGTGCAAATAAATAGACATTGTCTGTGGGGACTTGGCACTTACTCCTGTTTTTCATGAGGAGGTCCATTGCTGTGATCATGTCAGGTGTGAGAAGCACAGGCACCATTCTTGACCTTTTACCACGAATCTCAACTCTATCAAAGTGCTTTGCAAGCTTCCTCTCCAACTCATTGAGGCACATCATAATGTCGGGATTCAACTCTGTGCAATTCCGGGATGTAAAAGCCTGAACCTCCATTTTTGAAACTTCCCCTTGCCGTTTTCTGTTAAATAGTATTACCTGCGTCAAAGTCACTTTAGAAAGATTTCCAAAGTTTGTGTTGTTGGGTTTTTCTTCCACGTCCTTCATGCATTTAGCACACTCCATAGCAAGAAACTGGTGCAGCAGCGACACGTCCTGTGTAAATGGCAAAAGCTGGGGTTTATTCCATTTGCCTTGTTGGAGTGTGCCCAAAGCCGCAGATGAAATTGATTCTGCCCATTTTTTCTGATACAGAGTGGCAAATTGCTTGGCTGACTCAGCAACATCATGGCGATGTGCAATGATAGCACTGCACTGGACAATTCCTGCAACTTTGGCTAAACTGTGCCCCAATTTCAGAGCCAAGGATGGGACTTTATATGAGTTGCTTTCCAAGTCATAACCAGCAACACCTCTGACTGCTTGTATCACGTGGGGAAAGTTGCTGGGCATAACAAGGTCTTCTGTCCTCTTTAAAGGTGTTGTAGCTCTAGCTACTATCAACAGTCTCGCTATCTCTCTCATTTTCTGGCGAATGTAATCGTTCCTTCTTTCATGCGGTTTCCTGCAGTTGTACAGCGACTCACCAAGACGAAGAATGTCTCTTTCACTTTTTACAACTAGGGAAATGTCATCCTGGTTCATTTCACAAGCAATCTTCCAGACAGCTTCATGAACTTGATCGGGTTTTGGCAAGTCAAGTTGTATCCGCTTTCGTCCAGTGGGAGAGTCATCTTCAACAGGCTTCTGGGGGCACTTTTTCACATGTCTCCAAAGGGTTTCTCTTGCATATAGCCCCTGACAAAATTTACAATGCCGGTAGTCATCAGATTGTTTTTCTACAGTGGGTCTTCGACAAGCAACAAATGCTCCAGCACCTTGGACTGCCACAGTAGCATTATGTTCGAAGTTGCCCCTCTTTTTAAGACACCGCAACCGCAACAGCTCTCTTCTTTTGTAGGATCGTTTAGGGTAACTGAAAGCCATTGCAACATCAGGCTGGTTACTGTGTGTGCTTTCAAGGTGTCTTGCCAATTTAGAAATGGGCTTTTTACAATAAAGACAATATTGCTTCTTGTTGTACTTGCCCCCCCTTGCTCTTTTTGGCAATGCTGTGACTTTTACAGAGCTGTTGTTGTGCAACGTGCTCTCTGTTGAATCGGCACTGCAACTTATCACTGAAGAACGATGAGAACCAGTGATCTCCACACCGTCTGCTGTAGCCATCCCCAACGAAATGTCATCTAACAGTTTTTGTGGAGAATTGTCTGTCACTCTCAGTTCCTTACTATGAACACTCGTGTCTGAAGAATCGCCACCTGAGTCTGGAACATAGTCGATATCTTCATAATCTGTGTTATCTGAAGACTCGGGATCAGATATCTGAGGAAAAAGAAGAACTATGTTATTATTTTCCCTGAAGAATCATAAATAGTGCAGAAGTGACTTTTGAAAAAGTGATAATAAATAATTTAAATAATTAAAACATAAAATTAAAAATAACATTTGACTTCTTGAATGCACTTTTTTTTTCTCTATTTAACAACTGCATCATAATTATCTGGTCAATAAAGCTTGAATAATCTCCATCATGAAATCCAACATTATCAACTTTAACATGTTCAACTTCTTGAAACCATCCATCCATCCATTATCTCCCGCTTATCTGTGGTCAGGTCGTGGGGGCAGCAGCTTCAGCAGAGAGGTCCAGACCTCCCTCCCCTCAGCCACCTCCACCAGCTCCTTTGGGGGAACACCAAGGCGCTCCCAGGCCAGCCGAGAAATCTTGTCTCTCCTAGGTCTGCCCCTTGGTCTCCTCCCGGTTGGACATGCCTGAAACACCTCTCCAGGAAGGCGTCCAGGGAGCATCCTGACCAGATGAACCACCTTAACTGGTTCCTCTCGATACAGAGGAGCAGCAGCTCTACTTTGAGTCTCTCCTGGATGACTGAACTTCTCACCCTATCTCTCAGGGAGAGTCCAGCCACCCTGTGGAGAAAACCCATTTCGGCCGCTTGTATCCGCGATCTCGTTCTTTCGGTCACTACCCACAGTTCGTGACCATAGGTGAGGGTTGGAACAAAGATCGACCGGTAAACAGAGAGCTTTGCCTATTGGCTCAGCTCCTGCTCCCTTCTCCCATCACTCGTGAACAAGATACAGAGATACTTGAACTCCTCCACTTAAGGCAGGACCTCACTCCAACCTGGAGAAGGCATCCTACCCTTTACTGACTGAGTACCATGGTCTCGGATTTGGAGATGCTGGTTCTCATCCCTGCTGCTTCACACTCGGCTGTGAACCGCTCCAGTGAAAGCTGAAGATCCCTGCTCGATGGTGAAAATAGGACCACGTCATCCGCAAACAGCAGAGACGAAATCCCAACACCACCGAACTGGAACCTCTCTGCTCCTTGTCTGCTCCTAGAAATTCTGTCCATAAATGTTATGAACAGAATTGGTGACAAAGATCAGCCCTGATGGAGTCCAACTCCCACTGAAAACTGGTCTGACTTAAAACCGGTAATGCGGACCAAACTCTCGCTCCGTTTGTACAGGGACTGGACAGCCCATAACAACGGGCCCAGTACCCCATACCCCCGGAGCACCCCCCCCACAGGACACCCTGAGGTACACGGTTAAATGCCTTCTCCAAATCCACAAAACACATGTGGACTGGTTGGGCAAATTCCCATGATCCCTCCAGGATCCTAGTGAGGGTCTAGAGCTGGTCCAGTGGTCCAGGACCAGGACTGAACCCATATTGTTCCTCCTGGATCTGAGATTCGACAATCGACCGGACCGACTCTCTTCTCCAGAACCCCTGATAGACCTGACCAGGTCTGAGGACTGTGGTTCCCCTGAAACTGGAAATCACCCTCTGGTCCCCCTTTTTAAAAAGGGGAACCACCACACCAGTCTGCCAGTCCAGAGGTACTGCCCCCGATTTCCATGCGATGCTGCAGAGACGTGTCAACCAAGACAGCCCTACAACATCCAGAGCCTTCAGGAATTCAGGGTGGATCTTGTCCACGCATAACATCCTGTGTTATGGCTCACCTATTGCATTTAGAAATATATACTAAATTTTTTAAAAGAAAATAAATCTGTGCCAGCTGTGGTTTAACGATGGTGCAGAAAACCGGAAACGATGACTATATGAAAGAAATTTGCCTATTTCTATAGGCCTCTGGACATTCGAAAACTCTAAAAGGAACATCCAGAAGGTAATTCATTGCATATAATGAAAATAATGTTTTGATTCCACTTGTACTTAAATACTCACGGAATAGTTCATTTTGGTGGTCAGACTCAAAGTTCTCTGCCTTTCTCTCTTTAAGATCTTCATCTGAGCATCATCATAACGTTCCTCACACCGAGTATGATGTCGTTTTAGATTTTCTAGACGCTTTATTACTCTAAGCTGTATAAAAAAAGACATAAAAGAGAAAACAACTAATCAGGAGTATATGACCAAGGGTCGTCGTACATTATGCATTATTTTTCTCACGCATTAAATGACACAGTGAAAAAATATGAACTACTAAAAAAAAAAAAATATAAGAATGAAGCTGTCTCGCCTGTTCTAAAGGTACTATCAGATGAAAAGGCACAAAACCAGAAGTCTGGCTGGCCGAAAAGGACACAAATTTCAGTGAAATTTTAAGCCAGGATACTCTAAGACAATTGACAATTGTGACAATTATAGACAAAAACATGCGTGAAACTATAAAATACAAAACCTATAATAAACCATATGAGGACATTGTGACACACACACACTAGATTTTATTTAGACTATATGAGGACATCAAATTAAACACATAAAAGCTTTTCAAAGTTATGACAATATGAGGACATTGTGACACACACGTCCATTTATTCAGACCATATGAGGACATGGCGACTGAAGACATGTTCTATCTGTCTCCCTGACTTCTAACTTATTCTGTTGTTGTCAAAGAAAGTTTTGAATCCAAGCCTAATGTACATGGATCAATTTTCTTAAGAATTAATTCATGGAAACACTTCAGCAGGAGATCAAATGGACAAAAATATGTATAAAAGTATAGAAAAACTATCAGATTTAATGAGTGTTCAAGTTAATTTGAAGTATAAAGGGACGTTGGTCTTCATATTTGATGAAACTAAAGTATTTCTAAGAAAGTATTCTGAAACAAGTCAAGGAAATGATGAAGTTGTGAAACCTTTACCCAAACTGATTGGTGAAAGGGCATTTTACTTATGCACTGGACGCAACTGAGATGTTTATTGGTGTTTGATTGGAACTAAAAATGTGTAATAACCTGTTGGAAGGATGAAGTGGATGTCCCGCTCATTTCTGGCTCTTCTGAAGGTTGAGTTGGGATCTCTACACTTGGTGTCTGCAACAAAAACACAAATACACTGTTGGATTAATTCTGTAATCAACCAATGACAATCCTACAATAATGAGGGTCAAGTTTATTATACCAGACTCTATAGAAAGACTTACCACTGTAGTGTATCACAACAAACCATATGAGGACATTGTGACACACACACACTAGATTTTATTTAGACTATATGAGGACATCAAATTAAACACATGAAAGTTTTTCAAAGTTGTGACAATATGAGGACATTGTGACACACACTTCCATTTATTCAGACCATATGAGGACATGACGACTGAAGACATGTTGTATCTGTCTCCCTGACTTCTAACTTATTCTGTTGTTGTCAAAGAAAGTTTTGAATCCAAGCCTAATGTACATGGATCAATTTTCTTAAGAATTAATTCATGGAAACACTTCAGCAGGAGATAAATTGGACAAAAACATGTGTGAAACTAGAAAAACTCTCAAACTGAATGAGTGTTCAAGTTAATTTGAAGTATAAAGGGACGTTGGTCTTCATATTTGATGAAACTGAAGTATTTCTACCAAAGTATTCTGAAACAAGTCAAGGAAATGATGAAGTTGTGAAACCTTTACTCAAACTGATTGGTGAAAGGGCATTTTACTTATGCACTGGACCCAACTGAGATGTTTATTGGTGTTTGATTGGAAGTAAAAATGTGTAATAACCTGTTGGAAGGTTGAAGTGGATGTCCCGCTCATTTCTGGCTCTTCTGAAGGTTGAGTTGGGATCTCTACACTTGGTGTCTGCAACAAAACACAAATACACTATTGGATTAATTCTGTAATCACCCAATGACCATCCTACAATAATGAGGGTCAAGTCTATTATACCAGACTCTATAGAAAGACTTACCACTGTAGTGTATCACAACAAACCATATGAGGACATTGTGACACACACACACACTAGATTTTATTTAGACTATATGAGGACATCAAATTAAACACATAAAAGCTTTTCAAAGTTATGACAATATGAGGACATTGTGACACACACGTCCATTTATTCAGACCATATGAGGACATGGCGACTGAAGACATGTATCTGTCTCCCTGACTTCTAACTTATTCTGTTGTTGTCAAAGAAAGTTTTGAATCCAAGCCTAATGTACATGGATCAATTTTCTTAGGAATTAATTCATGGAAACACTTCAGCAGGAGATAAATTGGACAAAAACATGTGTGAAAACTAGAAAAAACTCTCAAACTGAATGAGTGTTCAAGTTAATTTGAAGTATAAAGGGACGTTGGTCTTCATATTTGATGAAACTGAAGTATTTCTACCAAAGTATTCTGAAACAAGTCAAGGAAATGATGATGTTGTGAAACCTTTACCCAAACTGATTGGTGAAAGGGCATTTTACTTATGCACTGGACCCAACTGAGATGTTTATTGGTGTTTGATTGGAAGTAAAAATGTGTAATAACCTGTTGGAAGGATTGAAGTGGATGTCCCGCTCATTTCTGGCTCTTCTGAAGGTTGAGTTGGGATCTCTACACTTGGTGTCTGCAACAAAACACAAATACACTATTGGATTAATTCTGTAATCACCCAATGACCATCCTACAATAATGAGGGTCAAGTCTATTATACCAGACTCTATAGAAAGACTTACCACTGTAGTGTATCACAACAAACCATATGAGGACATTGTGACACACACACACTAGATTTTATTTAGACTATATGAGGACATCAAATTAAACACATAAAAGCTTTTCAAAGTTATGACAATATGAGGACATTGTGACACACACGTCCATTTATTCAGACCATATGAGGACATGGCGACTGAAGACATGTTGTATCTGTCTCCCTGACTTCTAACTTATTCTGTTGTTGTCAAAGAAAGTTTTGAATCCAAGCCTAATGTACATGGATCAATTTTCTTAAGAATTAATTCATGGAAACACTTCAGCAGGAGATCAAATGGACAAAAATATGTATAAAAGTAGAGAAAAACTATCAGATTTAATGAGTGTTCAAGTTAATTTGAAGTATAAAGGGACGTTGGTCTTCATATTTGATGAAACTGAAGTATTTCTAAGAAAGTATTCTGAAACAAGTCAAGGAAATGATGAAGTTGTGAAACCTTTACCCAAACTGATTGGTGAAAGGGCATTTTACTTATGCACTGGACCCAACTGAGATGTTTATTGGTGTTTGATTGGAAGTAAAAAAAATGTGTAATAACCTGTTGGAAGGATGAAGTGGATGTCCCGCTCATTTCTGGCTCTTCTGAAGGTTGAGTTGGGATCTCTACACTTGGTGTCTGCAACAAAACACAAATACACTATTGGATTAATTCTGTAATCAACCCAATGACCATCCTACAATAATGAGGGTCAAGTCCTATTATACCAGACTCTATAGAAAGACTTACCACTGTAGTGTATCACAACAAACCATATGAGGACATTGTGACACACACACACTAGATTTTATTTAGACTATATGAGGACATCAAATTAAACACATAAAAGCTTTTCAAAGTTATGACAATATGAGGACATTGTGACACACACGTCCATTTATTCAGACCATATGAGGACATGGCGACTGAAGACATGTATCTGTCTCCCTGACTTCTAACTTATTCTGTTGTTGTCAAAGAAAGTTTTGAATCCAAGCCTAATGTACATGGATCAATTTTCTTAGGAATTAATTCATGGAAACACTTCAGCAGGAGATAAATTGGACAAAAACATGTGTGAAACTAGAAAAACTCTCAAACTGAATGAGTGTTCAAGTTAATTTGAAGTATAAAGGGACGTTGGTCTTCATATTTGATGAAACTGAAGTATTTCTACCAAAGTATTCTGAAACAAGTCAAGGAAATGATGATGTTGTGAAACCTTTACCCAAACTGATTGGTGAAAGGGCATTTTACTTATGCACTGGACGCAACTGAGATGTTTATTGGTGTTTGATTGGAACTAAAAATGTGTAATAACCTGTTGGAAGGATGAAGTGGATGTCCCGCTCATTTCTGGCTCTTCTGAAGGTTGAGTTGGGATCTCTACACTTGGTGTCTGCAACAAAACACAAATACACTATTGGATTAATTCTGTAATCACCCAATGACCATCCTACAATAATGAGGGTCAAGTCTATTATACCAGACTCTATAGAAAGACTTACCACTGTAGTGTATCACAACAAACCATATGAGGACATTGTGACACACACATATGACTACATCATATGATGACAATATGAGGACATTGACACATATTTATTCAGACCATATGAGGACATGACGACTGAAGACATGTTGTATCTGTCTCCCTGACTTCTAACTTATTCTGTTGTTGTCAAAGAAAGTTTTGAATCCAAGCCTAATGTACATGGATCAATTTTCTTAAGAATTAATTCATGGAAACACACTTCAGCAGGAGATCAAATGGAACAAAAATGTATAAAACTAGAGAAAAACTATCAGATTTAATGAGTGTTTCAAGTTAATTTGAAGTATAAAGGGACGTTGGTCTTCATATTTGATGAAACTGAAGTATTTCTACCAAAGTATTCTGAAACAAGTCAAGGAAATGATGAAGTTGTGAAACCTTTACCCAAACTGATTAGTGAAAGGGCATTTTACTTATGCACTGGACCCAACTGAGATGTTTATTGGTGTTTGATTGGAACTAAAAATGTGTAATAACCTGTTGGAAGGATGAAGTGGATGTCCCGCTCATTTCTGGCTCTTCTGAAGGTTGAGTTGGGATCTCTACACTTGGTGTCTGCAACAAAACACAAATACACTGTTGGATTAATTCTGTAATCAACCAATGACCATCCTACAATAATGAGGGTCAAGTCTATTATACCAGACTCTATAGAAAGACTTACCACTGTAGTGTATCACAACAAACCATATGAGGACATTGTGACACACACACACTAGATTTTATTTAGACTATATGAGGACATCAAATTAAACACATAAAAGCTTTTCAAAGTTATGACAATATGAGGACATTGTGACACACACGTCCATTTATTCAGACCATATGAGGACATGGCGACTGAAGACATGTTGTATCTGTCTCCCTGACTTCTAACTTATTCTGTTGTTGTCAAAGAAAGTTTTGAATCCAAGCCTAATGTACATGGATCAATTTTCTTAAGAATTAATTCATGGAAACACTTCAGCAGGAGATCAAATGAACAAAAGAATGTATAAAACTAGAGAAAAACTATCAGATTTAATGAGTGTTCAAGTTAATTTGAAGTATAAAGGGACGTTGGTCTTCATATTTGATGAAACTGAAGTATTTCTAAGAAAGTATTCTGAAACAAGTCAAGGAAATGATGAAGTTGTGAAACCTTTACCCAAACTGATTGGTGAAAGGGCATTTTACTTATGCACTGGACCCAACTGAGATGTTTATTGGTGTTTGATTGGAAGTAAAAATGTGTAATAACCTGTTGGAAGGATGAAGTGGATGTCCCGCTCATTTCTGGCTCTTCTGAAGGTTGAGTTGGGATCTCTACACTTGGTGTCTGCAACAAAACACAAATACACTGTTGGATTAATTCTGTAATCAACCAATGACCATCCTACAATAATGAGGGTCAAGTCTATTATACCAGACTCTATAGAAAGACTTACCACTGTAGTGTATCACAACAAACCATATGAGGACATCATGACACACACATACTACCTATGATTCAGACCATATGAGGACATGACGACTGAAGACATGTTGTATCTGTCTCCCTGACTTCTAACTTATTCTGTTGTTGTCAAAGAAAGTTTTGAATCCAAGCCTAATGTACATGGATCAATTTTCTTAAGAATTAATTCATGGAAACACTTCAGCAGGAGATCAAATGAACAAAAAAATGTATAAAACTAGAGAAAGAAACTATCAGATTTAATGAGTGTTCAAGTTAATTTGAAGTATAAAGGGACGTTGGTCTTCATATTTGATGAAACTGAAGTATTTCTACCAAAGTATTCTGAAACAAGTCAAGGAAATGATGATGTTGTGAAACCTTTACCCAAACTGATTGGTGAAAGGGCATTTTACTTATGCACTGGACTGGACCCAACTGAGATGTTTATTGGTGTTTGATTGGAAGTAAAAATGTGTAATAACCTGTTGGAAGGATGAAGTGGATGTCCCGCTCATTTCTGGCTCTTCTGAAGGTTGAGTTGGGATCTCTACACTTGGTGTCTGCAACAAAACACAAATACACTATTGGATTAATTCTGTAATCACCCAATGACCATCCTACAATAATGAGGGTCAAGTCTATTATACCAGACTCTATAGAAAGACTTACCACTGTAGTGTATCACAACAAACCATATGAGGACATTGTGACACACACACACTAGATTTTATTTAGACTATATGAGGACATCAAATTAAACACATAAAAGCTTTTCAAAGTTATGACAATATGAGGACATTGTGACACACACGTCCATTTATTCAGACCATATGAGGACATGACGACTGAAGACATGTTGTATCTGTCTCCCTGACTTCTAACTTATTCTGTTGTTGTCAAAGAAAGTTTTGAATCCAAGCCTAATGTACATGGATCAATTTTCTTAAGAATTAATTCATGGAAACACTTCAGCAGGAGATCAAATGGACAAAAATATGTATAAAAGTAGAGAAAAACTATCAGATTTAATGAGTGTTCAAGTTAATTTGAAGTATAAAGGGACGTTGGTCTTCATATTTGATGAAACTGAAGTATTTCTAAGAAAGTATTCTGAAACAAGTCAAGGAAATGATGAAGTTGTGAAACCTTTACCCAAACTGATTGGTGAAAGGGCATTTTACTTATGCACTGGACCCAACTGAGATGTTTATTGGTGTTTGATTGGAACTAAAAATGTGTAATAACCTGTTGGAAGGATGAAGTGGATGTCCCGCTCATTTCTGGCTCTTCTGAAGGTTGAGTTGGGATCTCTACACTTGGTGTCTGCAACAAAACACAAATACACTGTTGGATTAATTCTGTAATCAACCAATGACCATCCTACAATAAAGAGGGTCAAGCCTATTATACCAGACTCTATAGAAACACTTACCACTGTAGTGTATCAATATGAGGACATTGTGACACACGCGTCTATTTATTCAGACCATATGAGGACATGACGACTGAAGACATGTTGTATCTGTCTCCCTGACTTCTAACTTATTCTGTTGTTGTCAAAGAAAGTTTTGAATCCAAGCCTTATGTACATGGATCAACTTTCTAAAGAAGTAATTCATATAGACCCTTCAGCAGGAGCTCAAATGGACCATCAAATGATCACTACCTACTATAATGAGGATCGAGGCTGAATTTAGTGAACCTTAAAGAAAGTTTTAAAGTTAGAAAGTTTTAGTGTATCTGCAATGTACAAAACCTTCACTCGTACCGATATGCATCTTTTTACCTTTTATTTAACATACCATCATTATATACTATTTAATTGAAGATTAACTTACCAGAGCTCGCCATGGCCATTGGGCATCTCCATAGTTATAGGTTATTTCCTTCTCTGCTTGGATGTTTTCAATAGCAAACAAGCACAGATGAGGTTTACCCTCAACAGTAAGTTTTTTTCATCTTGCAGTTTGGGGATTTTTGGGCATCATTAACCAACCGGCCAAAAGAGTCATCTTCATGGGAGGCATCAATGCTAAATTTGAAGATGGAGAGATATCCACATGTTCTTCACTAAAACCACAACACTGGAAAGAACATATTATTTTTATACACCATTACTTACCACCATATATCACTGTTCCACTCAAAATCAAACAGGAATGCATTTTGCTTTTCAGTATACATTTCCTGTCTCTTGTCCCGTTCATATTTTGAGATTAACTCCCCACGGTATTCAGCAACAAAGGATCCCTTTTCAATTGGTGCACAAGCAAATACGCCGCGCCCTGATAAAACAAAATTAATCAATCTTTGTCATGTAATACACCCAAATCACTAACTTTGAAAACATATATAGAAGAAAGCAACATGGAACTTTTAAAACAGTAAGAAAATTATTTCTTCTTTCTATCTGTGTGATGTTCAAGCAGTAACCCTGGGGAATTAATTTTAACTTACCTTTATAGTCACTGATCCATTGAACTTTCAGACAAGGCTTGTCACTTCCAGATAAAATAAACTGAATAGCCTCCGCGTCAGGACTAAGTCTGGCTCTTCTTTTTGACATAGTATTGATCAGTTGGTCATTAACCCTCCAAACATCTATAAGTGAAATGACAAGTCAGCAGGGAAAACGCAAATAATCATCAATGCTTGCTTTGAATCAGACAGCATTAATAAAATAGTCATGTCTTGCCATAACTAACAATTTATCTGATAATCTCATCTACAAAATTTGGCCAACAAATTGGCCTTCATGTAACTGTGACTAAATACATGACCTTGCACATTCTTAACCAACCAAAGTGGCATCAAAGTATCTTCTTGGATAAATCATTAAAAAAAAAAAAAAAAATTATTTTTTTTTTCTGCTTCCCCTACCATGTTAAAAACTGTACAAATAATCAGGGCTTGACGCTAACTTTTTTGCTCACCAGCCACTGTGGCTAGTGTTTTTCCTCAGTCATTAGCCATTTGGTCTTTATGCTAGCCACAGTTTTGCTGTCAGTTTTTTTCTTCTTCACAATATTCTTGCATTTACATTTTAAATACAAACACTGGGTACAAATATTGTGATGTGTCATATCAAAGAATAAGTTACCAGCCAAAGTTGGTTGTGAGACAGAAATTGTTACTAGCCACAGCCAAATTTTACCAGCATTTGGCCGGTTGGCCGGTGTCAGTGTCAAGCCCTGCAAATAATCAATATGTGTTAAATACTAAAACAATTACATTACCACTCAAATGTCAGAAAATATATTGTGTTCTGACATAAAATTTGTGTCAGAGGTAAAACAATTTAAACAGCCGTTTTTTTGTTAAGAAAAAAAATGCTGTGAAAAAAGCGTCATGCAGGTCTGCGTCATTTAGCTTAATTTGAGCTAATTAGCTACTTTACTAACTCACTGGGCGTTGTTAACTTGTCAACAGTTATTTTGGGAAACAACTTCAACTCTGTACCGTTTAAGGCAGAGCAAAAGTGATATCTTATCATTTATCATCAGCTGCTTCAATGTTTTTTCGAGAAATGTGGGGTATTTAAATTCCCTTTAAACTCATTCTCACCTTACCTCGTTAAGCACGCCACACCGATGACCATCAAAGGTACTGAATGAGCCAAGAGAAGAATCTCCGGAGCGCAGAAAGTCCCGGATGTTCAGTTTACCGAGCGTTGCGATATTCGTATCAGAGCGTTTGTGTGTCCTCCATAAACAGCACGACCCTTCCGGAGACTTTAGGAGACTTTAGGAATTAGGCCCATACTGACAAATTCTACATGTAACGTTAACACAAGTTTACTATTCAACTTTTTCGTGTAAAAAATTGTAAGCCATCCATTGAGCCTTTGGCAGAGTGCATTGACCAATCAGAGCTAGTGTTACTGAATTTTGGACCAACCAGAAAATTGGAGGTTTCAGAGTTATAGCGCTATTCCTCTCAAATGCAATATATATTTACATTTTATATATATATATATATATATATATATATATATATATATATATATATATATATATATATATATATATATATATATATATATATATATATATATATATATATATGGCCCCTGTTGTGGTCTTCTGCTGCTATAGTCAATCTACTTCAAGGTTCTTTTTATTTATTTATTTATTTTTTTGTGAGTATTGTAAAACACTGAACAAATGGAGATGAAAACAATAAAAACAAACAGCACAGGCAAACCTATTTATAAAAATTAAAAAAAAAAAAAGAGAAAAGAGAAACATCCAGTGAGGTCAATGAGTCTCTCCAATATTTTTGGTAAAGACAAAGAAAAATAACCTGGGAGTTGTTACATTCCAGTCCACCTCCGCATCCTCAGCCTTGTTTCACTTGTAGGTCACCATGACCATACAAATATTTGTTCACGGATATCCCTTGTATATACTTCCATACATACCCACAGTGTACATCTACTGATAATTACACAGCAATGTGTGAAATTCCCAGTGTGAAACTGTTAACATGAGTAAATTCTCATTATCAGTTTTCTTTTAAGTTTGGATTGGGTCTGTATTACAATCTTCAATTATGTTTATGTTACTTTTACAGTGAGCCCATACCTGAAGGTATTTGTAGAAGTTTTTGGAAGCTGTCTAATTCTCCTTCATCAGAACTGAGACAATATGTTGTAATAAGGACATTGTTTGTGTCAGTCACTCATCCAGGCCAGTTTAAAATCTTTACCATGAGTCACCCATTGTAGCAATTTGATTGTCCAGCTGTTGCTTGAAGTGTTGCATGTCATAGATTGTATTCTGCATATCCTGGTTGTAATCAGTGGGTATTTGAGTTTAGTTTCTGTTATGTCCAAACTAGTCTGCCTGATGTCCTCTGATATCAAAAACTGGATTGACTGGATGTTTTATGTTTTTTGGAACCATTCTCTCTAGAGTTTACAGTGGAAAATCTTAAAGGATCAGAAGTTTCTGAGACACTCAGTCCAACTGTATGTACGATGACTGGGAAATCTTATTTCTCTATTGTTTTCATTGTAATTGAATTTCCATTTTGCTTTACATATCCACTCACTATATCTTTAATTTTCTTTACTGTATACTACACCTTTTTCTATATATACTGAATATACAGTTTTTTTACTTGTTTTTGCTTGTTCTGTGCACTCCATATATTACATCAGCTTTGCCGCTAACCAATGTGAAATTCCCCATGTGGAACAAATAACAGCTAATCTATTCTAGTCTGTTTTATACACATTCTATATACAAAGAAAACTGTGTACTATACACAATACTGTACAGCACTGATACATTTATATCAGTCCTCCCTTGTAACCATTATTGTTCTCTTCTAATATAAGAAAAACAAAAGGTTTTATCAGTAGTATCAACTGAGAATCTCTTATTTGACACTGACTTTAAGAATATGTGTTGGTGTAATGCTTAAACCTGCTCCTAATGTTGAAGACTGTGTTACGGTTTCTGAACAAAGTGACATATGAGAACAAGTGTGTGAAAAGTGTGTTAAGTTCCAAAACCGGCCACTAGTTGGCGTAATCGAAGGTGAGCAAAAACGATAAACACACTCACACACAAAATTTCTGAAAATTGTGACTTTTTAGCACATTGGAGATTTTTGGTGTGGGAGCATATTGGGGCTTCTAGAACACTCTAGTATGCTCAGAAAAATGAGGACGCAAAAAATGTCCTCATTTTTCCACAGGTTCTGATATTGTAGGTGTGTTATCATAAAAATGTCCTGATATGTCACAAAAACAAGTACACACACACACACACACACACACACACACACACTTGCCTAGTCTTTTAAGCTAGAGTCACACACATATATATGGGATTTCACAATGATCTAATTTTATTAAGTCCACTGGATTCAGAAGCCATGAAAACATAGGGTTAGATACAAATAATATGTTTCTATGATAAATAATGAAGGAGTTAGGTGATTTTTATGGTTTTTTTCTGGCCATGGACGCCATCTTGAAAATAACACCTTTCGGGTGGTCAAACTTTGGTAAACTTTTAGTATGTTATTCAGGACACCTAACACTACAAAAAACAGTTGAGAAACCTTTTGTGTCAATTTTTTTAGGGTAAGGTGCTTTTTTTTCATTTTTTTCAGGTCTTGTATGTTATGAGGAGCTTGGCTGTTAAGGGCCTTATATAGGAGTAACAGGATTTTGAAATCTATTCAAAATTCTTACAGGGAGCCAGTGAAGGGAAGGCAACACAGGAGATATGATCTATCATGCTGATTCCTGTCAACACGGTCACTGCTGCATTTTGGATCAGCTGGAAGCTATTCGGAGAATTACTTTGACATCCTGCTAACACATTACAGTAATCTAGTCTGGAAATGACAAATGCATGGAATTTTTCACTTGGGTTTTTCAGTATCACTCGATACGCGATACAGAGGTGAAAAAAGGCTGTCTTGCAAAGCTGATTAATGTAGTGTATAAACAACATATCCTGATGAAAAGTAAGTCCCTCGCAGTTGTACTAGAGGCCAATGTAAAATCAACTAATCCTTTGCTAAGAAGTTTGAGACCAAAAACAATAACCTCTGTTTTATCAGAATTTAAAAGCAAAAATTTTGAGAACATCCAGGCCTTAAGCCCTTAAGACATGCCTGAGATTTGGCTAAGAGTTCTGTTTCGTCTGGCTTCATAGATAGATACAACTGTGTGTTATCAGCATAGGAATGAAAATAGCTACATTGATATGCTATGTAGACTGTATTATTATTTTTGTATATGTGTGTATGTACATAGTACAGTGTAAATTTATTTTTCGGTCTCTACTAATATCCAAACAGAAAATGCAGTGATAATACTAGAAGTACACCAGCTAATCAGTTGGAAGATTATTTGCCATCTTCTAATAAACTGCATCAGTCAAAGCCCCACTTTGGTACACTTCTAGATAATGTGTGCACAAAATAAAACCACACAATGCTCAGAGCAACATCACTCTGCAAGCAAAAGTCAGAATTTAGTATAAGCTCCCTGAAAACCAAGAACAGATTTATCTTAAGGAGATATTCCTATATAGATGCTTGCAATGTCTTTTATGTGGGTTTTAAGAGTCAGGGTTCTGTATTTTCTATTTGTACCTCAAAGATACCGTATTGGCCCGAATATAGGATGACCCCTATTATAAGACAACCCCCCCCCCCCCCCCCCTTTTTTTTGAGATTATGATTTTGGAAAAATAAAAATATGTTAAAGATAAATAAACTATATTCTCTTAAAATCTGAGACTATGACTCAGTGAATAAGCAACACCCATCTAGCCTAAAAAGGTTCAAAAACTGCATTAATTATGTTAATAACTACATAATCATCAAATCAAGTTTTCTTCAATTTCAAGAACAATGTTAACAATTCAGTCTGTAAAAAACTATTTCTGGACTGCAATGAAACATTAGTGCAATGCATCATTGATGAAACATCAGTGCAATAAACAGTTTGCTATATTGCAATTGATATTTAAAAAATAAATAAAATAAAATAGCTGTAAACTGCAAACTGACCCAACCTGACAATAGAAAAGTCTAGTCCTCGATTATAAGACGACCCCCCTTTTTGAGAATATGATTTCTAGAATAAAATATCTTCCTATATCCGGGCCAATACGGGAATTGAAAAAAAAAAAAGGATATCACTGACACCTTCTTAAAAGGCTCAGGGTCCCTAAAGACTTTTGCACAGTATGTATAAATGATTCCATGTTTTCAAGAGACATTTTGAGTCAGACTATTTAGATTTGCATTATCTGGCCTCTCCCACTGCTGTGTATGAACTAAAACCATAAAAGTTTAAGTCCTAACACGTTAGTTATTGTCTCCTCCCAGCAATATTTAAAAGACTGTCTTTTCTTCTTTTTATTTTCCCGTTGGACATGAGTTTATATTTTACTCTCTTAAATATTACATATATCACTTATTGATTTGACTAGACAAACGAAAATGATAATCGAAAATGCATCGGCTTCGCCAGCAACAGTGAGCGATTGTTTGCCCCTTTGGACTGGTTGCTATGGTCCACGGATGCCAGTGGCCCGGATGTTCGTGATCGAGAATAGGTGGCTAGCGAGTTAGCCGGAATGCTAATTGAGAGATGTTTTCACTCATCACCCTCCCTGCTCCTAAATCATATTACTTTTACTAAACGGTGGTTAAATCAGTCACCTAATAAACAAAGTAAACTTACCTTGGAGTAAATGTAGGTGTGTTTTGTAACTTTCCGGTTGTAACCCGTGTGGGTCCGCCGACGCGGCGGCGCCTTCCTCGTCGGCTGATGGAGCCTCGGCGGCGAATGGAGTCTCTGCGGCTCCCCGGCCCTCCGGTCCGACGTCTTCCTCACCGACATCTGATGGCGTTGTGGGTCGTCCTCAATCCGGACCGTCGTCGGCATCACGCCGGCTCCTCCTGAAGCAGGCGGTGCTCAGGAACTCCGGGGGTCGTCCGTGTCCTGGCGAGGTACGGGACTCTCAGCCACCCGTGGATCCGTCCGGCACCCTACTGCTGCCGTCCCGTGGTGCTCCGGACCGGGGCGCACGGTGGCCGCAGCCTCCTCCACCGGGTGATGGGACCACCAACCCGCCGTCATCTCGCCGCAACATCCCCGACCGAGACTCTAAGCAGCCGTCACCTCCTCCTTTTCCATCCGAGCAATCTTCACCCGTCACACTGGTTATTGGGGACTCCATAGTGAAACACATCAAATCCAAAACGTCTGCGACGCACTGTTTCCCCTGTGCCAAAGTCCTGGACATGGTCAAGCGGATCCCCGCCCTCCTGAGTGACCATCCCCGCGCTAGAAATGTGGTGATTCATGTTGGAACCAACAATACCGCGGATTGTGAGAGTGAGATTTTAAAACAGGATTTTATCAGTCTTTTTAACCTTCTCAGGGACTGTGGTAAATCTGTTTTTATCTCTGGACCCCTCCCCTCACTCCATCGTTTTAGCAGGCTACTGAGTCTCAACACCTGGTTGCAGTCAGCCTGCTCCTCCCACAATGTGCTTTTAATTGATAATTTTAACCTGTTCTGGAACTGCGGGCCATTTTTTAGCAGAGATGGAATTCACCCTAGTCCACATGGTTCCCGTGCCCTGGCTGCAAACATTTTCCATGCCGTTACTACAAACAGTCAAAATAATCAGGCATGACAAATTACTCCTGAATTGCACCTGGACACCACGACAGTCACTGGACTCAACTCTTCCTCTCTGCTGCCGCCATGCCCCACTCTGCTGATGAGCGCCCCCTGCTGTGAGTACATGGACACCTCCTGGTCATCAATCTCTGTTTTAATCACCACTAGACACACCATCAAACGGACTTCTAGAATAAATCACAACAATCTCAAGACTGTAAAAAGTCATAAATCACCAACAAAGAATCCACCCCAGACCGCCCCACTGCACATGGCACTTTTAAATGTCCGGTCTCTTTTAAATAAATAATTTCTCATCAATGACCTGATTTTAGACAACAACATTCAATGCATGTTTTTAACTGAGACATGGCTTGGCACAGATGGTCCAGCAACACTAATGGAAGCATCCCCACCCAACTATAGTTTTTTTATACTCTTCCAGGACTGATAGAAAGGGTGGGGGAACAGCAAGCATCCTCTCCACAGCCATAGATTTTAAGAACTGTACATTTGACAAATATCCATCTTTTGAGTATCATGCATTTGTTTTTAACAGCCCTCCCATTTTATGTATGACTATTTACAGGCCACCTAAAAGATGTTATTCTTTTATCTCTGATTTTTCTGAAGTCCTTTCAATCATCCACTCCAACTATGATAGGAGTATTATTGTAGGTGATTTTAACATCCATGTAGATAATCAATCAGACTCTTTTACCTTAGATTTTTTAAACATGTTGACTTGTATGAATTTTATCCAACACGTTAATTTGCCAACCCACAACAGAGGACACACATTGGACCTTGTAATAACCCATGGCTTATCTGTCAGTGTCTCCTCTGTTGTGGATGTTGGCATATCCGACCATTACTGTGTGTATTTTATAATCAATTGTTTTATGAAACAGGATATTCCACAACAAACTGTGAGGAAACGCTATCTTACCTCGGAAGTGGCTGCAAATTTTATTCACCTTTTACATGACATACCAGCAGATTTTTTACCCTCCTCTTGTGATTTTATGGTTGATAGTTTTAACAGTAAACTCAGCTCCACTCTTGATTCGATTGCTCCTCTTAAACTGAAAAAAATAGTCTCTTATCCAACACCTCCTTGGATTAATGAAGAAATCAAAAAACTGAAGAGAAACTGCAGAATAGCAGAGAGACGATGGAGGAAAAACAAACTTACCATCAACCACCACATCTACCATGAACAGTTGATCATCTATAATAAGGCAATAAAGCAATCAAGACAAGCCCATTTTTCAAAACTCATCAGTGACAACCGGAACAATCCCAAGATTCTTTTTTCAACAATTGATCATTTAATTAATCCAGTTTTTTTTTTAACACAAATAATATTTCATCTAACACAAAGTGTGAGGAATTTGCAGCCCATTTTAATGCTAAAATTGATACCATAAGGTCAACCTTATCCCACTGTCAAACCTTGGATTTTAACACTCATGAACATCTCTTTGCAAGTGGGGAGACACTAGAGAAATTTGTCCTGGTTGATACTGACATGTTGGCAAAGGTAATTTCTCAACTGAAACCTTCGACCTGTGTTTTAGATCCTATCCCTACACCCTTTTTTAAATCAGTTTATGGCTTTTTAAACAAGGATTTGCTCAATATTATTAACTGTTCTCTTCAGACTGGTGTTTTCCCATCATCACTTAAAACTGCAATAGTCAAACCCCTTCTGAAGAGAAACAATCTAGATCCATCAGATCTGAATAATTACAGACCTGTATCAAATCTGCCATTTTTAAGTAAGATTTTAGAAAAGCTTGTTTTTAATCAGCTGAATGATTTTTTAAACTCTAATTATATTTTAGAGATATATCAATCTGGTTTTAGGGCCAAACACAGTACAGAGACGGCATTAACAAAAGTTGTGAATGACCTAAGGTGCAACATGGATATGAAGCAACTTTCTGTCCTTGTCTTGCTTGACCTAAGTGCAGCATTTGACACAGTTGACCACACAATTCTCCTGGACAGACTTCATACCATGATTGGCCTCTCTGGTACTGGTTTTAATTGGTTTAAATCATATCTTACTGGCAGAACATTTTTTATAAACATGAACGAATGCTCTTCAAAGAGCTATGAACTGAAGTGTGGTGTCCCCCAAGGCTCGATTCTAGGTCCAATTCTTTTTAATCTTTATATGCTGCCATTGGGGGACGTCATCAGGAGACACGGCATTAATTTCCATAGTTATGCTGATGACACACAGCTCTACATAGCCGTGTCTCCTGATGACACACGGCCAATAGATGCCCTTTTTAAATGTATTTTAGATATCAAGTTATGGATGGCAGGTAACTTCTTACAGCTCAACCAGGACAAAACAGAAGTACTTGTCATCGGTCCCGATGCACACAGAGAAAAACTTAATCTAAAACTCAAAACCTTAGCTTTTAATACGTCTGAGCAGGTAAAAAACCTTGGTGTTATTTTAGATACAAAATTAAATTTTAATGCTCACATTAAAAGTATAGTTAGGAGTGGTTTTTATCATCTCAAGAACATTGCCAAAGTGCGGCCATTTTTGTCTCAAACCGACACAGAGACACTAATGCACGCTTTTATCACCTGTAGAATAGATTACTGTAACGCTCTTCTTTCTGGTCTCTCTAAAAAAAGCATTACTCCACTACAGCATCTTCAAAACTCTGCTGCACGAGTTTTGACAAGGACCAGAAAGAGAGCACACATCACACCAATTTTAAAAGCTCTGCACTGGTTACCTGTGTGCTTCAGAATCGATTTTAAGATCCTCTTAATGGTTTTTAAAGCTCTTAATGGTCTTGGTCCCAACTATTTATCTGATTTGCTTTTATCATATGTGCCCTCTAGAAATCTCAGGTCTTCAGGCAGTGGCCTTTTAATTACTCCAAAAGTTTTGACTAAAACATATGACGAGGCCTCTTTTTACCATTATGGCCCACGTTTATGGAACAGCTCACCTGAGGACCTGAGGAAGATAGAAACTGTGAACATGTTTAAAAGCAAACTCAAGACCTACCTTTTTAGTCTAGCTTTTAACTAAATCTTACATATTTATTGTGTTTTTAGCCTAATTTTTATTTTATTATCTTAACTTCTTAGTCTGGGTCTTAACTGAATCTATTTTATTCATTGTATCTTTCACTATCTCTTAGACTAGTTTTAATTGAATTTTATTTATTTTATCTTATTTTATTTTTTATTCTATTTTTTATTTTTTTATTTTTTTGACTAATTTTACATTGTAAGTTGGGCATTTAACTGAATTTTATCTATTTTATTATTTTACTTTTTAGATATTTACCAAATTTTAGGCAATATAGTTATCTTATCAAGTATCTTCTCTCAGGTGTTTCCCCACTTCAAAGTAGCGAGTGTGAGATGGCGTTTCCTCACCATTCTTCCTCACAAATCTTAAATTCTATGTTTTTATATGTGTGTGTATGGGGGGGGGGGGGGTCATTTGTGTTTATTGTTTCTTGTATTGTTTTTATGTAAAGCACTTTGAGCTGCTCCTGTCTGCATGAAAAGTGCTCTATAAATAAAGTATGATTGATTGATTGATTGATTTCCCCACGTTCAGTTGATTGTGTGGACAGACACAACTGAACCCACAGCTGCATTCTCCAGCATTTGTTTTATCTTGTTAAAGGGAATAAAAATGTCCCTCCAAATGTTCTGGACACCTCGAGTCACTGTTGCAGGTCTCCAGCAGCAATATTTCACCACGCCGTTATTCTAGTGTAATGTAAATACGGTTGATAGGCATCAGAAAAATGGCAAATTAACATTGTCCTTAATGGAGGAGCAGCGAGAATGTCCGACCTAGCAACAGTAACTAGGGAGGGGGTGGTGCTTACCGAAAGGTCAATTGACTCCAATTGGCATCCACATCATAAAGCTGTGCCTGAAGGGTGGCTCAAAAGCTGTGGCATGTGTGTTGTGCATGTGAATGTGCTCATATGTTAGTGTCCAGAGTAACTAGTGTGTTATGATGTGGGACTGTGTGTAGTGACGATTCGCTGTGCGACTCAGACTAATCCTATTAGATCTCCTGCTCTCCCACCTCTATATTTACCTCATCTCTCTCGCTCAGATTAGTTTGGGGATGCTTTTCATGTGCGTCTGCTGGCACTTCTTCAGTGATCAACGTGGGGGTTCACCAGAAACAGAGTCCAACTGATTCCTTAAAACTTGCTCACATCCTGGTTATCAAATCAGCTCAGTAACAGATGCAGAAGATGCAGTGTAATGCTTTGGAGGGCAAATGGGGCAATATCAGACTGCAGCCACCCCCCATGGCTGTGAAACGAGGTTGAAACAGGTCTTTGGTCTATCTGTTCCCTCTTTGCATTTACTTCTCAGTCTTTTTACTTCCAGTTCACCCACATTGCATCTTTGTCCTTGATTTCCAATCCAATTTGCTCTCTTTCTTCATCCTTCCTTTCCTCCCCCCCTTCTTCTCTTAAACTAATAAGATTTCTGTTGTTGAGCTGGAGTTTTAGGTGCTACAGCACACATGCACACACACACATGCACACACACATGCACACACACACACATGCACACAGACACACATGCACACACACACACAGGGTCAATTACAGCTCTGCCACACCTCCACCTATCTGTAATCTCCATCAGCAGGCTACAGGCTACAGCAGGAACAAATTACAGGGAGGAGGGAAGAAGCAGTAAAAGGTGTCACTTAATAACAAACTTTGCAAGATTTAAAAGAAAGGAAAAAAAGAATCAAATAAGTACAACGGCTTGAAAGAAGGAAAAACTGGGGACATATTTCTTGTGGGAGTCGAAGAGTTTCAAGGTGAGGTAAATTACTTGCGTCAATTCAGATGCCAGAGCACGTCCAAAGACTGATGAGCCATTAAATGAGGGACTAACGAACCACGCCAGCTTTGCTGGTGTATATCAGGTGCCATTCATAATATTTAAATAGTAAACAAGATGATTGTAAAATAACTTTTAAAATGCAGGATTTGAGTTCCAGTTTTTGGAAGACTACAGTAAATTCTTAGCCTCCAGTTGCAGTCTGATGCTGGTAGGTTTCAAACATAATTCTCTCACATCAGTTTAGAAAGTTTCAGTCCAGAATTGTAGTCTCAAATGGATTTGTCACAGCTCACCGCCAGAGAGCCAAATCTAATTTGTGAGGTTATCGTTGTCAGTTCACAGCCTGCTGTGACAGAAATACAGGCTGGGTGAGACAGATAAAACCCATTTTTCAGCTCTTAGGCTTGAACGTTACTTCTGTTTCTGGTTTATTTCTAATGTGGTTTTGTGTGAGTGTTTTCTGGGCTACTCTTTCATCCTGACTAACTGGTTCAAGCTGGACTGTTTTGATATGTTCATTTATTGTTATTACTTTTGTCTGTATGCACTGTTGCAGCGTGCAGATTGGATATCCTTTTAGGTGTAAACATGAATTAGCCAGTCACTTAGCAACATCAGTTTTAGAGAAGGAAATACATATTCACATCTCATTTGAGTGTTTTAAATAGTTTCACATTTAGTAACCCATGAGCAAAACAATAGGACCAAAGTATTGATTTGTTTTAACTTTAGTTTTTAATCCTATTTATCAGTTTGTTTCTTTGTTAATAGTGGTTCCGAACATTATCATCATAATAGCTGTCCACATCTAAACCATTTCAGAAAACCATTTTCATTGTGTTTATAGTTGCCAAGACTCACTATTTTTTAAGAATCTTTTGTATTTTCTGTTAGTTAGTTGTAATTTCTTGCAATTTTTCTGCAATGATTATAATTTTAGTTGATGATATTTGCTCAGGGGTCATGATCTGGGTCTCTGTAAAGCACCTAGAGACAATTGTCATTGTAACAGATGCTATACAAATAAAATGGAATTGAATTGAATTGAATTGAAGTTATTCTTTCTGAGAGACATTAACACATTTTAGTGAGTACAAAGTTAAGCTTCATACAAGTTTACAACATGTAACTATATAAGTCTGTAAATCTATGTGACCATGCTTGTTCCACAGAGGGCCTCTGCTGTTTCTGTCCTCCATTATGGTGGAGCTGTTCCTGAACCGAGTTCTGATAGAAAACAACTCTGATCAGGATGAACTCAACACAGAACGTGAGATCATTGGGATCCTTGAAAACCGCATCCTGTTGCTGTTCTTTGCATCTGCTAAGTGTGAGAAATGTCAGAAGTTTGTACCTGTTCTAAATGACTTTTTTAAGAGACTGAAAGATCCAGCGTACATCGAGTACCCCAAACTGCTTGCACACATCTACATCAGGTTCCCAGCTTGGCTTTTGTTTGTATAAAGTTTTTACATATGCTCTCCCAAATGCATTCATATTGTTTGATCAGTAACTAGACTTCCATCTTTGCCCCAGCTTGGACCAGTCAGAGGAACAGCAGGAACAATTTCTGAAAGAGCTGCACAGAAAGGTTTTGTTTCTGGCCTTTGAAGATCCATACAGGAAGTAAGTGGATTCACCTCTGTAACTGAATCTGTGAAATGTTTTACTGATTGTATATAAGTTGAGTTGCTTTCTGTTGTTCAGGGAACTGCAGGCCATGTTTAATGTGAGGGACGTACCAACAGTGATAGTCCTACGTCCTGATGGCTCCATCATCTCTTTAAATGCTGCACAGGACATCTCTCGTTTCGGCACCGTCTGTTTCCACAACTGGCAGGAATCGTCTGAACTCATTGAGAGGACCTTCATGCTCAATGAGGAGTTTGATGACCTTAATCTGTGCAGCGCCACCGACCCGGTCAGGAGGTTCAAATACAAGACTGAGGACGACAAGAGGAAAACTAGATGGTGGAACTTATGGGAAAAGGGAAAACATGTAAAGGATGAAGAGGAGAAGGATGAAACATGGAATATGAGGAAAAAGGAAGGAGACAAAGGAATATGGAGAAGATGATAAGGAAGAAGTAAAGAGGAAAGCATGTACATACTGTATACGTATATGCACATGAAAGTGTAGACTGAGTTGGTTTAGACATGTACATAGGATTCATAGTGAATATATCTTTATATTAGAAGGATGATGAGGTTGGAGGTCTAGAGGAAGACCTAAGAGGAGATTTCTGAATGTAGTGAAAGAGGACATGAAGTTAGTTGGTGTGAAAGAAGAGGATGGAAAGGATAGGAAAGGAACAGCCAAATGAAAAGAAGAATAAGATGTATTTTTTTGCACTTACTGTATAATTTTATGAAACCTGTTTTATTGAAATTATAATTCTGCTAACATATACTGTACTTGTTTAAGAGCAGATCAGATGTCTGTTTTCCACAATGAATGAATTCTTTTTTGAGAAAATATCTGCTTAGTGTTCAAAATTTCTGAGATTTTGGGGACTTGATTATCTGCAATAAATTAAACGAGACATCATTTAAGTCATTAAGGGTGTTTAGCAAAATCTTTATATACAAAAGACAATATAGATTAGCCCTTCAGGCCTTCAGGTGATTCAAATTATTAATTTGAAAACTACATTGTTAACTTGCTCTTGTATAATTTATTGAAACATTTCACTGACATCTTATTCAACATTAGTTCTTATGTATGCATTATGCATTCTTATGTATGTGCATATTAGCTGAATATATATTTTATTACTAATTTAAGCTAGCTTTGGGGAAGTTAAATCAGTATCTTGTTGCACACTTTGTATGTGTATTATTTTCAAATGTTTTGGTAACTATATCTTCTTGGATTCTTATTTTGAAACTAAATTGCTCAATATTTCTTGTCTCCAAATAGCATTAAAGTGTCTATCCCTTCCACCAAAACTGTTTCTGCATATCACTGCCAGTGCTTCATCTGTGGTTCTGCTCCTCCATTAGTTACTGAAAAATAAGATCTCTCCATGGCACACTTCATTCAGATCTTTTTTTCATTTCTTTCTTTAAGCACGTCTCTCATTCTGTAATTCTGCTATATCGACAGAGAAATGATTATTAAGTCGCTGCTTTGAGACTGTGAGGCCTTTATGTTCCCTGTTCCTCAGGTATCCTGTCTTTAAGCCCCGCCCTCCCTGGCGGAGGTGAAGAGGTGGAGGATAGAGGGAAAAGAGGAGGGAGGGAGCAGCTACCACCACAAAGACAGACTGGGAACCGATTCAAGTGAGCTCAAGGAACAGTTGGAAAATAAATAAAACTAGACTTGAAGGCTTTTCTCGTTTTGGATTTCTTGGCTGCAGGGGAGATATTATAGGTAAGCAATTTAGAGGATTATCTGATTTGACAGTAAGCAAGATTATATGCGATTAATAGATCTGTGGCTAACAATAGCTTGCAATTAAAGTCTTTATTGTATAGTTACTTTTGCAAATGTCAAAAGTTTGTTGTTGTTGTTGTTATTATTTAGGCTCTACTGTTCAACTTGTTAACATTTGGGTGTTGGTTTAAATTCCTGACAAAAATTTCACGGTGTCTTATGAAATAATCCAGGACACATTTCTGATCCACGCCATCATCACCTGGTCACATCTTTCTTACTGTGTAATTATGTGAGGATAAGTGTTTTATAAGCAAAAAAATTAGGATCAAAAGCCAATAAAATAGCTCCACTTTAAAACAAATAAAAACATTAATTTAACTGTTTTATTTAATTATGTTTAATATATTGATTGCACTTAATTATATTTTTTAGGGATGCACGATAACTGTTTTTTAAAACCGATACAAATAACCGATTACTTTCAGCTCCTAAAGGCCGATACCGATAACCGATAACACACACATATACCTAAGATCATTACATCAATACTATGAACAAAATCAAAAATAGTTTTGACTTTTTAAATGAACAGATATTTATTTTTTCCAATGAAAAACTATTGTCAAGCCTCTCAAACATTTTCTTAAAGCTATCAAACAAACCTATTTGATATCTCACATTAACTTAAATAAGGTTCATTACTGACTGATATAAAAATAAAGGATTAATAATAAACATTTAAAGGATTTTGGCTTGTGGTTCCATTTAAATTGATACCTTTAATTAAAGTAAATGAGGTTCAGTAGTTTTTATTTTTTAATCTCATGGAAGCTTTAGATGAGGGGAGTGGGGGGGATAGACTGCTGTTAGCATTAGCTTCCGTTAGCTCACGTTAGCGTGATTTCAAAACTCCATGGAAGTGATTGTTATGTTGTAGGTGGCTGATCAGGTTTTACGTATTAAAGCTTGTGCTTCCCTCCTCGTAGAATTCACTCGGAGGATTCGTCACAAATAACCACCAAACTATCTTCTTCTGAAACTTTAACGAAGTTCCACGCCACCATGTTTGTTGTGATCAGCGCTGTGCTGCAGGCTGCATTCAAGGTGTAACGTAAATTGATGTTTCCTCATTTGCTAGTCGTTCTTTCAGCCTTTTCTATTTTTTCTTTTTTTATGTGTAACATGTGGGAGAATACTGCGAATATCAATTAAAGTCAGCAACTACCAAAATTATGACCGAGTTAACGAGTTGTTTTCTGGCATGAGGGGGTATTCTTGATTTTCCTGATTGAGATTCATTCACTGCTGGTCATTCAAGGCTCAGAGGGAGCGAGACACTGCTGTGTTGACAGAAATATAAATGTTATTGGGGCTATTCGTCGTGATATCGGACTTATCGGGATGACAACATAATTTCCTGTTATCGGCCCGATAGTTATCGTGCACATCTAATATTTATTATACATTATTAGATTATATTTTAAAGTATTGATAATTATACAATTTGCTAAAAATTAATTAATTAATTAATAAAAAATGTTTTAGTGGTGTTCCAGAGGTAAGTTGTCAAAAGTTTTAAAAATGTAGCAGCACAGGACTCTCAAAGGCGGCAAATGGAGATGAAGGTATGAAACAACTTTTGGGACATTCTCTCACATTTTAAGTTTTGTAGGTTTTGGAGTGCTTCAGCAATGGTCTCTGTAAAGCATCTTGAGACAACTGACGTTCTACCAGATGCTATAAAAATAAAATTGAACTGAATTGAATTGAATGGGAACAAAAATCGTAAATTTAAAGCTTCCCATTCTCAAGTGAAACGTTGCATTTGACAAAGACAATCTAGTTTATAAAGCAGATAATGAGTCACTGCTTGACATAGTACATATTTCCATAGCATCTTCTTTCTCATTTAAAAAAAAAAGAAAAACATGACATTTTCAAGCCTATTTTGCAACTGTTTTTTTTCTGTCTATAGTGTTGTCATTGTTTTATTGCTATTTATTATGCGTGTATTATGAGGTTTTCAGTAAAAGCCTAACCAGACCAGGGTATTATACACACCAACTGCTGAATTTATTTGACAACAGTGCCAATATGTATTGTCCCTGTCCATAGGCGGAAATCCGGGGGGGACACAGGGGACATCCATAAAGTTGTCCCCCCCAAAAAATCATTGTAAGCACACAAAAACAATTGAATAATAATATAGTCATGTTCAATAAAAGTACAACACAAGCGCTGCAAATTATAAACGTAAAAACCCTTTTTTTTTAAATTGTTGAAACATTGCGACCCCCCTATTTGTCAAAGTGGTTTAGTCCACATGCCGTTTCTAACGGGCGGGGCTACCGGCAGCACCATGTGTCAGCGAGTGTGTCATTTAACCCTGTAAGACCCACCTCTGCAGAATTACAACAATTTTTGTTATCCCCCAAAAAACCTTTTTTTTTATTTTTATTTTTTGGTTCAACCACATTAACATACTCATTTGGTCCTATTGTTCAGTCTCAGAATGCTATTGGGTCATACATTTGTATATCAGGCTTGTCCTCAGGTCCAGAAGTCACACACCCTCCAGATTTTTGAGAGAGCATCATCCCCTCGATTTACTGGATTGGATTTATCTGACTGAAGTAAGTAAAGTGCTTTAAATATTTTTTTATGTGTTTATTACAGTGTCTAGAATATGTCAGTATGTAGTCATTGTGGAAAATGTGCCTTACATTTTATTTAGAGCTTGTTTTGTAATTGTTGCAATATTACAACGTTGGGTGAATGTGGTAGTCAAAACAACCCTGTTTTTAGAGGGATGTCTTGAGAGGAACAATTTAAATTTTCCCAATATATCTTTAAACTACACATGATTTACAGCCTAGCCTTATGTTTTATTACATATTATTGTATTAGAAACTAGTGTGCAAAGATATATTGCCATATCTAATCATTTTCATTTACTTATAATGATTTCTAACCACCTTGAACACTCAGTATTTTCTCCTTATCACAGAAAGCAGGACTTTCTAACAAAGAATTTCTGTTTGTGCATGTCTGCCCTTTGTCTTGGCTTTTGATAAGAAAATGTTCCTCCATCC
Organism: Hirundichthys speculiger; assembly: GCA_018398805.1. NCBI lineage: Eukaryota > Metazoa > Chordata > Actinopteri > Beloniformes > Exocoetidae > Hirundichthys > Hirundichthys speculiger. Next base: position 371,185 of record JAGFBZ010000307.1, on the reverse strand, counting down.
ATCCATCCATTAACTCCCGCTTGGTGCGGAATCGGGCAGCTTCAGCTGAGAGGCCCAGACCTCCCTCCCCTCGGCCGCTTCCACCAGCTCCTCTGGGTGAATCCCGAGGCGTTCCCAGGCCAGCTGAGAGATATAATCTCTCCAGCGGGTCCTGGGTCTTCCCCGTGGTCTTCTCCCAGTTGGACATGCCCGAAACACCTCTCCAGGGAGGCGTCCAGGGGGCATCCTAGCCAGATGCCCGAACCACCTCAACTGGCTCCTCTCGATGTGGAGGAGCAGCGGCTCTACTCTGAGTCTCTCCCGAATGACTGAACTTCTCACCCTATCTCTAAGGGAGAGTCCAGCCACCCTACGGAGAAAACTCATTTCCGCCGCTTGTATTCGCGATCTCATTCTTTCGGTCACTACCCACAGTTCATGACCATAGGTGAGGGTTGGAACAAAGATCGATAAACAGAGAGCCTTGCCTTTTGGCTCAGCTCTCTCTTCACCACAACGGACCGGTACAGAGCCCGTACCACAGCAGAGGCCGCACCAATCCGTCTGTCGATCTCCCGCTCCTTTCTCCCATCACTCGTGAACAAGACCCCGAGATACTTAAACTCCTCCACTTGAGGCAGAACCTCACTCCCGACCCGGAGGAGGCATTCTACCCTTTTCCGACTGAGGACCATGGTCTCAGATTTGGAGGTGCTGATTCTCATCCCTGCCGCTTCACACTCGGCTGCGAACCGCTCCAGTGAGAGCTGCAGATCCCCACTCGATGGCGCCAACAGGACCACGTCATCTGCAAACAGCAGAGACGAGATCCCGACACCACCGAACCGGAACCCTTCCGCTCCATGGCTGCGCCTAGAAATTCTGTCCATAAACATTATGAACAGAACCGGTAACAAAGGGCAGCCCTGGCGGAGTCCAACTCCCACCGAAAACGAATCCGACTTACAACCGGCAATGCAGACCAAGCTCCCACTCCATCTGTACAGGGACTGGACGGCCCGTAACAACGGGCCCAGCACCCCATACTCCTGGAGTACCCCCCACAGGACCCCCCGAGGGACACGGTCAAATGCCTTCTCCAAGTCCACAAAACACATGCGGACTGGTTGGGCAAATTCCCATGTTCCCTCCAGGACCCTAGTGAGGGTATAGAGCTGGTCCAGTGTTCCACGACCAGGACGGAACCCGCATTGTTCCTCCTGAATCCGGGATTCGACAATCGATCGAACTCTCTTCTCCAGCACCCCTGCATAGACCTTACCAGGGAGGCTGAGGAGTGTGATTCCCCTGTAATTGGAACACACCCTCCGGTCCCCCTTCTTAAAAAGGGGAACCACCACCCCGGTCTGCCAATCCAGGGGTACTGCCCCCGATTTCCATGCGATGTTGCAGAGACGTGTCAACCAAGACAATCCTACAACATCCAGAGCCTTTAGGAAATCAGGGCGGATCTCGTCCACCCCCGGAGCCCGGCCACTGTGCAGCTTCTCAACTACCTCAGCGACCTCAGCTCCGGTAATGGACGAGTCCACCCCCAAGTCCACAGGCTCAGCATCCTCAATGGAAGACATGTTGGTGGGATTGAGAAGGTCCTCGAAGTATTCCTTCCACCGCCGAACGACATCTCCGGTCGAGGTCAGCAGCACCCCATCCCCACTATACACAGTGTTGGTGAAGCACTGCTTCCCCCGCCTGAGCCGCCTGACGGTTTGCCAGAATCTCCGAGGAGCCGATCGAAAGTCTTTTTCCATGGCCTCACCGAACTCCTCCCACACCCGAGTTTTCGCCTCAGAGACCACCAAAGCCGCCGCCCGCTTGGCCCGCCGATACCTGTCTGCTGTTTCCGGAGTCCCAGAAGCTAACCAAGCCCGGTAGGACTCCTTCTTCAGTCTGACGGCCTCTCTCACCCGAGGTGTCCACCACCGAGTTCGAGGATTGCCGCCACGACAGGCACCGACGACCTTACGGCCACAGTTTCGGTCAGCCGCTTCAGCAATGGAGGCGCGGAACATGGCCCATTCAGACTCAATGTCCCCCGCCTCCCCCGGGATGTGATTGAAGCTCTGCCGGAGGTGTGAGTTGAAGATCTTTCTGACAGGTTCCTCTGCCAGACGTTCCCAGCAAACCCTCACTACACGTTTGGGCTTACCAGGTCTGACCGGCATTCTCCCCCGCCATCTGATCCAACCCACCACCAGGTGGTGATCAGTTGACAGTTCAGCTCCTCTCTTTACCCGAGTGTCCAAAACATACGGCCGAAGATCAGATGATACGACTATAAAGTCGATCATCGATCTCCGGCCAAGAGTGTCCTGATGCCATGTGCATTTATGGACACTCTTATGTTTGAACATGGTGTTCGTTATGGACAAACTGTGACGAGCACAGAAGTCCAACAACAAAACACCACTCTGGTTCAGATCAGAGAGGCCGTTCCTCCCAATCACGCCCCTCCAGGTACCACTGTCATTGCCAACGTGAGCGTTGAAGTCCCCCAGCAGAATAAAGGAGTCCCCATTAGGGGCGCTTTCCAGCAACCCCGCCAAGGACCCCAAGAAGGCTGGGTACTCTGAACTGTCATTTGGCGCATAAGCGCAAATGACAGTCAGAGCCCGTTCCCCGACCCGAAGGCGCAGGGAAGCTACCCTCTCATCCACTGGGGAAAACCCCAACGTACAGGCTCCAAGCTGGGGGGCTAAAAGCAAGCCCACACCAGCCCGTCGCCTCTCACCCTGAGCAACTCCAGAGTAGAATAAGGTCCAGCCTCTCTCGAGAAGATTGGTTCCAGAGCCCAGGCTGTGCGTCGAGGTGAGCCTGACTATATCTAGTCGGTACCTCTCAACCTCACGCACAAGCTCAGGCTCCTTCCCCGCCAGAGAGGTAACGTTCCATGTCCCAGTAACCAGTTTCGTCAGCCGAGGGTCGGCACGCCAAGGCCCACGCTTTCGGCTGCCACCCATAGCACACTGCACCCGACTCCTATGACCCTCCCTGCGGGTGGTGGGCCCACGGGGAGGCGAACCCATGTAGCTCCTTCGGGCTGAGCCCGGCCGGGCCCCATGGGTGAAGGCCCGGCCACCAGGCGCTCCCGAACGAGCCCCTCCCCCAGGCCTGGCTCCAGGGTGGGGCCCCGGTGACCCTGATCCGGGCGAGGGACATCGAGCTCTTGATATTGTCTTGTTCATAAGAGTCGTATGAATCGCGCTTGGTCTGGCCCGTCCCCCAGGACCAGTTTGCCTTGGGTGACCCTACCAGGGGCAAATTCCCCCGACAACATAGCTCCTGGGATCATTCGGGCACACAAACCCCTCCACCACGTTAAGGTGGCGATTACATATTATTGTATTAGAAACTAGTGTGCAAAGATATATTGCCATATCTAATCATTTTCATTTACTTATAATGATTTCTAACCACCTTGAACACTCAGTATTTTCTCCTTATCACAGAAAGCAGGACTTTCTAACAAAGAATTTCTGTTTGTGCATGTCTGCCCTTTATCTTGGCTTTTGATAAGAAAATGTTCCTATCAATTCTTAGTTAAATCAGTTGTGGAGGATGCTTGGGGGAGGGCATTTTTTCCATTGTTCTGGAGAAGGTGTTGATGTTCAGGAATGTCAGGTGTTGTCGTAAGTTGGAGGCTACCTGCATATCTATTAGTATGATAATCAGAGTTTACAAATGGTCAGCTATACACAATTGTGTGGCCAGTTAAATGTGTGAATAGATTACTTCAGTGCAATGTGTAATTACAGCGAAATACAAGTTCGCCCTGAAATCCCGGCGCTGGTACATGAACATCTTCTGGCACATCACCCTTGCTGTGGTCAACACCTGGCTCTTCTACAAGCGACACTGCCAAGCTCTCAAGATGCCAAAGAAGGAGATCCTGAACACGAGAAAGTTCCAGGCCCAACTAGCATCCTCTCTCATTCTGGTAAGAATCTATTTCTGCTATTTGCCATGTTTATGATATCTTTGACTTGTATCATCATGCATTTTTGGCATATACAGTCATGGAAAAAATTATTAGACCACCATTTTTTCTTCACTTTCTTGTTCATTTTAATACCTGGTACCACTAAACGTCATCATGTGACTAAAACAGACAGAAAAGAAAACACTGAATGCATAAAAGCAGTGTTTTTGGCAGTACAACGCCATAGCTATTGATGTAAAAACTTAAGTGATTTAGGTTATAATCAAGGAAACCATGGAAAATGGTAAGATATCAGCTCTTAAATAAAACTCTTATGAGCAATCTTTGTGGTTATCATTATGTTTGTCCAAACAAATGTAACTTTAGTTGTACCAGGCATTAAAATGAACAAGAAACTGAAGAAAACAAGGGTGGTCTAATAATTTTTTCCATGACTGTAAATTAATTGATTATTAATATTAATATTGATTCTTCTCTTTCCAGGTGGGCACAACACTTTGGACATTTCTCAATAAAAGTGAAGAGAGGACACTGCAGACATTGCAGTAAAGGGAATACCAGTACCAAATGCAGCAAATGTGATGTCCGCCTCTGTTTTTCAGAGGACAAGAACTGTTTCTGGGACTATCATTGTAAATAAATGTCAAAGTTCTTGCTATTGCAATAAATGAGTGTTCATAACAACATGACTGAGATTATTTTTCATGTTATACTGTTCTGGGACAAAAGTAAAACCCTGCAAATGAATCCTTAATTCTGTATTGTTGTTCAGACAATGAGTACAGATACAGGAGATTCTGCTCCCCATTGAGCCCAATGTTGCAATATTACAACATTTCTGTAAAAACTTACAAAAACATATTATTTTTAAAAACACCTAATTTTCAGCCTCAAAGGCTTCCTTCAACAACATCTTAATGGTTGAAAAACATTTTTTTAGTGTTTTTCTATATTTGGGTTTTACAGGGTTAAATGTAGAAGGGATTTTTGATTGTATTTTATTTTTGCATTTTTAAGTTATCGTTATCGTCGTCGTCGTCTTCTTCCGCTTATCCGAGGTCGGGTCGCGGGGGCATCAGCCGGAGTAAGGAAGCCCAGACCCCCCTCTCCCCGGCCACTTCTTCCAGCTCCTCTGGGGGGATCCCGAGGCGTTCCCAGGCCAGCCGAGAGACATAGTCCCTCCAGCGTGTCCTGGGTCTTCCCCTGGGTCTCCTCCCAGTGGGCCGTGCCCGGAACACCTCACCAGGGAGGCGCCCAGGAGGCATCCTAACCAGATGCCCGAGCCACCTCATCTGGCTCCTCTCGATGCGGAGGAGCAGCGGTTCTACTCTGAGCCCCTCCCGGATGACCGAGCTTCTCACCCTATCTCTAAGGGAGAGCCCGGCCACCCTGCGAAGGAAGCTCATTTCAGCCGCTTGTATCCGCGATCTTGTTCTTTCGGTCACTACCCAAAGCTCATGACCATAGGTGAGGGTGGGAACGTAGATCGACCGGTAAATCGAGAGCTTCGCCTTCCGGCTCAGCTCCTTCTTCACCACAACAGACCGGCGCAGCACCCGCATCACTGCAGATGCCGCACCAATCCGTCTGTCGATCTCCCGCTCCATCCTTCCCTCACTCGTGAACAAGATCCCGAGATACTTAAACTCCTCCACTTGGGGAAGGACCTCATCCCCAACCCGGAGAGGGCACTCCACCCTTTTCTGGCTGAGGACCATGGTCTCGGATTTGGAGGTGCTGATTCTCATCCCAGCCGCTTCACAACCGGCTGCGAATCGCTCCAGCAAGAGCTGTAGATCACGGCTCGATGAAGCCAACAGAACCACATCATCTGCAAATAGCAGAGACCCAATCCTGAGGCCACCGAACCGGATCCCCTCGACACCTTGACTGCGCCTAGAAATTCTGTCCATAAAAGTAATGAACAGAATCGGTGACAAAGGGCAGCCTTGGCGGAGTCCAACCCTCACTGGAAACGAATCCGACTTACTGCCGGCAATGCGGACCAAACTCTGGCACCGGTCGTACAGGGATCGGACAGCCCGTATAAGGGAGTCCGGCACCCCATACTCCCGAAGCACCCCCCACAGGAATCCCCGAGGAACACGGTCGAACGCCTTCTCCAAGTCCACAAAACACATGTAGACTGGTTGGGCGAACTCCCATGCCCCCTCCAAGACCCTGAAGAGGGTGTAGAGCTGGTCCACCGTTCCACGGCCGGGACGAAAACCACACTGCTCCTACTCAATCCGGGATTCAACTATCCGACGGACCCTCCTCTCCAGGACCCCCGAATAGACCTTCCCAGGGAGGCTGAGGAGTGTGATCCCCCTGTAGTTGGAACACACCCTCCGGTCCCCCTTTTTAAAGAGGGGGACCACCACCCCAGTCTGCCAATCCAGCGGCACTGTCCCCGACGTCCACGCGATGCTGCAGAGGCGTGTCAACCAAGACAGCCCCTCAGCATCCAGAGCCTTGAGGAACTCCCGGCGGATCTCATCCACACCCGGGGCCCGGCCACCGAGGAGCTTTTTAACCACCTCGGCAACCTCAGCCCCAGAGATAGGAGAGTCCACCCCTGAGTCCCCAGACTCTGCCTCCTCATTGGAAGACGTGTCGGCGGGATTGAGGAGGTCTTCGAAGTATTCCCTCCACCGATCCACAACGTCCCGAGTCGAGGTCAACAGCTCCCCATCCCCACTGTATACAGTGTTGACGGAGCACTGCTTCCCCCTCCTGAGACGCCGGATGGTGGACCAGAATCTCTTCGAAGCCGTTCGGAAGTCGTTCTCCATGGCCTCTCCAAACTCCTCCCATGTCCGAGTTTTTGCCTCAGCAACCGCCAAAGCCGCGTCCCGCTTAGCCTGCCGATACCTGTCAGCTGCCTCCAGAGTCCCACATGCCAAAAAGGCCTTATAGGACTCCTTCTTCAGCTTGACGGCATCCCTCACTGCTGGTGTCCACCAACGAGTTCTGGGATTGCCGCCACGACAGGCACCAACGACCTTACGGCCACAGCTCCGGTCGGCCGCCTCAACAATGGAGGCCATGGAGGCCCGGAACATAGCCCACTCGGACTCAATGTCCCCTGCCTCCCTCGGAACATGATCGAAGTTCCGCCGGAGGTGTGAGTTAAAGCTCCTTCTGACAGGAGACTGCCAGACGTTCCCAGCAGACCCTCACAACACGTTTGGGCCTGCCAGGTCTGACCGGCATCCTCCCCCACCATCTGAGCCAACCCACCACCAGGTGGTGATCAGTTGACAGCTCCGCCCCTCTCTTCGCCCGAGTGTCCAAGACATGCGGCCGCAAGTCCGACGATACGATTATGAAGTCGATCATCGAACTGCGGCCTAGAGTGTCCTGGTGCCAAGTGCACATGTGGACACTCTTATGCCTGAACATGGTGTTCGTTATGGACAGTCCGTGACGAGCACAGAAGTCCAACAACGAAACACCACTCTGGTTCAGATCGGGGGGGCCCTGCCTCCCAACCACACCCCTCCAGGTCTCACTGTCGTTACCCACGTGAGCATTGAAGTCCCCCAGCAGAACGAGGGAGTCCCCAGATGGAACATTCTCCAATACTCCATCCAAGGACTCCAAAAAGGGTGGGTACTCTGAACTGCTATTTGGTGCGTAAGCACAAACAACAGTCAGGACCCGTCCCCCCACCCGGAGGCGGAGAGAGGCTACCCTCTTGTCCACCGGGGTAAACCCCAATGTACAGGCGCCAAGTCGGGGGGCAATAAGTATGCCCACCCCAGCTCGGCGCCTCTCACCCGGAGCAACTCCAGAGTGGAAAAGCGTCCAACCCCTCTCAAGGAGACTGGTTCCAGAGCCCAAGCCGTGCGTTGAGGTGAGTCCAACTATATCTAGTTGGAACCGCTCGACCTCACACACCAGCTCAGGCTCCTTCCCCGCCAGAGAGGTGACATTCCACGTCCCTAGAGCTAGCTTCTGCAGCCGAGGATCGGACCGCCAGGGTCCCCGCATCCGGCCACCGCCCAGCTCACTACGCACCCGACCTCTATGGCCCCTCCTGCAGGTGGTGGGTCCACTGGAGTGGAGGCCCATGTCTCCCTTTCGGGCTGAGCCCGACCGGGCCCCATGGGCAAAGGCCCGGCCACCAGGCGCTCGTCTCCGAGCCCCACCTCCAGGCCTGGCTCCAGAGGGGGGCCCCGGTGACCCGCGTCCGGGCAAGGGAAACCTTTTTAAGTTGCCATATTTAATGGCGTAGTTGTAACATGTTGTTGTATTTTGTTTGTCAAAAAATACAACACTACAATATAATAATACCACCTAATACCATAGTTGATTTTTCAGTTTGAACATTGAAAAACCTGATTACAGGTAGAATATGCACTGATACACAACAATGCTACAACTACTATTATTACTTTTTCTAACATTCAACAGGCTGTGGGCTCAACCCTGCAAGGCAAGTTCCAAAGGAGCAGGAGAGAGAGAGGGAGAGAACATTTTTTTTCCATGTCCCCCCCAGGAATTACTCTCTGAAGTTTTACTGTTTATTGTCCCCCCCCCCCAATGAAATGGGATTTTCGCCCCTGTCCCTGTCAGTTTAAGAGCTAATGAAAATAAGATTCCAAACATTAAAAAAAATCATTCTTTCAGTTCCCTTTGAAACATTCCAGTCTTCTGTGATCGTCACTGCAACACTTTGTCATGGTGGACCTGTTCATCGATCGGGTGCTGGTGAAAAACAACAAGGACCAGGATGAGCTGGACACAGAACGAGAGATTGTCATGCGTCTGCAGAACCGAATCCTGATGCTCTTCTTTGCATCTGCTGAATGTGAGACCTGCCAGCAGTTTGCTCCTACGCTCCATGACTTCTTCAAAAAGCTGACGGATGAATTCTACGTGGAGCGCTCAGCTCAGCTGGTTCTCCTGTACATCAGGTACATCACATACAGGTATTTATTGTTGTACCTGAACTATTTGTGTACACCTGCATTTGAAAAATGTTATTTCCAAACACTCAACTTCACCCTGATCCAAAATTATCTATATGAATGCATCCAATATGTACACCTGCAAAAAGTATACTGCATTTTATAGTCCTGGGCAAACATATGGGCACCCCTGTACTGTAAACAGAGAATGATAATCAGAGATATATGAAAATACTGCAACAGTTTATGCTGAATTTTGAATAAAACTTGTTTATTTGTTTATTTATATATGAGCCAGGTTTTGCTCAAGGTTTCTTTCCCCCTAAAGGGAGGTTTTTCTTCCGCTCAGGGTTTTTTTTTTTTAAACTTGCTATTGTTTCTTTAATTAAGATTTAAAAATATTAGCTATAGTTAATAATATTTGCTCAGGAGTCATGCTCTGGATCTCTGAAAAGCACCTAGAGACAATTTGTATGGTAAATGACTCTACAAATAAAGTTGAATTGAACAGAATGGCCTAATATACAGAAGAGTACATCCAGTAACTGACTCAACAACAACAAGGCACTCAGGTATTGTGGTCGTAACACAACTCTAAATCATCACCTTTCCATACCCATGCTTGATAGTGAATATGAAATATTTCTGCTGGAAAAACTTTGCTCTTCTCCAAACATGACACTGCACATTAAGGCCAAATACTTTCAACTGTGGCCTCGTTTGTCAGTTGGACATTGTTCCAAACATCTTTTGTTTGTTCAGATGCACTTTAGGAAACCTCAGCCATCCTTCCATGTTCTTTATAGACAGAAAAGACTTTCCTTTGACAACTCATCCAAATAAACTGTACATGTTCAGACTTTTGTGGAATTATTTTATAGTTTTTCCAGATTGCTATGCAACAGCAGTTGCTTCTCTGTGACTATAATGTCAAATGCCCAATTTCCCTTTTGGCATTGGGCTACCTGAAGACCCCAGACTAGCAAAATGTCAAATGCATGCTTTTATAGATATGAATTATTGAAAGCAGTAAGGTGCTACTTAGCATTGCCCATATTAAAAAAGATTTTTAAAAAATGAAAAACTGTTGTCCTTACCAGAGCATCACATGTCCCTGTCATCTCCTAGATAGAGTATGTACGTTGTAAGTATCTAGGAGATAGCTGATCTTTCACACATGGAGCACTTTTTGGTTCTGTCTGAAGCATATGACAAAGACTAAAAGAGCCATTTCTGACAACTTCAAGTCACATTCTGTACTATAACAAACTTGCCTTCATAAAACTGGAACTCAGTTTTATACAGTGAAAGCAGAATTCATTTCTTCATTCAGATCATTTGAAAGAAAACCAGATGAACTGGATCTGAAACTGAAATCTTATGTATTTTGTTTGTGGGACTGATTTAATTTCTTAAAAACCATCCTAATTCAATAAAATTAAATTTAATTTTATTTGTATAGCGTCTGTTACAATGTCAATTGTCTCTAGGTGCTTTACAGAGACCCAGAGCATGACCCCCAGCAAATATTATTAATTAATTCAATTCAATTCAAAATTCAATTCAAAAATACTTTATCAATCCCCCAAGGGGGAAATTCAAGTTTCAGTACACCAGTTTGGTTTACTAGAGGAGCTGCTAGCGTCCAGCGCTCCTTTTCATGCCCGGTCCCGTGGTCCGAGTGCTAACTCCAGTTAACAGCCGTTAAAACTGTTAACAGCCGTTAGAGCATGCCACTGCTGCTATGTCGGGGGCTCCCGTCCCGGCTCCGTGACGCTGCAGCCTGGATCCAGTGGCGGTGGTTGCCGCGGGTAGCAGTTCAGGGCTACTTAGCTTAGCTTTCCCGAACCGGCCTCCAGCGACACCGTCCATGCCCACGGCGGCAGGTCTCCACCAGCCACAAGAGGACAGATCCGCCCTCTGCAGACAGTATGTAGACATCCGACCGCAGATCGGCACAAACTGGAGCGTCCAGTGTCCAGCGTCCAGCGTCGCAGGGATAAGTCCCCGGAGCAGCAGCGAGTAGCCTCCATGCCAGGCGTCGTCCAGGCAACATGAACGTCTCCAAATCTATAACTAACTATATTACTAAAATTATAATATTAAATCCAATCGATGATAATGGCAGGTAAAAAAAACTCCCACAGAGGGAGAAAAAAAACCTTTATACCAAACAGTGGCAAGGAAAAACTCCACTTTAAGAAGAAGAAACCTTGAGCAGGACCTGGCTCATATAGGGGACTGTCCTAATGAAGGCCAGCCGGGTAGAGAAAGAAAAGAGGGGAGACAGGACAGAGAGAGGATGGAGGACAGAGACTAAATAGAACAACCATATAAACATAAACATATGGAGGTAGCAACACTGGGATGAGATGGCCAGAGGACCAGGTCACCGATCACCACGCCAGTCGGCACCCCAAACACAAGTGGAGGAGAACCCCGGGATGGACAGAGGATGGAACTGCAAGTCAGCATGAAACCCAGGAAACTGGCCAAATACACAGAAGGAAAAAGAGAAAAAAAAAGGGGGGGGGGGGGTCAAAACAGCACAGCAAACTACAAGAAATAAAATGCAGTACAGTTACAGTAACAAAGTGCTCCTAATTAATTATGGAATGAGCTGGAGGAGGAAAAAGGGAGGAGGAAAGGGAAGGAAAGGGAGAAGAGCAGTGGAGACACCACTCAGCAGATCATGTTGGTGTCCCCCTGCAGCGTAGGCCTATAGCAGCATAACTATGACGAAGCTGTGATTAAGACGAGCTTACTCTAGTCTGAGCCGTCTATAACTATAGCTATAATTATTAACCCCTACACACTATAATTTAGACTAACTGTAGGCTCAGTGGCGTAGCTGGGCTGTATTCCACATGGGTTTTGAGGTCAAAGGGGCCCGACATTGCACATGTGAATAGAGGATAGAAAAAAGCCAAAAAGGTAAGGAATAAGTAAGCCAGGAATAGACCATGACAGTGATTAGAATTGCAATAGCTGCTTGTTTTATTGCCATCCATTCCCACCCTTTCCCTACTTTCTCCCATTCCCACCCTACTGCTGACCGCCATCTCCTCAGCATCCAGCGCTGCCTCATCATTATGCTGCTCTTCCTCAATATATCCTTAATGATAATAATAATAGTAATAATAATAATAATAATAATAATAATAATAGTAAAGCCTATTGATTTTATTTTTAATTGACCAAGAAAATTAATGATTTGTATTGCATGTAACTTTGTACTCATGTAATCATGTAATCTTTAATGTCTCAAGTAGGGTTGTCACAATACCAGAATTTCCGAAGTCAATACCAATACTAGCAAATTTCCACGATTCTCGATACTCTATTCGATACCATAACTGAAAAAAAATGCTTCTAAAATAATTGGGCTACTTTATTAAATAATAATAATAATAGGCCTAATAATAATAATAACAACAATAATAGGCTAATTATAACAACTGACACATCAAACTTGTTTTTAGGCTAAGCTGCACTTAAACAACTTCTCAGGCAGAAACATGAGGTAAAATGGTAAATATGCCTCCACAAAAACAGGAAGTCATGTAGTCATTATTATTCTCCTTGTAGTTCAATGACAGAACTGTTGTTCTCATTCACTCACTTTCAGTATCCCTCTTATATGCAACACAATGCAGTGACCCAATCTGGCGTTACACTCCGTGCCACCTGCCGCTGCAAGGGTCAACCGTGGCATTACAAAAAAAAAAAACGTTTGACCACAAGAGGGCCCATGGGTTTACAAAACCCACCAACCCTACGTCATCTACGTCCACTGTGTAGGCTTTACTGAACAGAAATGTTTTCAGTTTAGTTTTAAAGATGGTGTCAGTCTCCTGAACCCAAATTGGTAGCTGGTTCCATAATAAAGGTGCCTGGTAGCAGAAGGCCCGTCCTCCAAACGTACTTTTAGATATTCTAGGAACGACAAGGTAATCCTAATCAGGTAATCCTGAGAGCGGAGAGCTCTATAAGGAGCATAACGTGCTATCAAGTCTATCAAGTCTAGCGCGGAGCTAGGCCATTAAGGGCCTTATATGTGAGAAGCAGAATTTTAAACTCAATTTGAAAATTTCACGGGAAGCCAATGGAGGGAGGCTAACACGAGAGAGACGTGATCTCGCTTGCGGATTCCTGTCAGCACCCTCGCTGCTGCGTTCTGGATCAATTGAAGGCTATTCAGCGAGCTTTTCGGACATCCTGCTAACAACGCATTACAGTAATCCAGTCTAGAACTGACAAATGCGTGGATTAATTTTTCAGCATCACCCTGGGAGAGGATGCTCCTAATCTTGGCAATATTTCGAAGATGTAAAAAAGGCTGTCTTGCAAACCTGATTAATATGCTGCTTAAATGACATATCCTGATCAAAAATGACTCCAAGGTTTTTCACAGCTGTGCTGGAATCCAGCGTAAACCCAGTCAATCCATTCCTCAGGTGTTTGGGACCAAAGACAATAACCTCTGTTTTATCCGAGTTTAGAAGCACAAAGTTAGAGGACATCCAGGACTTAATATCATTAAGACACCCTTGAAGTTTAGCCAAAGGTTTTGTTTCCTCTGGTTTCATAGATAAGTACAGCTGCGTATCATCAGCGTAGCAATGAAAGTTTATGCCATGGCTCTGGATAATTTTTCCCAAGGGCAGCATGTATAAAGTGAAAAGGACTGATCCCAGCACTGAACCCTGTGGGACGCCATAGCTGACCCTAGTCCTTGTAGAAGAAACGTCATTAACATGGATGAACTGGAACCTGTCAGATAGGTATGACTTAAACCAGCCTAATGCTGTCCCTTTAATTCCAACAGTGTGCTCTAATCTATGCAGCAAAAGGCCGTGATCAACGGTATCAAAAGCAGCACTGAGGTCCAGCAGAACAAGGACAGAAACTAATCCATTGTCTGAGGCCATGAGGAGGTCGTTGGAGACTCTAATCAGTGCAGTTTCTGTGCTATGATGAGTTCTAAACCCTGACTGAAAGACCTCAAATAGATAATTTCTATGCAGGTGTTCTCCTAACTGGCTAGCAACTATTTTTTCCAGAATTTTAGAGATAAATGGAAGGTTGGTCTGTAGTTTGCCAAGATGTCGGGATCAAGAGATGGTTTCTTGAGCAAAGGTTTAATGACTGCAACTCTAAAAAACCTGTGGTACATATAATAATTGTAGAGATAGGTTAATCTGATCCAAAATTGATATACCAATAGAGGATATAACATCCTTGAACAGTCGAGTTGGGATGGGATCCAACAGGCATGTAGATGGTTTAGCTTTACTGATAGTTGAGGTCAACTCAGAGAGGCCCACAGGAGAAAAACAGTCCAGAGTCAAATCAGAAATAGAAGAAATCAACGAAGCTGCAGGGACGTCCATGGCCGTCGACAGTTGGGCCTGGCCAATCTCATCTCTAATTTTGATTATTTACCTGCTAAAAAAGCTCATAAAGTCTTCACTACTGAGAGTAGCAGGAATGCATGGACCAACAGAGTTGTGACTCTTTGTCAGCCTGGCTACAGTGCTGAACAGAAAACGTGGGTTATGTTTGTTCTCTTCTTTTAATGAAGAATAATAAGATGTTCTAGCTCTGCGTAGGGCTCTTTTGTAGACTATTAAACTATCTCTCCAGGCACGATGGGAGTCCGCAGATTTACAGGAGTACCACCTCCTTTCCATTTTACGTGCATTCTGCTTCAGCATGCGAATATGTGAATTATACCAGGGAGCTGAACTCCTAAGATAAGAAACCCTCTTCCTCAGAGGAGCAACAGCATCCAGGGCTGAATGTAACATATCAGCAGTATTGTTAACGACGTAATAAATATTTGCTGGAGTAAAATTCAGGTTGTTGCCCTCAGCTATTCTATCATATTCCACCATAGGGAGATGAGAGAGAATGACCTCCTTAAAATTGTTCACAGCATCCTCAGAAAGACATCTGCTGTAATGACACGTTTCATTTCCTGTTTTAATGCCACAAATGCTGATATCAAATGTAACTAAAAAGTGGTCAGAGAGAAGAGAATTCAGCACACTAACAGGTGATGAGTATCTATACCATAGGTGAGAACCAGATCCAGGATATGATTAAAGCAGTGAGTCGGTTCTTTCACTTTTTGTGAGACGAATCTAAGAGAGATGTAAAGGCTAATTTAAAGCTGTCACTTGTCAACATCCATGTGGATGTTAAAGTCACCCACTATGATGACTTTAGAGACAACCAGTGTCCCTAAGATATTCTAAAAAGTATGTGATTAAAATCCATTGTGTCAGTAATTCTGAGCAACATGGCCAGACAAAAACTGGGATTTGAGGAGACTTTCTGGGCTAAGATTACATTACATTTGTCTGCTATTCTCCTAAAACTGTGGTCTTTTTTCTATAATTTCTTAGTTTGGATAATTCAGAGGAACAGCTGGAAAGCTTCCTCAAGGAGCTCCCTAAGAAGTCCCTGTTCTTGGCCTATGAGGACCCCTACAGGAGGTATGTGAGACTAGTCAGTGGGTGTACAACCTGCTGGTGAATGATGACATTGTAAATATGCCTCGCTGCAGAAATCCATTACAGCTATCCTATTGTGTGCATTTGTATGTGTGTACATGTCCACAGGGAGCTTGAGGCCATGTTTAATGTGGAAGAGCTGCCTACAGTGGTGGTGCTGCGTCCCAACTGCTCCATTCTCACCTCTAATGCAGTGGAGGAGATAATCCACCTCGGTCCAGACTGCTACCACAACTGGCACGAGGCAGCAGAGCTGATTGACAGGAACTTCCTCGTGACAGAAGACTTTGAGGAGAAGTCCATGCGCAGCTTCAGTGACCCTGTCAGAAGACTGAAGTACAAGGTGGAGGATGAGAAGAAGAAAGAGAAGAAGAAAAAGAGCAGAGGGTGGGGTGGAGGTGGTAATGAAGATCATGAAGAAGCAGGAGCAGATGACAAAGATGGAGGAGGGTCACCATGGTGATACAAACCTAGAACAAAAGAACAAGCCTCTGGTTTTCCTAAAGGCTTTTGCGAATAGAGATTAAAAGCTTTGCCACCAGTCTTCTTCCAAGCAAAACTGAATTCAAGAAATTATCATTTTTTTTGTGAACATGTAAAGCTGATCTTCTTGTGAATGGTCCTACTATTAAAAATATTGGTAGCGTAAGTAAGGTTGTGGTTTCCCTGCATGGCCACCTCAAATACTGCATGGACATATCCACAAACAACACCAAACAATGCAAGACAGTCTCTCGAGAACCAGTGTAGGCTGCTTACAATGCCAGCTTCGATTTAGATCCAGCTTCAGTTGGAGTCTTTGAATGCAGCCAAGTTTAAAGTCAAGAAAAGCTTTGGTGTGAGCCAGGGCCGGACTGGGAGACTTTTTCAGGCCAGGAGTCAGTCATGTAACCAGGCCACCCTGGCCTTGCCCACACGCGCACGTTCACGCCCACACCTACATGCATTGGCACGCATGTACACGAACACACACACACACACACAACCCTGGACATTATGTCATGTTATGATGCTCTGTTATTGTTTAGATGTTCTGTTGTTCGGATTACATGAGTTCATTGAATGCATCTCGAGCTGAGGCAGGCAGGTTATTGGGTAGAATAGGTTAGGGGGCGGGACTAGCAACCAAGAGAGACGGAAGCTTGTGTGTTATTGTGGGAGAGTCCGAGAGCAGTATTGCCAACTTGGCGACTTTCCAGACCCCTTTAGCGACTTAATTTGTAAAAAGCGACTAGCGACAAATCTAGCGACTTTTTCTGGTGATTTTGAGACTCACGCGCACTCAAACCGCTAGGTTTGAAGCATCACTTGGTGGAGAGCTCGAGTTGTCTCGCACGGGGGGCGGGGTGTTTGTGGCTGTGCACCGTGCCCGACAGAGAGAGAGAAGCGCGGCTTGCGAGGCACACAGCAGCCATCAGCAGCCAAGTGATGGCTTCAAACCTAGCGGTTTGAGTGCCAGTGAGTCGCTAAATCACCAGAAAAAGTCGCTAGATTTGTCGCTAGTCGCTTTTACAGATTAAGTCGCTAGGGGGGTCTGGAAAGTCGCTAGAATAGCGACAAAGTCGCTGAGTTGGCAAAACTGATTGGGAGGGAGATGCTCGTGTGCTGAAGGTGTGCTGGAAAATGCGGACCGGATATTAGGGAAACCTGGTATGGGTTATCTGAATAATGCGCTGCGCGGTGCGCTGGAAAACCCGGAACGGACGTTGGAAAAAAAATGGATCGGGATCCGCATTTTTTGCTCATATCGGCGGCCGATCCGATCCGAATATCGGATCGGGACACCTCTAGTTAAGACATTCTTTAAAAATGTTGCACTGTTTGGTTCAGTATCTGTGCCTGATTAAAAGAAAATAAAAGGTTGCTTTTGACAGATTACCCAGCCTGTGTTAATATGTGGTATGAAAGTTTGTGCACATATTGCAGGTTGCATATTTATTAAGTATTCATACATTTTAGATGTTACATGTACATAATGTATATCTCACCATATATGTACATACATTGTATGTGCATGTTTTCATATATGTACACATATATTGTGCATACATTTACACACAAAATATATTCCACAATATATTGAGCACATATCAGTACATATATTTCATGTTTGTGTTTCCATATAATTTTACATATATAAAATGTATTCCACAATATATTGAATACATAGCTGTAAATATACTTCATATATGTCTCCATATATTTTTAGATATATTTAAAATATATTCTACCATATATTAAACATACATGTGACACTATATCTTTACATATATTACTAATACATTTTCCCATATAAATCTGAATACATTATAATGGATATTTATAAATATAAAATTGCATATATTTTGGCATGTATAAACACATATATTATATATTCAGGTTTAATATATTTCAATATATTGAAAGCGGCAATCATTTGTATATTCTGCAATATATTGCCATATATTACATGAATATATAATATATTGTGTAATATATGCACCATTAATATATTATTCCATGTATTTCTAATATATCATGTATTGGAAAATGTAATGGAAACATAATATATTACAACATATTAAAATATATTTCAAGTAATATATTGATAAATATATTTTCCTTTCATAAGGGCACACACACACACTGCATTCCAAATAGAAGTTCAAATATGGGACCTATGTACAAACTAAGTTAGGAATATACAGTAACTTTTGTGTTTGGGTCGGGCTGGTAAAATACAGTAACACAACAATCCTCAGCAAAATCCACTAACACACTTACTAGAAGAGAATAAAGGTTTAACGCAGTGCCAAGGTTACTTAAACATCATATCATGTGGAATGTCAACTGCCTCTTTGGCATAATTTTTATGTGTAGCCTACAATATAACCTAATAAACAAAGACAACAAAGTCAAAATCAAACAATGAATCAGCTATGAGGGGACAGCCTTTGAATACATGTTCACAGAACATGCACGCACTGATAGACGCAATGTATAATACAGTCCGAGAGTATAGTTCCTAATAAGCAATCACATAATATTGACTCATATTCTAATATAGGGCTGGGATACATAACAGCAAGTCAGCAACAGACAGCAAAATTCAACACCACTAGTACTTAATAGAAATGAGAGCCATTTGTGTCAAATGGCAGTGCCTGTTGGGGGGCCTGAATAAACTTGTCAATTTACGGCATTTGGCCGCATCCTCCTCCAGCGCCTTTCTTTTTTTCTGTCTCTCCCTCTCGGCACCGCCTTTTCTTTTTTTTTTTTTACTCGGGTTGGGGTCCATGGTTTAGTCGAAGCCTCGACTCTTCCTCTCTGCTACACACACAGAGCGACTGCAGCATCAGTGCCCCCCCCCCCCCCCCCTCCTTCCTCCGCAGCTGTTTGTGTGGTTGACACGGACTGTTGGGGCGGGGGTTAATCAAAACAAACCAATCGCCTTGTCCTCCTCACATGCTACTGGCCTGAGTGGCCTCTGATTGGCCAGGCCTGCCTCTCTGACTTAGAAAAAAAAAAAAGTCAGATAGCCGCGGCGCCTGCTGACCGGCAGACTTAAAAAAAGAGAGAGAGAGAGAGACGCAGGCCAGCAGGCCAATCACAGGCCGGCGCTTCGGAAAACCTCCCGGTTCTCCCGATGGCCGGTCCAGGCCTGGTGTGAGCCAAGTCTTCTATGGGCTGCCGTTTGTAAAGTTGGTCATGCTGTAAATAACAGCAACATTTAGTAACATTTAGCTTCAAATCATGTTTTAAAAAGTGGTGTGAAGTTTTGAAAGTCACTTTTTAGCACATTTAACACAATATTTGTTAACTTTTAAAATTTAGTCAATATTTAAATCTAAAAATAAATGTTAAATCTAAATGTTTAATCTAAAAGTTAAATCTAAATCTAAAAGTTAAATGTACCTGAGCTCTCCGCTCTCAGGGCCTGATTTACTAAGATCCTGAATAAAGAGTACTAAATTGCGTGTGCACTGAAAAAGTTTGCACGTGCTGTTGTTGTGTGTTTTGCGGGTGATCAACTAAGAATGCTCGCGCAAATGATAACAGGTGCAAACCGCAGTATTTAAATGAGGTGTTGCGTGTCTTACGGTTTGCGCCATGGAGAGTCTGGATGGAAAGCAGGATAGACGCAAGCGCAAAATGAAATTTGACGAGTTGGAGTTAGAGATATTAGTGGAAGAGGCAAATAAACACATTCATGAACTAAAGCAAAGAAATTTAAACATTACCAAAAGAAACGCAATATGGGAGAAAATCTGCGATAGAATAAATGCAGTTGGTAAGACAAAAAGAACGGCAGATGAGGTTAAAAAAAAAGATATAAGGCGAAGAACTAAAGAAAAAATGGCCTTTAATAAAAACAAACAAGACAGGTGGAGGGCCTGCGGAGGAGATGCCTCTAACCAGCATTGAGCAGCAGGTGCAGCTCACCTTCTGGAGGAGCAGGATAACAGGGGGTCTGACACGCTAGAGCCAACTGCAGAACAAGGTAGGCGCACAATAAGAAACACTTTTTTCTCCATGAAAACACGTGATTTATTTATTATCACAAATAAAAAAATGAATGTGCCTCCTGTGGCAACCTTTTGCTGAATAATACTCGATTTAACATTCAAATAAAATATTTCTCCTTTTGCATGTGCAAACAAATTTACACGAGTCCGAAAGACTCTCTCTCTGCGTATTCTTTGATTTTGGCGATGTCGCCTCCTTGCCACAATAACAGCAGCCATCGGTGCGTAATGCTGGGCAGATTAGCACCTTCCTTTCGAACGTACTAAATACAGACGCAATCACAATCCCCGCAATTACTTTCAGGGTTGGTAAATCTCATTGCGTGTGGTAAATGAACCTATTTGCATTTTCCCCTCCCAGTATTTTGCGCTTTCTGGCGGGTACGCCCCATATTGATTATTCATCAGAGCAAAAGTACTAAATGAACAGCGTGTGCTATTTTGCTCATTTGAGAGGCGCAGTCCTCTTTGCACGCGGTTAGTAGATCAGCTTGCACATTGGTTTGCGGGTGATGTCAAGTTTGCACACGTTTTTACGCACGCAAACCTTTAGTAAATCAGGCCCTCAGAGTGCAGGATTACTCGTCGTTCCTAGAATATCTAAAAGTAGGTTTGGAGGACGGGCCTTCTGCTACCAGGCCCTTTTTTATGGAACCAGCTACCAGTTTGGGTTAAGGAGGCTGATACCATCTCCATTTTTAAAACTAAATTGAAAACATTTCTGTTCAGTAAAGCCTACAATTAGTCTAAACTATAGTGTGTAGGGGCTAATAGTTATAACTATAGTTGTAGTAGTAAGACTTGAGTAGCTCGTCTTAATCCCAGCTTCGTCATAGTTATGCTGCTATAGGCCTACGCTGCAGGGGGACACCAGCATGATCTGCTGAGTGGTGTCTCCACTGCTCTTCTCCTTTTTCTTCCCATTCTTCCTCCCTTTCTCCTCCTCCAGCTCATTTATAATTATTTGGGAGCACCCTGTCACTGAAACTGTGGTCCATTTTCTTTGCTTTCCTGTGTTTGTTGTGCTGTTTCTCCCCCCTTTTCTCTTTGTGTATTTGCAGGCCAGAGTTTCCTGGGTTTCATGCTGACTTGCAGTTCCATCCTCTGTCCATCCCGGGGTTCTCCTCCACTTGTGTTTGGGTACCGACTGGCGTGGTGATCGGCGACCTGGTCCTCTGGCCATCTCATCCCAGTGCTGCTGCCTCCATCTGTTTATATTTATATATCGCATCCTTTTGTTTGAAATCCTACCCTTCTCTTTTCTTAAACCCAACCCCCCCCCTCCTCCCCCTTTTCTCGCACACACCTCACCTACACCCCACCCGCACATTATTGATACTCAAGAGCCTATCATGGCTCATTACGCTGACCACACGCCCAAGGGCCCTCCATAGCTCGCTTGCATTCACCCTACAACAATTCCACTACTTCTTTATTGTTATTTTTTACTTTTTCTGTGCTCTCCTCTCTCTGTCCTACATCCTCTTTCTGTCCTCCATCTTCTCTCTGTCCTCCATCCTCTCTCTGTCCTGTCTCCCCTCTTTTCTTTCTCTACCCGGCTGGCCTTCATCAGGAAGGTCCCCCCATATGAGCCAGGTCCTGCTCAAGGTTTCTTCCTCTTAAAGTGGAGTTTTTTCTTGCCACTGTTTGGTATAAAGGTTTTTTTTCTCCCTACGTGGGAGTTTTTTACCTGCCATTATCATTGATTGGATTTAATTATATAATCTTAGTTGATGATATTTGCTCGGGGGTAATGCTCTGGGTCTCTGTAAAGCGCCTAGAGACAATTGTCATTGTAACAGACGCTATATAAATAAAATTGAATTGAATTGAATTGAAATGTTATGCCTAAATGTTAAATCTAAATCTAAATGTTTAACCTAAATATTTAATCTAAATGTTAAATCTAAATCTAAATGTAAAATCAAAATCAAAAAGGTAAATCTAAATCTAAATGTTAACTCTAAATCTAAATTTTAAATCTAAATGTTTCATCTAAATCTAAATGTTAAATCTAAATCTAAATGTTAAATCTTAATATTTAATCTAAATCCAAATGTTAAATCTAAATCTAATTGTTAAATGTTAAATCTAAATGTTCTGGATGAAACTAAATATTTAGCTAACATGCAAATTCAAGCTGCCGATAACCGGAAGTACCAAAATAAAAGCTCGAGGAGGTCAAAGTCTGTTCGTAGTGTCAAATAATGAATAAAGAGTGAACTTTTCTGGAGAAATTCACTCTTGGACATAGATTAAAGTGATAATAACCACCAAAAATGACTATAAAACTATATTTTATGAGTACCTTTAGGTTTTAGTGTCACTTTTCTGCGGGACTTATAACCTGTAGCTACTGCAGTCAGTCACAAGGGGGCGCACTTTGAATGAAATACTCGGCGCAGTCTGCTGTTGGTGATACATGCTGTGCTAACATGGCCGAGTCGATGTTTGCCCAAAACATCGGGAGAGCCGTTTTTTTTTTTTAATTATTATTATTTGTAATAGTTATGCATGTAATTTAAAAGATAAAATAAAACACTGGCAGGCATAATTTTACTTCACTGAGTAGTTTTAATTTTCATATATACATACATTTTCTTTTATACTTTTTTTTGACAAAGCATTATTTTCACCGTGTTCCCAAATTGATCTATGCTGGGAATGAACTAAAGCTGCAATACATTTGTTTAGTGTATGTTAAAATTCAAGTTAATGTTCACAATATTGCATATTCCATTTTTTTCAAATGTTGGCACAGAAATTGATGAAAGTAGCATAAGATATGTTCTGTATAATCACAGGGTTACTTCTTACATTTCAAGCTAAACATTTCACTTAAGAAATTATGTGCAATGTAATAAAAAGACGAATGACAAATTATGAATGTATTAAAACAATTGTAGAACCCTGAAAAATATTGAACTGTTCTTTCACATAACAGGAGTCAGTCAGAATTTATCCACTGTGTTATGGCAAAATTAGGAGATCATCAAACTGACTACAGTCAAATATCATGAATCTTTATTGCAATGAGAACAGTCTAAACATGTGCATGTGCATTGTCAAGTGACCCTGAGAAAACGTTGGAATCAACTCAGCTTCTAATCAATAATCAATATTAACTCTGTATGTTAAAGTGTTAAAGGAGAGACTGATGTGATGTGATGTAAATAAGCCAGTGCTAGTCAAAACAAAGGCAGGAGTGGAGTAACAGAAAAGGGGTAATTAATGTGATTTGGAATCAATCTATAAGCAATGACATGTGTGATTCAATAATCAATGATCAGAACCGATGATCAGAAATGATGGGGGAGTAGATCTATGTTCGCTCTGTGTCGTAATTAACTGTGAGCTGAGTTAAGCGGCCGAGGGTCACTGTGTGCCGCAATGGAATGTAAACAACCGATATGTTTATCAAAACAGGAGTAGAGATGGAGGAAAACTGAATAAATATTATATGGGGTTTTATAAGGTAAAAGTCCCAAAGAAAATAATAATTAGCCCTAAGGATACTCCTAAAATAGAGGGGAAATAAATTGAACGAATTATGAATTAAGGTTTTGATAAATTAGGCTACTTTTGATTAACTGGTTATCCCAAACAATTCTGTAGGCAGAGCTACGGAGTCATAACAGAAGCAGGAGAGAGTGGGTAAGAGTAAACATCAAAGTAACTTCGCCATACACAACAATGGGGCCAGGTGTCTGGGTCAAATGGCGATGTCATCAGCTCAGCTCAGAAGGGCCTTGGCGAGGTGGGGCTGTGTGTTTGGTACAGAAAGCGGTACATGGGCTCCGGACTGCAGACGGAGGTTCATTGCCGAATTCTGTTATTAAACACGAACCAATCAATCAATCAGTTAACGTAACGTTGGAACATACATTGATAAGTAGATCGTTAGAAAAAGGGTTAGCGTTAGCTGATAAGCTTTAGCTTAACGAGCTATATGGCCAAGTAAACAAGTTAACCTTGGGAAGAGTCTGGTGATGGCATGATGTCATAATAAGGAGAAGGAAGTGAATGCCCCTGCTGATCTGTAAACCAATGACTGAATTATGCATGATGTAAAAGGAGTATATGTGATATTATGCACGCCTATGCAAATGGAGATAACCAATCAGAAGTGGCATGTGACTTTGGGAAATTATGTATGCATATGCAAATGTGAGAGAACCAATCAAGAGTGTGAAAGGCCGAAAAGGGACATTTTAGGCTGGTGGAAGGCTGGACGGGAGAAAGAGAGAGAGAGAGAGAGAGAGAGAGAATAACATAAAAAGAGAAGACAGAGAGAAATCATCGTTCTTCCGTTGGGGCGTCTTCGAAGAAGCAGGACTAGCTGGGACAAGGGAGCTGACCATCGAGGGAAAGACCACCTAACAGATTTATTCCCCAGGCAAAAGAAGACGCAGGAATGGAATTAACCATTTTTCCAACCCTGGAGGAATATAATTTGGAGTTGTTTGGAATTACCCTAGCTCACTGCTAGCAAGGAGGAGGGGCCGAATCAGCGTACCTGCAGGCCTGATCGTTTGAGCTCTCTCTCTCTCTCTCTCTGCCAGCGGCCTTGTGAACGCAAAAGGGCTACGTTGCGTACCAGCCTGTCCTTGAACCAACCAGATGGATCGATCAGTAAGCCACAGCTTTAATTTGCCTTTTCTTAGAATTGTTTAACCAATCAATGCTGTTGCTTAACCTTGCTAATCTGCTTTAATAAATATAAAAACTATCATAAGATGTCGTTGTGGACATTACATCTGTATCCAGAATTTTGAAGACTTGTTTATGCCTCTGCACTAACACACAGGTTCTTATGGGTTATTCTAGTCATAATATTGTCAAATATCCTTGCGGCTTGCTGTCCAAGCCACTAAATTTATCCTAGCCGGTAAAAGAGCCCAGATCTTAAGAGGGGAGCTGCAAATTAACAGACGTGACCGATAGCTGGACTTTGAGCCAATTGGCTATTCCTCTTAGGTCTCGGCTATTGGGGGAAGCGGGGTATACGGCTGGAAGTTGTATGCAGTGAGAGCTAGGCGAATCCCCTCGACACCAGCTTAAATAAGTTGAGGAAATCTTAGCGAGGTGAACCCCCCTAGACCACAACTTCTTACCCGAAGGATGGAGAGCTGGTCCCGGTGACAGACTCTGCTAGTCAGAGACTGAACCAAAACTGGGGGATCTAACAGCATCTTCTGAAATGTTCTGAGGAGCAGCAGCTACCTCACTGCTTTATAACAGTGTTTTAGGGGGAGAATAACCCCTCCCCAAATAACCCCTATCATCAAAAGTGAGAGATGTCACTTAGGAAAAACAAAGTATACATTAGAGCATAACCAGAGACCATTTACAACATCTTAACTTCCTTTTTGGACTTTTATTATTTTTGACCTGGTCTATGACTTATGAACTGTGCATGACCTGTTTATGGACTGGACTCTAGACCAGACCACTCACCCCCATGAGTCAGCATTTTCTTCAAGAAGACACACAAACTCATAAACATGCTAAGAACACTAGAAAGGAGAACTCATAAGCATTAGATAACAATGTGTAGGAATAGAAATAACATATTTAAAGTTTCCTATTACACATCGTATGATTGCTTTTGGTGCTGAATCCATTCATTAGTGCTACTTAGAAACAGTAGTTAAATTCATCATTCATTCATTGTTGTTGTGTTCACAAAAAGCTGAAGCTCATTTACACAAGTGTGTGCAATGGGAAGATGTTTCTTTTCATCATGAATAATTGATAATTTAGGAGTTGGATGAAAACCAATGGCTTGGACTTTGCTGTTCCCTGTAGCAAATGCCAGGATCAGGCCCGTCGATAGGGGGGGACAAACGGGTCTGCTGTCCCGGGCCCAGGGAGAGGGGGGCCCACAACTGGGCCCTCATTAAATTGTGGAATTTAAAAAAATGTCAGAATAGTCCTATTTGTGGTGAAAGGAAAATGCAGCGACAGATCGCCCTCGGAGGCCCCCCTCAATGTGGGGCGGGGCCCCGCACTTGTGGTTCATCTCCCGACCAATCGGGGGGCCCCCAGACAACGACTGATTAGGAACTAAATGCAACGACACACCGTCTGTCCCCCTGTGGTGAAAGGTAAATGCAGCGACAGATCGCCCTCGGAGTACCCCCTCAACGCGGGGCGCGGCCCCGTCCCCTCAACCAATTTTGGCTTTGGACTTCAGCCAGCAAAAGTGTATTTAGCGGCGGAAAATTTAAAAGGAAAAATGAAACGAAGTTATCCTTCCGGTTATGAAAAACGGAAGAAGAAAAAGGAAGAGGAGGCAAAGAAAAAGCAAGACACCGGTAAGTGACAGTTCATTTGATAAATTAGGAGTTTGAGTCTTCAGTGTTGTACAAGTGCAGCTATTAGGCCAAAAGACAAGAAAAAGCTAGGCTATGCGTGAGGACGAGGTCTATTTTCGCTAGCTCGCTGGCTGGCAAATGCTAACGAATGCGAACAGTTTCTCTCTCTCTGCATATATTACCTAACGTTATTACCTCTGGAAACACCACTGTTAACAACAAAACATAGCTGTGTAGTAACAAATAGTGTTGCTGCTGGCTGCTGCCATGTTTAAACTAATGCAAAATATTAATTTAAACTGCATAAATGAAGCAGTGGTGCTTTAACAACTCTTTTATTACTCTTGTTACTACTGAAAACACCAGTTTTTTACAACAATTCCAGTTATGTGCTCTGGTTGTTCACTGTTTTTAAAGCATCACCTGTCTAATTTTCAAGCAGAATGCTTAAATCTGTTGTCTGTTACAGACTATTCTATAGCTAGGCTAAATCAATGTACTAAACATACAAATCAGAAAACTAACCAGATCTTTTCTTACTCCTTCAAGGTTCTCTGCTTAAATTCATGGAACCTCTTCCTCCAAAGGATGCTCCCACTGCTGATGGTAAAGTGAATTTATCTCCCTGAGCTGTTTGTAGTGATCACTTTTAATCTCAGCAACATTGTTATATTTAAATACACCATCAACTTCTCATATTGAAGATGAAGACACGAGAAGAGACTCGGGAGAGACTTCAACATCAAGTGGTACCCTGGCCTCCACTCCCAGCACTTCATCAAGAGAAGGTAACACAAACTTTGCCCAGAATCTAGGTGATAACTGTACATCTCAGATCTTGAATTCTCAAATAACTGTGTCCACAACAACAACCACAACTGCAAGTGTTCTTACATTATTGTGCACTTGTGTTATTTAAAAATAAAATAAAAGATTTTTTGGATTGAATGATTTTCTTGGTGTTTTTGGGCCGGGAGGGCCCCCATGCTCACACTTGCCTAGGGCCCCCAAGGTGACTAGAAACGGCCCTGGAGACTGATTATCAGGCACAACATTTCAGCGATCCTGCATTATGGCCAACTATAAAGATGACCGACTCTGATAGAGTGAACCTCGTGCGTGCGATGGCAAAATGAACGCCTTTTTCAGAGAGGGCAAAGGAATTGCCGGCAGATGCAGAGGGCAGGCAATTTCCAAACTATTTGACATATTCCACATCCCACAATGGACGGGAAAAAATAGATAGGGACTGGTTAACATATAGCAGCTCAAAAATACCCTATTTTGCCTCCCATGTTTGTTGTTCTCTTTTAAAGTAGAAAAAAAGTCAACAAGTGCCCTAAATTCAAGAGATGGAGATGTTCATTTGGTTTTGAAGATATAAAACTGACAATTCAAGTTTTCATTTAAAGTTTGATATACATGTTTATTTACTGTATTATCAGTTGACAAAGAAAAAAATTCTTCAAATTAAAATGCCTAATGTATTCTTCCCTGGTCTATTTTTCCTGCATGTATAAGAATTAGAAAATGTGTATGCATAAATCTTAATAATATTAGCAGGTCCTTTCATATTTAACTAAAACTTCAGCTGCCATGGAGAGCTAAGATTTTCTCCTCGTATACAATACCTTATTTATTGCATTACACATCACAATATATCTAACATAACTGGTGATGTTTAGTGACAAAAAAAAAAAAAAACGGCGGTGGTGTAGGGGAGGGCCCATCTAACATTATCTTGTCCCGGGCCCAGACAAGACTGTCAGCTGGCCTGGCCAGGATGGTGACCAGGACTCAAAGTCTTCATGAATGCCTCCTCATCCTTGGTTAGAGTCCTGCCGCCATATGTGTCTCTCAGCTCTTAACTTAAAAGCGAAGGGAAATCAGTGTTGACATTGAGACTTGAAAATACTCAGGTTTAAGAAAGACTTAATCAATGAGTAATTGTGTGACTGATGTGTGTAATGTAATTGTGTCAC
This sequence comes from Hirundichthys speculiger, assembly GCA_018398805.1. Taxonomy (NCBI): domain Eukaryota; kingdom Metazoa; phylum Chordata; class Actinopteri; order Beloniformes; family Exocoetidae; genus Hirundichthys; species Hirundichthys speculiger. Next base: position 343,007 of record JAGFBZ010000307.1, on the reverse strand, counting down.
TGATTCTTTGTCACGTGTTCCTTTGTCTTTTCAGCAGCACTGCTGCTCCACTTTAACCACGACTCCATCCATTGAGTTGACAAGGTGATTGGCAGGTGATGCCATGTGTCAAGTTGGATCAAACCATCCTGGTATTGGGGAGACTTTGTTTAAGATAATGAAATTGGATGCTAGCCTGAAAATAAAATTCAGTGTATTCATAAAATTCAGTGTGACCATTTCTCCATGTTCAACAACACAGCTCTGTAGTAATGCACCTTTGACGTGGTAATTTGAGCCATCCAATCAAAGCACACCATGCTTAATCAAAAATCAATGAATTATTCAACACCAATAAAATAATTGTGTCAGTGTTTTCTTTGAGTATTTGTAAAGTCCAGGAGCACTTTTACACCACACAAGCAGCAATCAGATTTATTCAAAAGGAATCGAGTGAAATGATGCAGAAATGATCTGTAGTATAAAATCAATGATTTCCTTTAAACGTGCTGAATGCTAGTCAGTGCAACTGCACACCTCCCCCCACATGTACTGCATCACTGTTGCTTTTATATGATCCGTCAGGAGCAAGTCTCTCAGAGGGAATATGAAAGCTTTTGTTCTTCCTTTTTTCCTGTGTGTGTCCTACACCTTAACTACATTCTGCTGGTATTTCTTTTTTTTGAATAATATTTTTATTAGTTTTTCAGAAAGATTTTGAAACAACAAATCAAACAAGGATACACATACAAAGGGCTGTCATAGTTAGGACACAGTAACTGAGACAATTGTCACATAAACAGGTTAGACCAGCTAACCATAAGTCCTTTTGGAAATGGTTTCAACTATGTCAAATATTTGATAGTTAAAGAATCAAACAACAGATGTGACAAACCCAAACATACAGTAAACAGACATACAAGACAAAAGACATAAAATAAAATGAAATAATATAAAACAGCTCAAAAAGATTATATTGTAAAGGGAAAATAATATATGGATGAAATAGGGATTCAACGCACAGACAACGCCAGCCCAAGAACATAGATGGTATAGTAGACAAGAATCAGGGTCGAGAAGGGAATCCCCTAAGCACAGCCGCAGACAGCGCAGGACCAATAAAGGCCAAATACGGCTCCCAGGTTTTATAAAAAGTATCTAACTTTGAGTGTAACATACATGTGATATATTCACAAGGGATGCAGTCCAATATAATATTATGCCATGATTTTTACAGGGGGCAGCATCTCTGATCCAGAACAGAAGGATGTTCTTCCTGGCAGCAAATGCCAGCACGTTAAATAACCTTCTGTGTTCAACCTTCCTAATACGGCCATCTGGGAGCCCGAGCAAAAGACACAAAGGATTTAAATCGACAGAGACACCAAAGATAATTGACAGATCTGTTATAACGTCACACCAATAGTTCTGAAGCTTCACACAGGACCAAAAGCAGTGAATGTAATTGCCAATCTCTGTTTTATACTTAAAGCAAAGTGGTGACGCAGTAGCATCCATCTTATTTTTAAGAGCCGGAGTTATATGTGTACGATGTAAGATTCGGTACTGTATTGACTTAGTCCGGTTACAAACTGAGATTGCTTTTGCGCATGTCCACATTTCTTGCCAGTCAACCTCATCGATAAGAATACCGAGATCTCCCTCCCACGCCCGCTTGGTGGCATGGGAGGTAAAAGTTGAACTTGCAAGCAAAGCTTGATAAAAGATAGAGACAAGTTTCCTTGGGAGCCGTGAAGACAAGATCCTTTCTACCGGAGAAGCAGAACTATGGGTTAGAAGTGTGGTGTCCTTGGTAATAAAATGTCTAAGTTGCAGATATCTGAAAAAATCAGATTTTTGTAGTCCAAAGCCCTGCTGCAACTGTGAAAAAGATAACAGTGTCTGGCCATCAAACAAATCACCAAGTTTCCGAAGGCCCTGCGCGTGCCAGACCTCAAAACCACCACCCGAAAGGCCCGGCTTGAAGTCTGGGTTATGTATGATTGGAGTGAGAGGAGAAGTTAGTTTAGCACGTCCCTCAATAGAACGGATAGACTTCCAAGCTTTAACTGAGCAAAGTGTGATGGGGTTGGAACATAATTTCTTTACAGTTTTGAAGTCTTTAATAAATAATAAATTTAAAAGAGGGCATTCAGACTGTGATGATTCAATGTCAAGCCATATAGAAGAGGGATCAGGTTTAAGCCAACCAGCAATCACCCTAAGGTGCGCAGCCAGTTGATAATATCTAAAGTTGGGAAGATCCAAGCCACCATCAACACCAGCCATTTGGAGCTTGGACATTTTCAAACGAGGCTTCCTCCCACACCATATAAAGGAGCTCAGCCAGCCCTCTAGCACCTTGATGACCCTATTCGACAACAAAACTGGGATCATTTGTAGAGGATATAATATTCTTGGAAGAATATTCATTTTGATCAGGGCTATCCTACCCAGCCAGGAAAGAGGTAAGGGGCCCCAACGGTCCAAGTCTGCCTTAATAGTTTTAAGAAGAGGAGGGAAGTTAGCTGTATACAGTTTATCAAAAGTAGGGGTAATTGTCACACCTAAATAAACAAAAACCAGAGGGAGACCACCGAAAAGGAAATGGCTCAGACATAACAGGAATAGAGGCCACCTTTCCAAGAGGCATTGCTTCGGATTTAGACAAGTTAATTTTGTACCCCGAGAAGGCGCCAAACCTTGATATAAGACGCGTTAAACAAGGAATAGAAGAGCATGGATCAGAGATAAAGATTAGTACATCGTCAGCGTAAAGAGTAATTTTGTGCTCCCCTTCACCAACCCGAACACCAGAAATAAGCCTTGACTGTCTTATGGCCTCAGCCAAAGGTTCGATCGCGATCGCAAACAATAACGGGCTGAGCGGATCTCCTTGAGGATTGCCCCGCTGAATGGGAAAGTTGGCAGACCTTAGTCCATTAGTTATAACGGCAGCCGTCCGAGAATTATAGAGAACTCTAACCCAAGAGGTAAACCTAGAACCAAAACCAAATTCTTCAAGCACTTGAAACAAATAAGGCCATTCAACACGATCGAATGCCTTCTCCGCATCAAGAGAGAGCACCATAGAGGGGTGGTTACAATCCTGAGACAGCTGGATAACGTTAAGGAGTCTCCTCATATTATCACAAGAGTTACGACCTTTAATGAACCCCGTCTGGTCCTCTTTAATAATGAAAGGGAGCACTTTTTCCAGGCGCAAGGCCAGTATTTTTGAGAGTAATTTTTGATCAGCATTAAGTAAGGCTATGGGCCTGTAGGAGGCGCACTTCTCGGGGCATTTTCCCCTTTTGAGAAGGAGAGAGATGTTAGCCTCTCGCAAGGACTGAGGTAATATTTCAGTCTCGAAGGAGTGATTTAACATCGCTAATAAGGGGTCGAGTAAGATGTTATTGAATTCCTTATAAAACTCACAGCCAAAACCGTCCGGTCCAGGGGCCTTCCCAGATGGCATGGCTTTCAGGGCCACCAGGGCCTCCTCTCTGGTAATCGGGGCATTTAACATACGACATTGAGCAGCTGTAACAAGAGGGAGTTCCAAGTCTTCAAAAAAGGAAAACATATCTTCGAAAGGGGCACCATTGGGGTGCTCAGTCTTGTAAAGGTTAGAGTAAAATGACGCAAACTCCCTGTTGATAGTTTTAGTATCGAAAGACCTAACATTATTAGCATCTGTAATTGAAGCTATTGTTTGGGAGTCAGCTCTCTTCTTAGCCAGATTAGCCAGGTATTTACCAGGTTTATCTCCGAACTCATACATTCTCTGTCTGGCGAATTTGAGAGAATACTCAGAATCCTGAATCAGCAGAGTATTCAGGGCAGTGCGGGTTGCCGTCAGTTCTTTAAGTAGATCAGAGGTTGGAGCTGAGACGTGTTGACTTTCTAGATCAGCTAATTTGGATTCAAGGAGTTTGCGCCGTTCCTCTTTATTACGTCTCCTGGAAGAAACATAAGACATGATCAGTCCACGAGAGTAGGCCTTGCACGTCTCCCAAAGGACAGAAGGGTCATCTGTGGATGAAGAATTAATTGAATAAAACAGTTTAAATTCTGATGTAAAGTAGGAGACAAACCTATCATCCCTGAGAAGAGAGGAGTTAAGTCTCCACCGTTTTGATACTGCCCTTTCCTCAGACAGAGAATAAACCAAAAACACAGGAGCATGATCCGATAAAACAATACTTCCCATCGTACAAGAAGAAACCAGGAAGAGCTTAGAGGTGGGAATAAAGAAATAGTCTATTCTACTATAGCTGTTATGGGGAGAACTAAAAAAGGAAAATTTTAAATCAGAGGGGTGAAGGGTTCGCCAGACATCAGAAAACCCAATGTCTGAACACAGAGAGGAGAGCGACTTGGCCTGCCTCGTGGGGGAAGCCATGGTGGGTGGAAGTTTATCTAGAGAAGGGTTGAGATGGCAATTAAAGTCCCCCCCCACAAAGGTGTCCCCAGACCCCAAAACAGCAAGCTCTGAAAAGACACTGGTTATAAAATCAGGCAGGTAGCCAGGGGGACAGTAAACATTCATGAATGTAAAGTCTCTGCCTTTCAGAACTCCTTTAACAATAACATAGCGGCCAAGCTTGTCTATAACAGTAGTAAGGGGTCTGAAAGCAAGATTCTTATGGACAAGGATAGCCACACCCCTGCTAAAAGAAGAATAGGCCGTAGCGAAAACCTGCCCCACCCAGTTTTTCTGAAGTTTAATATTATCTTTCGACTCCATGTGAGTCTCCTGTAGAAAGGCAACATAAACATTCTCCCTCTTCAAAAACGACAAGACCGCCTTCCTCTTAGCTAGCTTCTGAAGACCCCGGACATTCCAAGAACAAAGCTTAATATTATCCATACAGGCCATGGGGTAAAAACAGGTATGTAGGCAGAATAGACCTGGAGGAGTCCGTAAACATATCGTCCCCATCCATCCAAAACGAAAAGCAAGTATGTTCTGAGCTGTATAAAAAATGGACAAACACATAAAAAACAACATAGAAACAAAAAGGTACACTAACAGTGGGGGGTCTTTCCCCAAACATGCAGGGACTGAGCATCCTACTCGTAGCCTTCAAACTTACCAGAAGCACTTCTAGATAGCTAAGACCCACACCCCCATCTTTCTCAGAAAGATAAAACAAGTACCTCAGGGGGAGGGAAAATACTGAACAGAAAATAGCAGTATATGGGCATGTGCATAGTAAGGCACACGTAGAACATTCGCATACATACATGAGCGAGCACAAAATGTTTCCCTCCCTCCCCCCAAAAAATTGTGAGAACATCCCCTCCCCTCTAAACCCATATAAAGATAGGAATTGAACTATAAAGGTAGATTCCGACCATAAATATAAACATAAAAAAAAGAAAGAGAAAAAAATAATAATATAAAAGTAAATATATATACATGTACATATATAGCATAGGAAAAGAAAAAATATGTACATATATATAACATATATACCTGTACATATACACACATACACACAAACACACATAAAGCAAGTCCACGTGGGTGCCATAGCAACCAAAAAACGTTATCTCTCTCAATTATAGTCATCAAGTGTAATAGTATTAACCAGTCCAGAGAGTGATGTACTTCTGCCACCGAGACGAAAGCTGCAGGGCCGTCTGCCCGTCAGTCATCTGAGTTCAGAGTTCAAAGTTCAGTGATGACGTAACCGGCTAGCGAGAAATCAAAAGTGGAAGCAAGACAAGAGGCTAACAGTATGTCAGCCGATAATAAGCTGGCATGCTAACTAATAGCACGCCAGCTAGCCAGCCGATAAAAGAAGAAAAAAACAAAAATAGACTCCAGCCCCGCGACCACACGAAAAATAAACTTATATAAAACCGTCTCGATGGTAGGAAACAGAAAAATGCGTCAGAGCACCGCACATCACGAATTAAAAATAAATATATCCCTATTAAGAAAATAGGTAAAAACAAATAAAGAAAAGAACAAAAAAAGTAAACAGTTGCTGCAGCACTTAGCCCCTTAGAATATCGTCGTTAGCATAGGATAAGCCAAGCTAGAAGAAGTGACAACGGCTAAAATAAAAGAGGACAATATAGTCGGAAAAAAAATATATAAAAACGGCAAAAACAATACCGTGAAGTGTCGACACCCGTAACACCGAGAAAGTACCGTCTTTTCACGTTTCGCCTCCATCATCCGGCGGCTGTGGCTGCGACGGTGGCGGTGGAGGTGACCCCGGCAACAAAGATGCCCGAGGGGCGGGTGAAGATGCCCGCGGTGGCGGGGATGACGATGCAGCCCTGGCATGGGACTTCAGAAAATCCGTGGCATCTTTAGGGGACTGTAGCTGCCTCCTCTTGCCATCTTTGGTGGTGATAAAAAGCCGTGCAGGGAAGAGGAGAGACGGCTTGAAGCCATGTTGATATAGGCCACTCATAACGTCGCGGTATCTGGACCTCTGCTCCATAACTTCGGGAGGGTAATCTTCGAAGATCAGAACCGGTTTCCCCATGTAGGTAAGAGAGCCTCTCTTTTTCCGAGCCGCCCGTATGATAGCCTCTTTTACTTTGTAGCGATGCAGACACACGATGACCGCACAGGGCTTGGAGCCGGGTGGCCCTTTAGCAGTTAGCGCTCTGTGAGCACGGTCCAGCTCGGGGGGCTCCGGGAGGACGTCTCGGCCCAATATTGTCATCAGGACCTCCGCAAAAAAGTCGGTAGCAAGAACTCCGTTACCAGGGGAAATCTTCTCGTCCAAGAGCAGTATCCTGATGTTGGAGCGCCTGTGGCGGCTCTCTGCGTCGACCAACCTGGACTTTAACTTAGCATAGTCGTCCTCCAGGGTGGCACACCTAGCTTCCAGTACTGCTAGCTGGTCACTTTGCGAGTTCAAACCTTCCTCCACCGCAGTCAAACGTTGAGCTTGGTCACCGATGGAAATCTGGATATTGTCCAGTTTGGAGTCAATGGTGGAGAAGTTAGCTTTGAACTCGCCACGAAGTTCGGTGATTAGTTTGGTAATGGCGGACAGGTCCGCACCGCCAGCTTCGGCTTTGGACCTCGTGGATGGTCCAGTAGACATGTTACGGACGAACGAAAATGTTTCAAAAGAGATGGGTTATGGAGAGGGGGTAAAAGTAGTCTTAGTGACTAAAATTTAGTCGGCTAATAACAAAAGGTGAGGATTTTATCGCAAAAAATGCGTAGATGGGAGCTGAGCGTAGCTACCTGTGCTCCTACTCCATCCGTGACCCCGAGCCACTCCCAACTGTATTCTGCTGGTATTTCTATAAGAAATGGAGAAGCTTATGTGATAATAATGGCATCAGCAAAAAATACATCTGAGAGGCTGATGATGAAGAGCATCATCAGGTGTCATTGAGGTGTGGCGGTATGATTGGTGTGATTTGATTGGCTTTAGAGAAGGCACCAATGTAGGCCTAATGATTTCATCCAAAGCCTTAACAGAATGGTCAGATTGATAAAAAAAAAAAGGTCGTATTTTCTATCAGAGCTGCATTTAACAAAGGTGTTAGTGATTTTCATGAAAAGCTTGTGCTTGGCTTGTCTGCTTAGCGTGCTGTGATAGTGGCGTTAACCAAGATAATCTGATAAAAATAAAAACTGTCAGACACGTGGAGTGAAGAGAACTTGTAATTAGATGTGGACTACTGAATGTGAGGTCTCTTGGCTCTAAGTCTCTGCTAATCAATGATCTTATTACTGAGACTCGTTGCGATGTCTTCTGCTTATCAGAAACATGGCTACAAGAGGGAGAGTGAGCTTAAATGAGGCTATGCCACCAGGTTATATTAATTATCATATTCCCCAGAGTACGGGTCGAGGTGGAGGAGTAGCAGCTGTCTACAACTCCAGCCTACAAGTAAAAACACAAAACCTAAATGTAATTATAATACATTCGAAAGCCTCACGCCTAGTCTGACCATCCCAAGCTGGAAATCAGAAAAGCCAGTCTTGTTGGTGGTGGTGTACCGGCCACCTGCTGGTGCTTATCTGGAGTTTCTGTCTGAGTTCTCAGATTTTTTAGCTGGTTTAGCGCTCAGCTCAGACAAAATCATTATAGTTGGTGACTTTAACATCCACATGGATGTTGACAGTGACAGCCTTAAATTAGCCTTTACATCTCTCTTAGATTCATTGGGCATCTCACAAAAAGTGAAAGAACTGACTCACTGCTTTAATCATATCCTGGATCTGGTTCTCACCTATGGTATAGATACTCATCACTTGTTAGTGTTGCCGCTGAATTCTCTTCTCTCGGACCACTTTTTAGTTACATTTGATTTCAGCATTTGTGGCATTAAAACAGGAAATGAAACGTGTCATTACAGCAGATGTCTTTCTGAAGATGCTGTGAACAATTTAAAGGAGGTCATTCTCTCTCATCTCCCTATGGTGGAATATGATAGAATAGCTGAGGGCAACGACCTGTATTTTACTCCAGCAGATATTGATTACCTTGTTAACAATACTGCCGATATGTTACATTCAGCCCTGGATGCGGTTTCTTAACTTAAGAGCCCAGCTCCCTGGTATAATTCACATATTCGCATGCTGAAGCAGAATGAACGTAAAAATGGAAAGGAGGTGGTACTCCTGTAAATCAGTGGACTCCCATCGTGCCTGGAAAGATAGTTTAATAGTCTACAAAAGAGCCCTACACAGAGCTAGAACATCTAATTATTCTTCGTTAATAGAAGAGAACAAATATAACCCACGTTTTCTGTTCAGCACTGTAGCCAGGCTGACAAAGAGTCACAACTCTGTTGGTCCATGCATTCCTGCTACTCTCAGTAGTGAAGACTTTATGAGCTTTTTTAGCAGGAAAATAATCAAAATTAGAGATGAGATTAGCCAGGCCCAACTGTCGACGGCTGTGGACATCCCTGCAGCTTCGTTGATTTCTTCTGTTTCTGATTTGACTCTGGACTGTTTTTCTTCTGTGGGCCTCTCTGAGTTGACCTCAACTATCAGTAAAGCTAAACCATCTACATGTCTGTTGGATCCCATCCCAACTTGGCAGCTCAACAGCACACTGTTGGAATTAAAGGGACAGCATTAGGCTGGTTTAAGTCATACCTATCTGACAGGTTCCAGTTCGTCCATGTTAATGACGTTTCTTCTACACGGACTAGGGTCTGCTATGGCGTCCCACAGGGTTCAGTTCTGGGACCAATCCTTTTCACTTTATACATGCTGCCCTTGGGAAAAATTATCCAGAGCCATGGCATAAACTTTCATTGCTACGCTGATGATACGCAGCTGTACTTATCTATGAAACCAGAGGAAACAAAACCTTTGGCTAAACCTCAAGGGTGTCTTAATGACATTAAGCCCTGGATGTCCTCTAAACTTTTGCTACTAAATTCAGATAAAACAGAGGTTATTGTCTTTGGTCCCAAACACCTGAGGAATGGATTGACTGGATTTATGCTGGCTTCCAGCACAGCTGTGAAAAACCTTGGAGTCATTTTTTATCAAGATATGTCATTTAAGCAGCATATTAATCAGGTTTGCAAGACAGCCTTTTTTCATCTCCGAAATATTTCCAAGATTAGGAGCATCCTCTCCCAGGGTGATGCTGAAAAATTAATCCAGGTGTTTGTCAGCTCTAGACTGGATTATTGTAATGCGCTGTTAGCAGGATGTCCGAAAAGCTCGCTGAATAGCCTTCAATTGATCCAGAACGCAGCAGCGAGGGTGCTGACAGGAATCCGCAAGCAAGATCACATCTCTCCCGTGTTAGCCTCCCTCCATTGGCTTCCCGTGAAATTTAGAATTGAGTTTAAAATTCTGCTTCTCGCATATAAGGCCCTTAATGGCCTAGCTCCACGCTATTTACAAGACCTGATAGCACGTTATGCTCCTAATAGAGCTCTCCGCTCTCAGAGTGCAGGATTACTCGTCGTTCCTAGAATATCTAAAAGTAGGTTTGGAGGACGGGCCTTCTGCTACCAGGCACCTTTATTATGGAACCAGCTACCAGTTTGGGTTAAGGAGGCTGACACCATATCCATCTTTAAAACTAAACTGAAAACATTTTTGTTCAGTAAAGCCTACAGTTAGTTTAAACTATAGTGTGTAGGGGCTAATAGCTATAGTTGTAGTAGCTAAGACTAGAGTAGCTCGTCTTAATCACAGCTTCATCATAGTTATGCTGCTATAGGCCTACGCTACACGGAGACACCAACATGATCTGCTGAGTGGTGTCTCCTCTTCTTTTTTCCTTTTCCTTCCCTTTCCTCCTCCAGCTCATTCATAATTACTTGGGAGCACCTTGTTGCTGTAACTGTGCTCCATATTCTTAACTTTCCTGTGGTTTGTTGTGCTGTTTTGCCCCCCCCCCCCCCCCCTTTTCTTTCTGTGTATTTGCAGGCCAGAGTTTCCTGGGTTTCACGCTGACTTGCAGTTCCATCCTCTGTCCATCCCGGGGTTCTCCTCCACTTGTGTTTGGGTGCCGACTGGCGTGGTGATTGGTGACCTGGTCCTCTGTCCATCTCATCCCAGTGCTGCTACCTCCATCTGTTTATGTTTATGTTTATATGGTTGTTGTATTTAGTCATTTGTGTGCTCTCCTCTCTCCTCCATCCTCTCTCTGTCCTCCGTCCTCTCTCTGTCCTCCATCCTCTCTCTGTCCTGTCTCCCCTCTTTTCTTTCTTTATCCGGCAGGCCTTTAGCAGGAAGGTTCCCTCATATGATCCAGGTCCTGGTCCAGGTTTCTTCCTCTTAAAGTGGAGTTTTTTATTGCCTCTGTTTGGCTTAAAGGTTTTTTTCTCCCTCTGTGGGAGGTTTTTACCTGCCATTATCATTGATTGGATTTAATATTATAATCTTAGTTGATGATATTTGCTCGGGGGTCATGCTCTGGATCTCTGTAAAGCGCCTAGAGACAATTGACATTGTAACAGACGCTATACAAATAAAATTGAATTGAATTGAATTGAATTAAATTGGTTGGCTGTGCAGAAAACACAGTAGGTTCCATTTCCATCCAAATTAAACCTTTTAAATGTTAAACATAGAGTTGGGAGTCACATGGGTGCAGCATCCAAGATGGCCGCAAGTTAGAGGGGCTCTCACCCTGCACATGCTAGTTTTTTTAATTATTGGTGTCAAAACGCACATTTAACTATTCTGCCGCTCACCCGGAATACCTTAGTTGCTCAAGTGGAATATTTTGGTCAAGAAAAGGGTTAAAAGACATGGCGACATCGAAATACTTTAAAAGCTCTTCCCGACCGTCTACCCGGAAAGGTGCCATGACACCGTTGCATGAGGAAGACCACGAAACAGCTAACGCTCCCTCTTTGCCCACTAACATGCCGGATAGCCTTGAAAAGCTGATCGCAGAAATTTCTAAGATGAACGACACGCTGCAGAGCGTTGCAACTGACGTCTCGTCAATTAAACAAGCAACGGCGGAGCTGAATAACACGGTGACGGCCATGCAGGAGCGGCTGGGCGAGGCCGACTGGCGTATTGCACACCTGGAGGAGACGTCGGAGCAGCTGCTGAACGACAAGGGGAGCAAGGATAAACAGACGGAGCAACTGTGGAACCGAGTACAAGCCCTTGAAAACCAAAGCAGGCGACATAATGTGAGGTTGGTGGGACTAAGAGAGACCCTTGGTACTAATGGGACGCTGCTGGAGTGTGTACGGAAGATTTTCGCAGAGGGTCTCGGTATTGAAGCTGACGGGGAGTTCGAGATAGAGAGGGTGCACAGGCAACCGGCACCGATGCCGAACACAGATCAGCCCCCTAGACCGGTGCTGATCCGCTTTCTGAGGCAGTCTGCAAGGGATTAGGTGATCAGTGCAGCTAAGGAAAAGTGCAAGTTTGTCTGGGGAAAATGTCGTCTATCTGTGTTTCCGGACATGTCGAGAGAGTTGGCGCAGAAGAGGAAAGCGTTCACGCCGGTGAAGCGCAAACTACACAAACTTGACATCAGGTACACACTGGCTTTCCCCGCAACGCTTCACTTCAAATGGAGAGGAAAAAATGTGAGTTGCAACACTGCTGAAGCCGCGGAGAAAGTCATCAGTGAGCAAGGATAAGGTGGAATTGCGGACTGAAATGTAGGCAGTGAGGCGAGCTACTGTCTTCACCAATTTTGCATTTTGTGCTGAACTGACTGGACCACTGTGCAGGACAAGGAGGGGCTTCTCTTGACGCACCATGGAGGCGGCATTAATCCCACGGACCTCACGCAGGTTATCCTTTTTTTGTTTCCTTTATTATTTTCTTTTTTCTTTCTTCAACACCGAGGAGGGTCCAGCACTCGGGACACCGGTCCCGAGTGCTGGACCCTCCTACAGCAACCGTCCTACAGCAACCGGACACTTTTGTTTCATCTTTATGCACAAGTTCAGTGTGCATTGTTATGTTGTGGTTTTTTTTATATGTGTTCAACAGCAGGCAGGTACAGGATAAGTTATTGTTATAAGGAACCAGAAAATGATAACACTCTTTATTACAAATGGTTGCAGACAGACAGACATTTAAAGCATCTCATCTTCCTTCTATTTCTTTTTTTTTATCCTATTGATATTATTTTTATTATTATCATTTATTTGCAACCTAGAGAGGAAAACACATGACTAGTAGACCGGTTAAGTTTATTTCATGGAACATAAACGGATGTAGCAGCCCTATTAAAAGGAGGAAGATAATATCATTTTTGAAAAATAACCAGGTGGACATTGCTATGTTGCAAGAAACTCATATGCAAGGTTTGGAGGCAGAGAAATTTAAAGTGGGATGGGTGGGTCATTTATTTCATAGCTCATTTTCAAACAAACGTAATGGTGTTGTGATTTTGGTTCATAAGAACGTAAGTTTCATTTTGCTAAAACAAATTAAAGACGTAGAGGGTAGGATTATATGCATTGAAGCGATGGTTGAAGGAGTGCCTCTAGTATTATGCAACATATATGCACCTAATAAGGGGGATCCCTCTTTCTTCCATGAAGTAAATAAAATATTAGGAGACACTGAGGGCGAAATTGTTCTGGCCGGGGATTTTAATGAAATCATGGATCCAGTTTTGGACAGGAGCTCATTCAGACCTCCTCTCATGACTAAGGAGAGAGAGGCTTTGCATATGTTGAACAGAGATCTGGGGTTAACAGACATATGGAGGTTGATAAACCCAAATGTACAAGATTTTACTTTTTTCTCCCACTGCCATGAAACTTATTCTAGAATAGATCTTTTTTTGATAAGTACATCTCTGACAAATAATGTGGCGGACTGTAACATAATGACAATTTCCCTCACAGATCATGCACCAGTTGAACTGTTTATTAAGGCCAATCTAAAAACTGAAAGGAGAGGTAGATGGAGACTAAACACTGGATTACTGATGGACTCAACTTTTAGAAAGACGATAGAGGAGGATTTAAAAACTTTTTTAGAAATTAACATCGGTAGCACTGAAGAAATAACTACTGTGTGGGAAGCCTCAAAGGCATATATAAGAGGAAAATTCATAGCAAAATCTGCTAAAGATAAAAGAGAGAATCTTACCAGAATCAAAGACTTAGAAAAAGAGATAAAAGATAAGGAATTAGATTTATCAAAACACTTTTCGGATGGGAAATTTCAAGATCTCTGTAAGCTCAAATACTCTTTACACAAAATTTACAATAAAAAAGCAGAATATGCACTCTATAGATTGAAAACAAACTTTTATGAGGGTGGGGAAAAAATGAGTAAATTATTAGCTAGACAGTTAAAGGAAAAAATCTCTGCTAACACTATACCAGTTATAAAACAGGGCGGGGCACAGTTCTTCGCTGCTAAGGACATAAATGGAATATTCCAACAATATTATGAGAAGTTATATACATCCTCCATATCTCCTAATGCCTCACAAGAGGATATAGAACAGTTTCTCCTTAATATAGACGTACCCAAGCTCTCACCTCAGGAGGCAGCTGGACTGGAATTACCCATAACTGAGGTTGAAATAAGGAAGGCAATTTCTTCAATGAAAAATGGGAAGTCACCGGGTTATGACGGACTCCCTGGGGAATATTATAAAACCTTTGTAGATATTGTTGTCCCAGTACTACAGAAGGTGTATCAGGAGATGTTCGATAAGGGTCGTGTAGCTCCAACTTTTAATGAAGCGGTAATCTCACTAATTGCCAAATCAGGTAAAGACGCAACAGATCCCTCCAATTTTAGACCTATAAATCTCCTCAACCTTGATTGTAAGATTCTTACAAAAATTTTAGCAACATGTTTACAATTAGTTTTACCTAGTATCATCCACCCTAATTAGGTCAGCTTTATGAAAAACAGAATTTCAACTGATAATGTTAGACTTTTGTTACACTTAATGTGGCTGAGCCAATCCCAAAATGTGCCTGTAACTGCCATCTCCTTGGACGCAGAGAAGGCCTTTGATAGGGTGGAGTGGCTATTCCTGTTCTACACCCTATCTCATTTTGGCTTCAACTCTAACTTTATTAAGTGGATAAAACTGCTCTACAGTATAAAGAACCCAAGGCAGCAGTGATGACAAATGGAATAATCTCCCCTTTCTTTAATCTGACCCGAGGAACCCGACAGGGATGTTCACTGAGCCCATTGTTGTTCATCATTTTTCTGGAGGTTCTGGCAGTGTCTGTTAGAGCACATCCTGGAATAAGAGGTGTACTGGGAGGAGACAATGAACATAAATTATTATTATACGCTGATGATATCTTAGCAGTAGTATCCGAGCCTTTAAGTTCTCTACCACATTTGATGAACACTATAAAATCCTTTTCAAAATTTTCGGGCTACTCCATCAACTGGAGCAAATCTGAGGCAATGCCCCTCTCCAGGTCATGTGTTTCATCTATGGTGGAGAAGTTTAATTTTAGGTGGGTACGAGAAGGAATGAAAGTATCTAGGAATTAAACTTTCTGAGGAGATAGACAAAATTACGACACTTAACTTTAACCCCTTACTTCAAAAGATAAAAACAAACCTTGATAAGCGGGGAAAACTAAAATTAACATTATGGGGAAAAATTAATGTTGTAAAAATGATAGTTGCCCCGCAATTTAATTATGTGGCAATGATGCTACCATTTAAGATACCATCCACCATTTTTAGACAATTGGATGATGCAATAAAACATTTTTTAGGGGGTGGGAAAAAACCTCGAATTAAACTGAGAAAATTATGTGCACATAAAGAGGAGGGAGGGCTGGGTCTCCCAGACTTTAGGTTGTATTATTTAGCTTTTGAGATGACCAAACTGGCCAGATACTGGCAAACTGCAGAGAATGAAGCAGTTTGGATGGAGGTAGAAAAGGAGATATGCCTGCCTTTCCGACCCTTGGAAGTATTATCACAAAAAAGGACTAACATTACAAATCCTATACTTTTACATTCAAAGGTGTCTGGTTCAGAGTGCATAAAATGTTTAAACTTACACATACTCTACAAAGATATTCATCATTGTGGTATAACCCTGATATCTGTATTGGGAAGAAACCTGTATACTGGAAACAGTGGCACTTAAATGGTTTAAATACCATTAATGATCTATTTGAAGACGAGGTGTTTTTGTCATATGATAAATTGTTACAGAAATTTAATCTGGTGGGAAAAGATAATTTTTGGAAATTTTTGCAAATAAGAAGTTGTATTACCCCAAAATATTGTAATATTACTGATAATACGGTGATAGATTTTATGAAACTCCCTCCCCCAAAAAGAAAAGCCTCACAATTTTACAAAATTGCTAATTCTTCTCTCAGCAATGACTCTAACCACTTAAAGATGATCTGGCAGAGGGATCTTGGTGGAGAGATTGAAAGTGATAGATGGACAATAATTGTGGCTGACTGTGGTAAACATGTGAGAGAGGTAAGGAGTAAACTCACACAATATAACATATTACATAGAATTTATTACACACCATCCAGACTGTATAGGATGAAACTGCAGGGGGATGATTTATGTTGGAAATGCAAAGAGGACACTGGGACCCTCCTTCACTGTATGTGGGAATGTGTTTTAATTAGACCCTTCTGGGCTCAGATTCTTATTATTTTAAGTAATTGGCTCGGAGGAGAAGTCTCCTCAAGTCCAGAGCTCTGCTTATTGGGGGATAAATCTCAGCTATCTAATATATCCAAATGTAACCTTTCTGTAATTTTGGTGGGTACAACAACAGCATGTCGAGTCATCTTAAGACATTGGAAAGCATCAAAAATCCCGGAAGTAAAGGAATGGGTCTGTGCAATGACCGAAAGCGCATCATATGAATGTATGCTTAGCAGATTAAATGATGACGAGAGGGAGGGGGCGACCCCGTAGAACAGGTTTTGGGACTATATAAAGATAAATAATGAGCCCCACTAGAATTCTAGTTTTTGTTGTTGTTGTGGCAGCCTATTTTCATTTCATTTCCTATGTTTTTTTTTTTTTCTCATTTACTTATTGGTTTGCCTGTCTCATCTGTTTACTCCCTAGGGTGCTTAGTCTGTCACTAGAATTCCTGATTCTATGAGTATATGTATATGTATATGTATGTGTATGTGTGTGCATGTGTATACATGTATATATATATATATATACATCTATAATGCCTGTTCCAGTATGGAGAATAATGTTGCAACGGCCATGTACCAAGCCTGTGAAAAGTTCGATAAAAACTTGAATTAAAAAAAAACCCAAAAACATAGAGTTGGGCTCACATGTGTACACAAACACTCACATGTGCACACAACACTCACATGTGCACACAAAAGCCCAGACGCGTTGCGCGCTCTCGAGTGCAGAACGCGCAACAAGCGGACTAGTGGGTGGCGAGAGAGAGAGAGAGAGAGAGAGAGAGAGAGAGAGAGAGGGGAGAGAAGGACGGATGCAAGGCGAGGCCAGAAGCGGGAAACGCTATCATCATTCCTGGCTGTCCAGCTGCTGTATTTTTGCGGCTGTGTATTTTTTTTTTATAATTCTGGAATAATTTTATGAAGCGGCTCTTGCCTTTTTAAAAAGCCCGACAGGTTCCGACATCCGCCCTGATGCGCTGCGTCTCACCGCCCATTCGTCAAGGAAATTGGAAACGTCTGTTATCACGTCGACGTTATTTTCCGCAAAGATCCAAGGATGTACTTGATCTAAACCGAACCGGAGACATCTGATCCACCGGGACAGACGACCGTCTGGCTGGATAGAGACCGACGGAGGGACGCAGCGCAGACTCGCGCCGTGCGCAATCATTGGCGCCTAATTATTGCCGCCGCGGCTCGCGGTGTATTTCGCTCCCTCGATCCATCAGAGCTCAGAGGCCTGTAGTCCGCATCATCCCTGGGAATGAAACCAGCGGGAATTACGCAGCGCAGCCGGGGAGACGTCGAGCCTCGACAGGACGGAGGGGGGGTGTGAGGTCCAGCTGAGCAGAGCCGGATCACGCCCAGCTGCTGTCGGACATAAATGTCTGTCATATAGCACACAGAAGGTGTCGCCCATCCCCGCGGCCCTGTCGAACAGATATCTGGTATTCTTTCATGCATCGGACGCAGCGGAGCCGGAGATAGGAGGAGAGCTGAGCGGGAGAGGGCGCGGAGGGACGGGATGCGGGAGACGCAGTGAGCTGGGAAGAGGAGGAAGAGGAGGAAGAGGGAAACAGGAGGATTGACGGTAAGAAATATATATGAGCTACCCTGCCACTATCCCCCCCCCCCCCCCACAACCGCCATCCACGTACAAGTGAATCTGCATGATGATGCCTGAAAACCCCCTTACAGGTGCCCTGCTGCTGAGACCCCACTAAACCTGGAAACCTGGGTCAATAGTAGAGAACAGCTAGTCATCAGAGCTGTCAAATATTAAAAGACATTTCTGCGCCTCAGTCCACCAAAAAGTGGCCAGTGAGTCAGGGTGACCCAAGCTGTCACGGGCAACCACGAGTCGTTATAACACACCATTTTTGCAGCTTCTTGCTTGCTGCAGTGAACTTCAGCACAGGCGCCAGCAAAATGGGTTTCTAAGCTGATTTGGTTTGCTGATTCACCACTGTTGGGGACACGAGAAGAAAAGAGACTGAGAGAAACAGGGAGCTGACTGGGTGAGAGGCCGTTATCAATATTTCAGAGGAGGAATGAGAGGACTGGGTCAGTGGAGGAGGAGGTAGTGACCGCGAAGAAGAGAGGTGCAGATGAAAGAAGATGGTGAATGAAATGGATAGATGAAGGAAGAGCTGAATGGCTGACAGGGCTGGTACTGTCCTAGGGTAGAGAAAATAAAAGGGACTGTCTATCAGGATGCTGCTTCTGACTTGGTGTTTTCATCTGTCATAACAAGGCAATGCAAGATGAAAAGCAGGATTTTTGGGGAGATCTTTTAATATTTTTAACACAAGATACTTGTGAGCACAGACTTCTTTTACCATGTGTGCATGCGTGTCTTCGTGTCCAGACTGAGTACTGCATGTAGGAAAAAACACAGAGGTAATGAGGCTTGTTTCCACGTAGGGATCATTTACATCAAACACCAAAAAGAAAAAGCAAAGTCATTTCCCTAAACCACTCACACACACTCATACACACACAATTTGGTTGTATTTTCTGTAAATTTGACTTGTAAAATGTGCCATATTTGCTTCTTTCTGTTCAGACTGCTTCAAACAGGTTGCTACGCTGTCTCTCTGAATCACACACAATGAGTCAGTGTCTCTGTGCTCGCAACGTTATTTACAGGCCTTTTCACAGCCGTGGGCTGATATATCAGTGCAGTATCATTCTCATAATGGATATCACCTGGGATTTCACTTTCAGTGAGGCAGTGTAGGGGCGTGGCTAACAGTAGGGGTGCACGATAACTATCGGGCCGATAACAGGAAATTATGACATCATCCCGATAAGTCCGCTATCACGACAAATAGCCCCATTAACATATGTATTTCTGTCAACACAGCAGTGCTTCACTCCCTCTGAGCCTTGAATGACAACACCAGTGAATGTTATGTTCAAGTAACGTCGGCATAATCAGAAAAACGATTTCTCAATCAGGAAAATCAAGAATACCCCCTCATGCCAGAAAACAACTCGTTAACTCAGATTCAAGATTCAAGCCTTTTATTTGTCATATGCATAGTAACACAGGGTCAAGGATGCAATGAAATGCTTGCTGGGAGAAAGAACCGCTTATGACTCGCCAAGGGAATACTGGTAAAAGAAAAAAATATGATAAAAATACAGTCTACACAGTAGAGAATTCCAACATAATATGCAATGGAAAAATTTCAAGCATATGCGGTAAGTGTACAGTAGGTCACAGTGTGTAATATAATAATAATGATGATAGTATAAGTATAGATAATGTAAGTGTATATATAATGTGATATAGTATAGATACTCAGTATACATATAATAATATGATTGTAATTGTATAATATAATATAGGTATGTAATTATGTATATAATATGTATATAATATAATAGTGATAATAATGATAATATGAGATACAATATACACAGAGTGATACAGTATAAACAGAGTGTATTTCAACAATATATACTATAACATTTTCAGAAAAAAAGAAAAAATATACAATAAAGTAGAATATAAAAAGATATTAAAGTGTTAACATTATCTAAAGTGTCGCAGTGTAAGGTGCATGGGACCAGTAAGTAAACATTCATTTCACATGAATAGTACATATGGTATATTGCACATAGTGGAGTATTGCTGGGCAATATGACGATACATATCGTGGGGACAATATAAAAGTGTGTATGGTGCCATTTCTCTTCTATCGTTTCTATCGTTTCTAACCTAATTTTATCAATAATTACAGCAAATATGTAATTAAATAACCTGCAATGATAAATTTGATAGAATCATATCTACTTCTACAAAGTAGCCTTTTATGTTTGCACTTTTATTCATGGTTAATGCCTTAAACAGAGTTCTCTTCAACCCTGATGTTTACTTTAGACACTTTATATTGGTTTGCAAACTTTGCACTACAAGGTTACAGATTTCAGAAAGTTGAAAAATAATTTATGTTTATTTTTTATAGCTGAACTTCAGTGCAAAAATGTGTTTTTCCTCTCAGAAACTGTTGTGCACTTTAAAAAAATGTGAAAGCTACTGTACCTCTGTACCTACCTGTTTTTGCTGCACTAAAATGTATGTTTGTGACAGTTCAGCTAAATGTCCTTTCAAAATAAAGTTGAAAAGTAAGCAATGAAATTTTTGTCAAACTTTTCAGAGAATAACTGAAAACATACTTTATTATGGTATATCGTGATATATATCGTTATCGTGATATAAAATTGTCCATATCGTGATATATGATTTTTTCCATATCGCCCAGCACATTAGTGGAGTATTGCACATTGTTTAAAGCAATTGTTATCACAGGATATGACATTGAGGTAGTGAAGCATGTAGTGACATGTTGTATAAAGAGTCCTTTTGGCAGAGTGAAGGTGCTACCTGGAGTTGAGTAACCTGACGGCGGGGGGGTAGTAGCTGTCCCTCAGTCTTTTTGTGCGGGCGGGCAGGCTCCTGTGCCGTCTGCCAGATGGTAGCGGACGGAAAAGTCCATGTGCTGGATGTGTGTGGTCTTTGGTGATGCGCTGTGCCTTACGCAGACCCCTGCTGTGATAGATGTCCTGGATGGGGGGGAGGCTGCTGCCTGTGATGTCCTCTGCCGCTCCCACCACCCTCTGTAGTGCTTTGCGGCTCTGAGCAGTGCAGTTCCCATACCACACTGTGATGCAGCCCGTCAGCAGACTCTTGATGGTGCACCTGTAGAAGTTGGTGAGGATGCTGGTGTTCATACCAAACTTCCTCAGCTTCCTCAGGAAGTAGAGTCGCTGCCGGGCTTTCTTCACCACAGTGTCTGTGTGAAGTGACCAGGACAGATCCTCAGTGATGTGGACGCCCAGGAACTTGAAGCTGCTGACCTGCTCCACCTCAGCGTTGTTGATGTAGATGGGGGGGTGCTGGTCAGTCCGCTACCTCCTAAAGTCCACGATCATCTCCTTGGTTTTGCTGACATTCAGAGAGAGGTTGTTCTCCTGGCACCAGCTGGTTAGTTGGTTAATCTCATCTCTGTAGGCTCTCTTGTCGTTGTTAGTGATGAGGCCCAGGATGGTGGTGTCGTCAGCAAACTTCAGGATGGTGTTGGAGCTGTGCCTGGCGGTGCAGTCGTGGGTGAAGAGGGAGTAGAGTAGTGGACTGAGAACGCAGCCCTGAGGTGTGCCGGTGCTGAGGACACGTGTGGAGGAGAGGTGGCTGCCGATTCTCACTGCCTGATCCTCACTGGTGAGGAAGTCCCATATCCAGCTGCAGATGGGGCCCCCCAGGCCCAGGGCAGTGAGCTTGGAGACCAGTTTGGAGGGGATGATGGTGTTGAATGCCGAACTGTAGTCGATGAACAGCATTCTCACGTAGGTGTTGCTTCTCTCTAGATGGCTGAGAGAGGTGTGAACTGCAAGAGCAATAGTGTCGTCTGTAGACCTCTTTGCTCTGTATGCAAACTGCAGGGGGTCCAGGGTGGGGGGGAGAGAGCTGCAGATGTGTTTCTGGATGAGTTTCTCAAAGCACTTCATGATGACAGATGTGAGTGCTATGGGCCGGAAGTCATTTGGGCATGATGCTGTGGGGGTCTTTGGGATGGGAACTACGGTGGAGATCTTAAAGATGGTGGGCACAGTCGACTGGTTCAGGGACAGGTTGAAGATGTTGGTGAACACCTCGGCTAGCTGGTTGTAGCAGGCTCTCAGTACCCGTCCGGGGATGCCGTCGGGCCCTGGTGCTTTGCGGGGGTTCACCTTCCTGAATGCCTGTCTGACTGTGGCTGTGTCCAGGTGGAGCACGTCGTCCTCATTGCTCACCTGTGGTCTGGAGGCAGGCGTGGTGTTGTTTGCATCAAACCGGGCGTAGAAGGTGTTTAGCTCGTCCGGAAATTATGCGCAGTTTTACACGCACCACTGGTCCATCCCAGGGTTTCTTGTTAGGGTAAGTGCAGATGGAGATTTTAGGCACGATGTCATCAATGCACTTCCCTATGTAGCCTATGACAGAGTCTGTGTATGCACTGATGTCTCCAACACCAAAGTTCTGCCCAGTGTGAGGGTCGAACTCATGACCTTCAGATTATGAGACTGACACGCGGCCTACTGCACCATCTAGGCAACTCAGTCATAATTTTAGTAGTTGCTAACTTGAATTGATATTCCCAGTGTTTCCCCTTATGTTACACATAAACAAGAAAAAAATAGAAAAGGCTGGAAGAACGACTAGGGAACGAGGGAATTTACGTTACACCTTGAATGCAGCCTACAGCACAGGGCTGATCACAACAAACATGGCGGCGTGGAACTTTGTTAAAGTTTCAGAAGAAGATAGTTTGGTGATTATTTGTGACGAATCCTCCGAGTGAATTCTACGAGGAGGGAAGCACAAGCTTTAATACGTAAAACCTGATCAGCCACCTACAACATAACAATCGCTTCCATGGAGTTTTGAAATTGCACTAACGCTAGCTAATGCTAACGTGCGCAAGCCAGCAGCAGTCTCTCCTCATCTCTCTCACTCAAAGCTTCCATGAGATAAAAAAAAACAAAAAATCACTGAACCTCATTTACTTTAATTAAAGGTATTAATTTAAATGGAACCACAAGTCAAAATCCTTTAAACGTAATCTTTTTCAGTTAGTAATTCTGATGCATGTATTTCCATCAGTTCAAGGAGCCTTTATTTTTTATATCAGTCAGTAATGAACCTTATTTAAGTTAATGTGAGATATCAAATAGGTTTGTTTGATAGCTTTATGAAAATGTTTGAGAGGCTTGTCAATAATTTTTCATTGGAAAAATAAATATCTGTTCATTTAAAAAGTCAAAACTATTTTTGATTTTTTTCATAGTATTGATGTAATAATCTTAGGTATATGTGTGTTATCGGCCTTTAGGAGCTGAAAGTTATCGGTTATCGGTATCGGTTTAAAAAAGTTATCGTGCATCTCCAGCTAACAGTTATTGTGATTGTAAAGAAAAAATAATAATTAAACGTCTTATTTTACCTGTAATTGAATGAGTTTCTAGTGAGGCGGTTATACAACAATTAAACAACACACTTGGCAATGTGCAAGGGAAATTTAATCTCTGGTTGTATATACTCACAGGACGAGCTGATGCCAGGGATGACAGCGAGAAACTAAGTCACAATCACATAAACAACTGTCTGAGCAACAACGAAGTCTTGAGCTAATTTCTCCAGACGACAACGTGTCCCAAAATCATCCAAATGACGATGTTTCACATTCCAGGAAAAATGTCATGGCCGCATAAAACCTTAACATGATTTAAACAAAAAGGTCTCGCTGATCTAAGGTGCACTTTCCCATAATATTCCCCATTTTTTTTTGTAACATATGACAAGCTTATCTAGACCACAGCAGCAGAGTATGCTTCCCCACCCCAGAATAGTCTGCTCCTACGATCGCTACAGGAGCCAAACATCTATCCCCACTTTTTGTTTGTCCCAGAAGCTACAGAGGACAGTAAAAGACCCCTGAAGGCTAGCTACTCTACACTAATGGCCAAAAACCCAGTGGGAAAAAGCCCATGATTACCAACTAATCAGAAGATTGAATAATCATCATTCAGTCTTCAGAAGCACACGCAGGTGCATCCCTCCAGTTGATGTTGGGGGAAGAATCAGATCTCTGATTATGCAAAAAGAAGTTTTTTTGCATAATCTGGTTTTAGCATCATGTGATGCAAACATGGAATCACACAGGAAAATAAAGGAAAAACAAAACAAAACAAAACATGATTGGAGTAAACACCATCAATAACATAGAAAGGACCAGGAGCCAGAGGTCAGTCGGGCCACAACCTAATCCTAGTGGCGCGGAGAGTGCAGAAGCTCATTTCAGATGATTTTGCAGACCCACACTGCGCAGGGCCTTAACCTGAAACCCATCTGTGGTTGCAGCTGTGAGGTTCTCTAAATAAAAGTGTGGATGATTAACATATGAACATAATGGTGGGAAAACGAATCATAAACACCCACACATGGAGAAAGCATAGCCAAATAACACGTCCCACACTAACCCGGGGTTAAGGCTGATAAACGTGTTTACTGCAGACCCATAGACGACGCTGTAAGCACCCAAGCCCATCCGAGCTAGGGAACAGAACCTGAGGATTATTGGTACCACCTGAAATCACCAACCACAGTAAGGAGCTCAGAGATATTCAAATATGACAGGTAAGGAACCCCTTCTTGATGAAAAGAATTCTCACTATCATCTCGGTGGCATTTCGAGTTAGACCTAAAACAGTATGCCCCCCCCCCCCCCCCCCCCCCACAGGGAAAAACACGACCCACAGAAACAAACAGGCCTCATAAATAAATTGTAGGGACCACGGTAAACAAAAGGTGAAAGAAAGCCCTCTGGTTATATTTGTAAACCGCACTGAAGTACCAGAATAACCAAGAATAGACACAATGCATTTATTCAACACCTCTGGAACATTGCCAACTCTCAGATCCATCCGCATCTTGAACTGCATTCTTAATACTCGTTGTGAACGCCGCTAACACCACCAATGTCTCTACTGCAGTAAGTAGCAAGGGAGTAACAAGTGGAACGAGATAACAGCGGAACAAGTTAGAGTCAAGCAAACATAACGACTATTCATCACCCCCAGTCCACCGATTGACGCCACTATCGCACCGTACCAACCGTCGCTATGGATCTCTATAATCTGGATCTCTTAAAAAGGGCAAGACAAGCCACTTACACCCCGTAGAAAATCATGGCTGAGTAGGCTCCTGGCACATGTGAATCAAACCAAAAACATACAATACAATAACATGCTTAACATAATTAATAATTAATTAACAACCATAACACATTCAACCCATGACCGAACTCCCTCGACCTGCCCCCCCTCCGGTGTGGAAGGTTCCAACGTGGATCCCACTGTTGGTGACACCAGAACTACGCTGGCCGTCACATTCCTCTCCAACAGCAGCCATGGGTGACATGTATGATGTAACAGTCTTTATTGTGAAAATGTCAGTCTCTAGTTTTGATCTTTATTGTAGAAATGTTCAACACCAGTTCAAACACTGTTTAGGAAGCCACAAAGGCCCCCAAAGGCCCCGGCAATGGACAGCCTAGGGACCCCATGAATCACCATCTAGATCAGGAACTCCCACTGCGTCCAGCAGGAAACCAGGACCCCCACTGCGTGATGTTAATGGCTGTATGGGTATTCAGCCAAACCAGGAAGGGACTATTCGCTGTCACCCTCTAGTGGTTTCCAGTGGTGGCCCTTTATCAGAGTCCTATTAGCTGTCTGTAGGTTGTGCTGGAACGGCCCAAGCAATTTACCTGTGAGTTAATCTGGGTTTGCACAAAATGCTACCTCCTAACTACAACAGCACAGTATTCTCCGTATATTCACACAGCTCAGCTGATAAAAGGATATGTGTTCCTCCATCCTGGACAACCTGTGAAAGAGCTTTACCAGATAAACTTCAGATAAACACTTGATCAGAAAGGTTTTACCCGGCAGTGGACGTGCTGTCAGAGACGTCCGTAAACTCCTCCCCCCTGTAAAACCTTTTGCAGATCATTATCTAGGGACAATATCACCTTCATAGACACACGAATGAACCATGGATCAATAATGCAAAAGCATCCCAAAATGAGGAAAACCATTCACAGGAAACAACTCGCTGCCATAGACGTCTCTTAACCTGGAAATTAGAAGATGGCAGCGCAGTTAGTAAACTCAACGAAGAGCCCACAGACGTCCTCATCGTTACCAGATGCTGTGAAAGCAAAACATCTAACAAATATCACCACTAACAGCTCAAACCAAATCTCCTAAATCTGGGCTAAAAGGGGAAAGGATCATTAAATCATAAGAACATTAAACAAAATCATTAATCACCTAAACTAAAAAAGATGAATAGTGCAGACAAAATCCTTTCAGTTGTCATACGCACACCTAAACAGAACTGTTCTCAGCCTGGATTTGAACATTGTCAGAGTTGAAACTTGTCTCACATCATCTGTAAGACTGCTCCAGATTTTAGGAGCATAAAACTGAAACACAGCTCCACCTTGTTCAGCTGTTTTAAAGTCCATTTTTCTGAGCGACAAGAAGCCATATCCTTGGGGGTGTCTTCAGGTCTGTTGCAGTGATGGTTGTAGTGTAACCTTGTGGTAAACTTAGGAAACGATGATGACATCCTGATAATATGCTTTAAATTTGAATTGATTGGAGTTAGTGTGTCCAACAGGTGTAATAGTCTCTTGCCTGCATTTCTTTCTGTCCATGTGACTATGTTTTCCTTCCTAGGTTGAGACCTTAATGGGTTGAGGTCGATCGGGTGAGTGACAGTTTACGGCCTGACTGAGGCTGTGTTATCTTTACCTGGGTACAGCTGTGGTTCCATGGCTCTGGTTGTGAATTCTGGTTTCTTTTGATGTTGTTTGTAGGGGTTTCTCACTCGATCTATTAATATTTTAATAGGAATTAGGGTGCCACCGGCTTTTATTAAAAAGGCGGAAAAACTTTGATTAATGAATAACTGTGGTGAGAATTCTGTGGGTTCTTGTACCACGCCAATGCTGGGAAAAATCAATCATCAGAGTCCGACAAGCTTTAACAATATTTATTCAGACACAGACAATAAAACACAGGCATATAAGGCAATTATAGGATACGGTATATATATCAAACCAACTATAAAAGCAGAATTGTGACTCTGAGCTTCTGATTGGCTAGAACACAGGAAGAGGCTAGGCAAGCGGAAGAAGAAGGAAATGGAGATAAAATAAAAATAAACACTCAGGCAGGGTCGCCTGTGGCTTTACTGGCGAACAGAATTATTGATCGTGAACTGGAAGAGGTTTCTAAACCGTTGACCAAATAAGAAAAATAAAACAAAGTCCTAGGCTTAACTAACTGTTGAATAATGATTGCTAGGCCAAGTCAGCTACAATAGATGCCAGAGGTAAACACTGGAGACCCAATCCCGCCCGTTCACCTACCACTGAGGAGTCTCGGTTCGTTGGTCGGTGGCGACACCAACAGTTAGCAGTGGTCTTCCTGGTACCCGTTGATGTCGGTCAGTTGAGACAATTCTGCCCGCAGAATTGTGGGGGACCGTCACAACAGAGTTCTCCCTCTTCGTCTGGCGGTCGTGGGTCGGTTCGGGCCCGGTGCTGGATCGGCGGAGGTGGTCCTCAGTTGACCGGCACGTAGCCTGACAAAGTTCGTTGTAGCAACGGACTTTCAGCTCTCGGCCCAGAAAAATTGTCTGACTTGCTACTTTCCGGGGAAAGTTATTGCGGCAAAAGGGAAAAAAGTTGCAGCCGCTGAAAGTGGCTGCGCTGCTGAACAAAGTTCGATAGGAAACTGGATTATTGAGCGTTGAGTTCTAAGTACTCTCGACGCTCGCCGCTGCCGTAAAAGTTGCAGAAGTGTTCAAAAATCAAATGGAGATCAGCGGGAAAAGGACTGATCACAAAATTGAGTTTACTATGAAACTCGTTAACAGCGTCCGGCGTTGCTGTGGAAACGCCAGACGAAAAACGTTGGTCTACGAAACTTAACAAGGAGACGAGTAGCACGTGAAAATTCTAAGTCCTAAAAAAAAGAAAAATTGGCCAAAGTACAAAATAAGACAAAAAGCAAAAGAAGGTAACGAGAGCGTAACCAGAGAGTAACAAAAGAGTAACAAAAAGAAGAGCCAAAGGAAGAGTGAGAACAAAGCTGCGTTGCCTCTTTTATACCTTTGAATATTCATTAGCAACTCGGGAATGAGTCAGCGCGGACCAACCGCGACATATCCGCCTTGTGGGCTTCCCAAAATCATACGTTTAGCTGATCAAACTGCAAACTTTGCTACGGTTAATGCAAAACACCATAACTATATGCATACACATTTGTTGGATTAAATGACATAGCGTGATACCAATACCTTCCACAACAGTTCGATTTGTTTCAAAACAATGTAAGTGGTTAAAGAATTCTAACTCTGCTTTCCCAATTAATACAGTCCATCGCCATCCGTCTGCAGTACGCCTTTTGGTCCCGTAGATGGCAGTGTTGTTCCAGTGGTTCCAGTCCTGACCTGTTGCTCACCTCGCAGAGATCAGAAGAATTCTTTCTGGAGATTAGCCAGTCGTAAAGTGCCGGGGTCTGGCACATAGGTGTCCTTATTCTGCGTTCCAGGGGGAGATTTACACCTGGTCTGTTCCTTGTTTCATTAATTTACATGGAGTGTGAGTCAAAGACCAAGATTTACACAGCGGGGGTTTAACCAGCTTCAAACACAGAGACCATTGTCTAAGGTCACCCCGATTCAAGGCAGCCAGTCCATCTTATTTTATTACCATAAAAAGTGATGTGTTATCTCCTCAGTGTGGGGGGGGGGGATTGAGATTAGGTTAGCATGTCTGCTTCCACATCTGGTTTGAGTATGCGTATTCCGGAGAAAAACAAAGGACAACGTTTCGGGTTTCTTGGGGGTCAGAGAGAGTCAGGACACGTACAGGTTAGAGAGAGAGGGGAAAAGTTCAGGCCTGTTTATTAATCAATCCTCTATTTATAGCAGGGTGATCAAGCGAAGAGGGGATCCTACATGTTCTATTTTCAGTGTCCCTGACATCCTGATAACTGGCTTCTGGTCTGGTTTTGTCTTTTAAGGCTGGGCCTTGAGCATCAGCGTGACTGTTCTGAGTGACTGAGTGTCTTTTTGACCTTGTGGTGTTGGTTCCTGGTACTGAGGTGCACAAGGTGATATTTTGTTGGCTTGTCCTGTACCTGAGCAGTGTGGGGCTGAGGCCTTGATGGAGGATTGCAGGGGTGTCAATTCTCCGCGGATTCGCTGATTTCAGAGTTTTTTGCCATCCTGGGGGTCATTTTTGAGATACGCGCAGATCCGGTTTAATATTTTCGGGGGGGTGGTACCCGCCGCCGCTGCCGCCACCGCCGCCACCAACGTGACGTGAATTCTCGATTGCGATTGGTTGAGTGATTGAGACCAGGGCATGCGCAATGAGCCCGTTGACAATCCTCACAGCCAGATCCACCGTCAAAGTAAGCCCGAAGCACATATTTTCTGATATTACTTCTCCCTTTCTTGTTTGGATGGATGATTATTAGCTTTAAATTCACAGGAGAGATGTTTATTCCTTATTGTACTTATTTATTGTTAGACAACGCGGATGAAATATACAGCGCTTCTCACCACAAGCTCGTTTGCCTCGTCACCGGCGTGGACATTGCTAGGTCCTGCTTCTCATCTCGCTTAGCAATGTAACCTCCAAGTACTTTTTAATTGCCGATTTCTGAAGTGCCCAGTTTACATATTAGGGCAATTATATGACAATTAAATAAAAAATAATCTCCCGGCGCCGACCCCCTCCCCTCTCAAAATAGAAAACTCCTCGGATCTACATGATTCACGTAGGTCTCTCTTTTGACTTCAAAACGGCAAATTTCGCCGAAAGGTGAGGGATTTTCATGCCTGAAGTATTAGTTATTCAGTAGAGCCTTTTGTAATTTAAAAAAAAAATAAGAAAGGCTAATGTTCAGAGTTACAGGCCTCAAAAAGACATGTTGAATTTAACATGCTATTTTCCATAACTGCTTACTAAAGTTTTGGATCCATGTATCTTGTTGTCAGTGATGTTTTACTGTTGAAGTTCACCAGTGACTGAATCACTAGTTATTCTGAATTTTTACCTTTAATAGGCAACTACTTTTATTTTTGATACCTAACCTCAGCCTTATGCTCAGTGGATGCTCACATTAGCAGGAATAATTAACTTTGTGCCATTTTTATCTTTTATTTTCTGTTGAGGGAAAGTAAGATTTGGATTTTAAGTATGAGCAAGTATGCAAACCTGTGAAGTGAGGCACACCAGATTGCGAGTTTTGCGTTTCATTATGTAATGTCAGTTATCCCCCCAGGTATATTGTAAAGGCTTAAGTCAGGGGTGTCAAACTGATCTGTTAAAGGGCTGTGTGGCTGCAGGTTTTTGTTTCAACCATGCAGAAACACAAAGAACATTTTTTACTTACAAATTGTAAGTAAAAAATGTTCTTTTCACTTAGGGCTGAACGATTTTGGAAAATAATCTAATTGCGATTTTTTTCCTCAAAATTGCGATTGCGATTTAATATGCGATTATTTTTAACCTTTGTGTCGTGTTCGTTTCTCCCCCCTTACTTTAGTGTTCCCGGTCAAATTTGACCGGCCTGTTTTAACTGCTCTTACATTAATAGAAAAACCACTGATCTTCACCAAATTTTATTTAACTCCTTTTTAAGCTGTAAACAATGTCTCAGACCACTGGTTTACATGAATAACTGCAGTTAATATACATTAAATAGACACAGAAATAGTAAATTGTATTCGAAAATTATAATTTTTTGTAAAAAAAAAAAAAGTAACAAAAATCAAAACAGTGACCAAATTCACACAACATCAACATGTTGTATGTGTGTGTGTGTGTGTGTGTGTGTGTGTGTGTGGGGGTGGGGGGGGGGGGGGGGGGGGGGGGTTTCTCTGCTCTGCCTGCCTCCTCTTTCCTGGGTGGATGAATACCAGAGCAAATTTCCATCCTTGGACTGGAACATCACAGGTGCCTCCTCCTCAGGTGTGTCTTCCTCTGGAGCCTCTTCCTCGCCATCTGTTGACTGGTCGGTCTCACAATGGTCTGGATCAAAATCAGGATCAATGTTGTCTTCTATTTCTGAGACATCCTCCTCTATTTCTGGTTGAACTTCAATCCCCTGTTCATCAGGTTGAAATAAAAGGTCCAGAGCCTCTCTGACAAGAAATCTTCTGATCGGGCATCTAGTCAATGTGTTCATAGTAAAATGAGGGCAATGCACACAAAAAAAACTATATATAAGGGGTCTCTGAGAAGATATGATACATTTTGTATCGGAAAGTGCGGTTCACGTGGGGAGATGGGCACATAAGCCTGGGAAAGGGATGGTTCCCATAACAAACACCTAATTGTTGACTTTGAAATGTGGAACAAGTGTTAGTGTTATACATTTAGTTTGGAAAGTGTTGTTCATGTGGGGGGATGGGCACATAAGCACCGGAATGAAGTGGGAAGAGGAGACACCTATTTGTTCAGTCTGAAAGGGGTTCAGGTGGGGTGGGGTGGTGTGTGTGTGGGTGGGTGGGTGTGTTGTGTGTGGTAGTGTATTTGTGGTTGTGTACTATCTGATGGATGAACACAATCCAGTGTCATCCTTTAATTTCCTATGGCGGTCATTTTTGACCGGGAACACCACAGGTGTTACAAAGTTGAATAAACTATTCAAAATTCAGAGAAAGTGGTGATCAGCAATTATATATGTTCAAATGGCTAGTGTGGAGGATATAAGGCCCTGAGACAATCAAATGTAAAACACAATATTTATGATTGATGAAAGTAGGAAATCGGTCAGATTTGACCCGAACACGACAGAAAGGTTAAGGTCCTCTTCTCATGTATTTTTCAAACACTGTCATAATAAACAATATCAGATTTATTTAAAGTGCGGATTACAACAATAAAGCAAACAAATCTGTGGCTTTACCTCTTCAACATCTAACTTTTCACGTTTAATGAAACATGTGTAACATTTATGTAAACATGTGGACTGCACTTCTTAAACACTGTCTGAGATTGACAGGACAGTGTATAAATAAATAAATAAAATATACAGATATAGAAAAAATAAAGCTTACTGACCTCCAGTCAGTAACATCACACAGGAAAATAAAGAGGAACAAATATCTGCTCTAACCAATTGGACATTTTCAAAAAAAAACTTTTTGAACACTAATAGAAATATTATATTTACTCAGTAATAGCAGCACACAACATACTGAAGTGCAAAATGAGTATGGCACTGTTAGCCAGAAAGATTCTTCTGTATAGATCTCAGGAGCTCACAGATTTTTTGCAAGGAAAAGGGGGGGGGGGGGCTCGAGTTGTCTCGCGCGGCGGGCGGGGTGTTTGTGGCTGTGCACTGTGCCCGACAGAGAGAGAGAAGCGCGGTTCGCGAGGCAGACAGCAGCCAAGTGATGGCTTCAACCTAGCGGTTTGAGTGCGCGTGAGTCTCTAAATCACCAGAAAAAGTCGCTAGATTTGTCGCTAGTCGCTTTTTACAAATTAAGTCACTAAAGGGGACTGGAAAGTCGCTAAGTTGACAACACTGCTTGCCCTGTCTGCTCTGCTCAGCTCAGCTGGGCTCACTCGCAAGTCACGTGACGTCGCCAGATCACGTGACAAGTAATATCACGGCCTTTGCGGTTAGAAAATCTCGTTTTATGATATCGCGAGATTATCGCAAATGCAATTAATCGTTCAGCCCTATTTTCACTATCAAACATTTTCAGTAAAATGTTTAGTCTGTTGGATCTTCAGTAAGTAAAAAAAAAGATCTTTTCACTGACAACAAAAATTTTCAGTAAAATGTTTAGTCTGTTGGATCTTCTGTAAGTAAAAATGTTCTTTTCATTATCAAAGTAACAATATGGACAAATAGACAATGCTGTGCTCAGAATGCCTCTTAAAGTACCTCAAAATTATCTCGAGCCCCCCCCCCGCTTCAGAGTTTTTTCCAATTTCCCGTTGACACCCCTGGGATTGGGAGGCTGGTCTGTGTAAAGTTTTTATTTGGACCTGTGGATTGTTAGGATTTCATAATTAACTCAGAAGATCATTTAAGTGTTAAAGATAAACTTTATTGCTTGTAGGAATGCTGGCTGTTTTTTAGGACCATGAGTCCTCTGTTTTGCTGCTTTGGGTTTTTATGACCTAACGACTGGGACATCCTGAAATCCTGACTTCCTGACCTGCTGATTTCCAAGGAGGTTTGTGACTAGCATAGATAAACACATTTTAGTGACATCTCAGCTCTGGACAAACAACACAACAGCATGCGTCTGGACTTGTAATTCAAAGCTGTTGATCATCTGGATTTTTAGACAAAGGACAATTACGCAGAAGAATGCGAGGACCCGCCTTTCCGGAGTTATAAAAACAGAGACGCTCCAACATTCAGTGTGCATTGTCCACAGCAGCACCTCTGTGGTGTTGTGGACAGTGTACCATCGGGCCAATTAAAATATTATGCATGGCATTTTAAAACGGCGGCGGAAATGAGTTTTCTCCGTAGGGTGGCTGGACTCTCCCTTAGAGATAAGGTGAGAAGTTCAGTCATTCTGGAGAGACTCAGAGTAGAGCTGCTGCTCCTTCACATCGAGAGGAGCCAGTTGAGGTGGTTCATCTGGTTAGGATGCCCCCCGGACGCCTCCCTGGAGAGGTGTTTCGGGCATGTCCAACTGGGAGAAGACGGCGGAGCAGGCCCAGGACCCGCTGGAGAGATTATATCTCTCAGCTTGCCTGGGAGCGCCCAGGGATTCTCCCAGAGGAGCTGGTGGAAGCAGCCGAGGGGAGGGAGGTCTGGACCTCTATGCTGTAGCTGCTGCCCCCGTGACCCGATTCCGGACCAAGCGGGAGCTAATGGATGGATGGATGGATGGTGGGCATATTAAAAGCTTGTATTAATCTTTGTATATTAAACACTTTAATTGGTCTTTGTTTTCAGTCTCTTCAATGACACCAGATAAAACAACACAATATTACTTTCAGGATTCAGATTGCACACCAGTGGGTGGAGGCAATCCAGTTTTTTTCCAGTTAAACTCAGACAGAAATTTAGTTGTTGTGTTTATTACACAGAAACTGTGTGAACGTGTTGTTAGTCACCTTGAGACTCCCTATAGACCTTTTCGGGCCAGCCCCCCGGAAGTACCCCGTCTGCCATTGGCGTACTGCGTTTGTGCTACAGAGCGACACCGGCTCGCAGATTAACCAGTGGTTTTCTCTTTCTATAATGTTTTTTTATAATGTCGAGTCGGTCGAGTGGGAATACATGTTCCGTCATAAACTGTGCCAACAATGGTGTGAAAATTCAACAATGAAAGAAAAAAGTGCGAAATACACAAGCCTTTACTGCACGAAGACTGCCTTGTTTGCAGCCATACAGTTTACACCAATTTCCTGGGCGCACCGACAACCAAGAAGTTAGGAAGACAGGGGTGAAAAATATCAACAGAAGGGACTTTAAAATAAATAAAATAAATTAAGCCAAACAGAGGCAAGGAAAAACTCCACTTTAAGAGGGAGAAACCTTGAGCAGGACCTGGATCATATAGGGGGGACCTTCCTGCTGAAGGCCAGCCGGGTAAGAAAGAAAAGAGGGGAGACAGGACAGAGAGAGGACGGAGAACACAGAGAGGATGGAGGACAGAGAGAGGAGAGCACACAAATGACTAAATACAACGGCCATATAAACATAAATATAAACAGATGGAGGTAGCAGCACTGGGATGAGATGGCCAGAGGACCAGGTCACCGATCACCACGCCAGTCGACACCCAAACACAAGTGGAGGAGAACCCCGGGATGGACAGAGGATGGAACTGCAAGTCAGCATGAAACCCAGGAAACTCTGGCCTGCAAATACACAGAAAGAAAAAGGGGGGCAAAAACAGCACAACAAACCACAGGAAAGCAAAGAATATGGAGCACAGTTTCAGCAACAGGGTGCTCCCAAATAATTATAAATGAGCTGGAGGAGGAGGAAGGGAAGAAGAAAGGGAAGAAAAAGGAGAAAAGCAGATGAGACACCACTCAGCAGATCATGCTGGTGATGCAGAATTTTAAACTGGCCACTTATCCTATCCTGAATGCCTATATAACAATGAATGAATGAATGAATTAGGAGAATGATAAAATAAATTGAATATAACATTAACACATAGCCTAATTTACCGCTAGCGTTAACGTTACAGTAGCATAATCTTTATGGCTTGTTGACGTTAATTATAGCCAGCGTTGCATTTTTCACGTATTCCCACAGTTTTTAGTGTTTGGTTATGGGAATAGATCATGCTATTTCCATAACCAATCATTAAAAACAGCTATAAACTACCTTCATCTGTAACTGGAGGCCACTGCCTAACATCATCAATCCAAGACATGTCTGCGTTATCCATAACGGATGCTCCACGCTGCTGTGTTTGGGTTAGTTGGTGGAGCACCGCACACTCCAGTTATGTTTGGGCCACTAAATGGTAAATGGTAAATGGACTGCACTTATATAGGGGGCGCATGTCCACAATTTTTAAGTCGAAAAGGTGTATAGGGTTTATAAATCAGGTCTGAAATTTGGGGGGACTTTAACAGCCTTTAACAACATTATGACAATGACATCAACAGCTTTCTTCTTTTCCATCTATAAAACATTGTCAGTATCAAAGGAATAGTGTTTAAACCGGATTTAGAAAGACTAATCCATGCGTTTGTCTCCAACAGGTTAGACTACTGTAATGGTCTGCTCACTGGGCATTAAACCAGCTGTAAGACAGCTGCAGTACATCCAAAATGTTGCTGCTCGAGTCCTGACTGGACCCAAGAAATACGATCATATAAGTCCAATTCTGAGGTCTCTGCGCTGGCTTCTTGTCGCTCAGAAAAATTGACTTTAAAACAGCTGAACAAGGTGGAGCTGTGTTTCAATTACACCTGTTGGACACACTAACTCCAAACAGACATAATACAATCAATTCAAAATCAAAGGATATTATCAGGATTTCATCATCGTTTCCTAAATTGACCACAAGGTTACGCTACAACCATCACTGCAACAGACCTGAAGACACCCCCAAGGATATGCAAAGTTGCAGCCAAGACCTGTAAGAACAAAGCACACACACCCATCCTCATCAAGCCAGAAGAAAAATCCAGGGACATTCTGCTCTGGGAAGTTATCAGTGAAGTGGCTGCCAACTTGATCATAAAGGTCTCATTCAACTCTGGTCATGTTATTCAGTCCTTGATCATTAAAGTGGACATTTGTTGTCGAGGGAATTTTATTCTGTCCACATCCTTATTTATTGTTACACACCAGAATAAGTATGATCAAGGGTGTAGGTTTGGTTTGGAAAGTGGTGGGGACATAAATTTGCCATATTGTCAGGGGTCCTTTTTTTTTTTTTTTTTTTTTTTAACGAAAGTCAGATACAACGCTAGAAAATTTGCACCATATGAAACTATATTTACATACCTCTCCAAACGACTCCCAATAGAGGAAGGTGTACATCATATGGTTATATATTTTGTTTTAAGTCATTTAAGTAATGATTTGTAGTTCAAGAAGGAATTGAGAAAAAATACATTAAAAAATACACAAAAATCAATCACTGCTGAATGAATCAACACATAGAACTCACATGTACTGATTAGCCCACTTAAAATAGCTTTTTCAGGTGGGGAAAATACTGGGAAAATAGTAATACCCTATGGAAAATGCTTATGTGTAGCCAGTGCTTTAAGTGGAAAAAAATAAGTGCCGGTACTCCCCTTATTCAACTGATGTCAGGTAAATTAGGCAGTGGGTAACAGCAGATGATTAAGTGATGATGATTATTGAAATTTCCAAACAAATTATGTGTACACAAGGGAGGTGTTCAGGGGGGACGCCCTCATGTGACAACCTCAGTCCCTGATGTGTTTGGGGAGCAAGGGAGTTAACTTTACTGCATACGTTGCACCGAAGCCTTTTGTCCTTACTTATAAGCCAGTCATTCTGTGAGCAAAAGTACCTTATTTGGTCATTTGACCAGCAGTCTGGCCATTCTTCTCCTGTGGAGTTATTGTTGATATCGCAGGCAACAGGTGAATCAGAAGCCACTTCTGTGTTAGCAAAAGCGCTACTGCTAACTGGCTGCTCCCCACTTTCAAAATCAATGTCTGTTTGTCCTCCTGTGTCATCATCTTCACCGGGTGCGTCATCAGT
The DNA here is from genome assembly GCA_018398805.1 of Hirundichthys speculiger. NCBI lineage: Eukaryota > Metazoa > Chordata > Actinopteri > Beloniformes > Exocoetidae > Hirundichthys > Hirundichthys speculiger. The sequence goes on along the minus strand of JAGFBZ010000307.1, from coordinate 306,137 downwards.
CCGGGTTCTCTTCTGGCCCTTTTGGAGCCACGCCAACATTTGTAAATACGGTAGGTTCACGTTCACATAACCATCCAAACAAACCAACCGGTAAATCAACTAAATCAACTCTGTTTACAATCAACGCCCACGAGATCTCTTCTTCACGTTACTTCTATCGCTTTCTGGCACACTTGACTCGCGAGACCTCCTGACGAGTGAACGTCTCGCTAGGGACAGTGGCGTTGTCATGGCGACACCACTGTATAGCCAAATCGCAAGGAGAGAAACTGAGTACTATGAGCCCATGAGAAGTCCCGATACGCCGTAAAATGTCCCAGTACGCCAGAGGCTAATATTGAGAAGTGCGGGTACTCCGTACCAGTGCGTACCGGCCCATTTAAAGCACTGTGTCTAGCGCGATTTGTAAAAAAAAGTGGTGGGGACAATTTAAGCTCATCTCAAAAGTGGTGGGGACATGTCCCTACCGTCCATACCGTAAACTACGCCCATGAGTATGATTCAAATCCCACTGCAATTTGGTCAACCAACTTAATTTCCATCAGACACAGAACAAGAGAAAAGTCTAATTCACATCAAAGTTTTAAATTGGATATCCGTTTTCTCAATAGTCTGATAATTTCCCTTTGCATGCCTGCATGCCTCTAGAGATCCTCCATTTGGCTTCTATGTTCATAATACTAAACAATAGGGGTGTAACGTAACGGTACATGTATTTGTATTGAACCGTTTCGGTACAGGTAGGTCGGTTCGGGACGGGGGCGTACCGAACGAGTTTCCACACGGACATATTAAGTAGAGGACCGCACGTTGTGGAGGCAGAGCGCTGCAGCCGCACATGCGCAGTTGTGCACACACGGTCAGTGTTGCCAACTTAGCGACTTTGTCGCTATATCTAGTGACTTTCCAGACCCCCCCTACGGACTTAATTTGTAAAAAAGCGACTAGCGACAAATCTAGCTACTTTTTCTGGTGATTTTGAGACTCACGCGCACTCAAACCGCTAGGTTTGAAGCATCACTTGGCTGCTGTCTGCCTCGTGAGCCGCGCTTCTCTCTCTCTCTGCCGGGCTCAGTCCACAGCCAGCGCGAGTTTCTGTGTGTGGACTGGGCGCATGTTACCACATACACAAGCGAGGCGACACGCGTGCACACAAACACCCTAATCAGTGGTAGAGAACGCTGACTTCAAACACATGATAAAGGTAATTGAGCCCGGATATCAATAACCTCGTCCACATTTTAGCCAGAAAGTCATACCCGGACTTTATGAAAGAATAAAAAGATTAGTTTTTAAAAAACCTGAGCCTTATTCATGTTATTTAATCTAACCAACAGCTGTGTTGCAACTGTTCAATTTTGCACATCAGATGGATTATTTTTTTAAGCAAAAGTCTGAGCCAATGTTATTTTTATTTTGTTCTTCAAAATATCTACATTTCAGAATATTGTATTTATAATTTTGAGCAGAATTCTAGCCTTGTATAGGCTAATGTTCCTATTGTTAAAAAGCACAAAAGTGTGTTATAAACAACTAGCACATTTATATTTTGCATTTATGTTTCTTACTGTACCGAAAATGAACCGAACCGTGACCTCAAAACCGAGGTACCGAGAGTTTTGTGTACCGTTACACCCCTACTAAACAAATATTAAACCACTTTTCATAATATATATGTCACTACTCCGGGGCGCTCCCTGTCTTCCATATACTCGGTTCATCCACTAAGCACCGTCACTCCTGTACGGAGCAAACACAAACAACATGGAAGGTTAGTTTGTCCACATCAGGTCAGTCAGTGGGGTTAGCAGTCATCCACAACATGAGCTAAAATGACAAACATAAACCCAGCCAGTGACGGCACTTGTAATGGCAAAATAATAACTGAATGTCTTATTTGACCTGTAATTGGATGATTTTCTAGTTATACAACAATTAAACAATACACTTGACAACATATGAGAGTGCAATGTGAATTTAATCTCCAGTTGTATACAAGCAGAGAGGTCATTTACTCACATACAGGATGAGCTAATGCCAGGAATGACAATGATAAACTAAGACACAATCACTTTTAGCAACTGTCTGAACAACAACGAAGCCTTGAGCTAATTTCTCCAGAAGACAACATGTCTCAAAATCATACGCCTGAACATCCAAATGATGATATTTCACATTCCAGGGAAATGTCATGGCCGCATAAAACTTATCATTATTCAAACAAAAGGGTCACGCTGACCTAACTTTTATAACATTATAGTGACTTGAAATTAAGATATTTAAATGTTATTTATGCATATTCTTTATGCAAACGCATCTTAAACTGTGTATAATTGGTCCTCATTTCAAAATTCTCCACACATTCACTGTTAGAACAGGTTTAAGTCAGAACTCCAGGCAGGCCAGTCCAGTACCTGTACCTTCTTCTTTATCTTCAGCCTTGCTTTCATATTGGGAACCAAATGTAGTTTTGAAAAATAGAAAAACTGACTTCTCTGGAAGGGAAGTGATCTCGAAGGCAACACATCTTTCTCATGTTGTTGTTGAATCTGTGTACCTTTCTGCATTAATGCTAATATCATAGTTGCCTAAAGGACTTTTGCCAAGGACACTGATGCAACTCCATACCACCACAGAGCCTATGTTTTGACTTGTTGCTGATAACTGTATGGATGGTCTTTTTCATCTTTGGTTTGGAGGTCATGGTAGCTGTTTATTTCTAAAACGTTCTGGAGTGGTAATTTGTCTGAGATAGACCCTGTGTGAAGGTCTATCTCAGATATCCCCAAGTCCAGATATATCAATGCTACCTCTTTATGAGTTTAATATAAGTTTTTTTTTTATTCCACAGTAAAGATTCAGTTGGTATTTGTGGGTGAAACAATGATTTACTGAAGTAATCCCTTGTATGTTATTATATCTTCTATTGATGAGTGACAGAGCTTGATGCAGTACCTTCTGAAGGCTTGGGGATCATGGGTGTCCAGCTTTGACTTGCACCCTCCCCTTCCATACACTAAAATAACATTTTGCATTGTCCTTAACCCTTAAACAGGTAGCAATGGAAATCAAATTGCAAAAATGATTTGATGTTATTGTTCTTCTATTTAAGACCCAAGTAAAACATCCAAGTTGTTTTTTTTTCAAGTAACTTGTATATTATTTATTTTATGAGCTGTATCTCCCAGGATACGTTGCCTTTTTTTTCTCTTTTTTCTTCTTAAAGGGTGAATGTGTCCTTCACCAGTCCTCTCTGACAGTAATCCTAACATCTTTAATAATATTTTAAATCCTGATTTTGTCCGAGAGGACTAAAAAACACCAGCAGTGAAACATTTAAAGACAGGACAGTTAAAGAGACAGGACAGTGAGGGTGTGGTGTGTGCTGGGTTGTGAAGTGTGAGGGGTGGTGTGTAGTGGATTGTGTTGTGACAGTAAACAAACTCAGAGGATGATATGTAAGAAGCAAATACTACTAACAATAACACTGGATGAACACCTTCTACCAAGCTATAGACCTGTATATGGAGAATTGATGTAAACATTATTGATTGGTTGTGTTGACAGTAGAGGGGGGTGTTGGGGGAAAGGTGTAAAGAATAAATGTGTCCGTGCCTATATAGACAGCTGAAGGGCCTTGTCTTCACTCCAACTTGGTGTTGGACTGTTGCGGCTGCAGTGCACGCCACGTGCAAAAGGTCCGTACACTCACATGTAAGTTACCCAAGTACCAAGGAAACTGTTACCACTATTACCATCACCACTCTCCTTATCTTAGTTCATCTCAAGTCCTCCCGCGGGTGAGAAAACGCCCTTCCTCATGCCACATTCTCAGACGGTGGTCAGCATGTGATGTATATACCTGATATGTTGATCTGCGTGCAGTAACTCGATTAGGGAGTTCATCAGTGGCCAGATACACACTGGTGGGAAACCTTAGTCTGGCCTCTCTGTACACCACATCACCTTTGTCCAAAACACGGTCCCGATCTGCTCTGGTGATGTTCTCACTCTCATGAAGGAACGACAGAAACACCAGACTGTTAGCTGTACACTGCTTACTGCGTGATTTTCCATATTTGTAAGAAGCCTGACTGCGGGAAGCACAGACGTGTTTCTCAGATGGCTGATGGTTCAGGTTCATAGTGTCTCCATGAGAAGGTCCTGCAACAGGTTCCTCTGGTTCACTCTGGTTTACCTGATGAGTCTGAGGAGATGTAGGTCCACATCCAGCTGAGACAGTTTCTCCATCAGAAATACCTGTTATAACCTGCTGATGTTCAGGAGACTCTGCTGCTCTCAAACCTCTCTTCACAGCATCAGCGTACGATACTTCCTGTGTGTGTTGACCTCTGACCTCTGGACTCTCAGCAGACATGTTTACCAGGTTACTGATCTGAGGACCTTCCTGTTCACTGGTAGCGTCACACTCTCTCTCCTTCTTCCACCTGAGCTTCTGAGACTGAGAACGTTGGTTCTTCCTCGGCATTGTTTCTTTATTTGTTTTTATAAGAAGATAGAGGTTTAACTGTCTAGATCGTTCTGGTTCTTCTGAACTGTTCTGATGTAGGTTTTTAGTTTCTGCAGCTGTTAGAGCCAGTAAATGTCTGGGTATTATATAATTACACAAAGATTAGAAGAAAACCCGTCTGGTCAAATGTGGGAAATAAAAACTTAAATTCTAACTCTGACAATTAATGTCTGATTCTTGACCTGAGTAAAGTCTAGGTCTTGGAGGTCTTTAAGATTTTTATATTTATAAAAGGATGTTTTAAAAAGCTTCCAGAAATATTATGTTCTGATACTTGAATATTTGAAACCTAATTCAATAACAAATGTCCAGCACAGTAACTTCCACTGAAGTAATTGTAATGTTCAAACCAGTATCAGAAATGTTCTGATTCTCTAATAGGATTAATGTTGTTTAAATGACACTATAAAGATTAAATATCAATAAGAATGAAAAGAAAATGTCTTTCTAGACTGGTCTGGTTCATGGGGATCTGCAGGAGTCTATCCCAGCTCTCTGTGGTCTAAAGGCAGGGGTCCACCCTGGACAGGTCTCCAGTCCATCGCTGGGCCGGCTCTACCCAATTTGGTGCCCTAGGCGAGAATACACCCCGGTGCCCCCCCCCCATCCCCCCCGAGCCCACTGCAATTCAATAACAACCAACTGCGCAATCACGATTGAACAACGACAAACTCAACGATAACAACAGTTCCTTTCAACTAAACTTGTCTTTTAACTAAAGACTACAAGTTTACACGTCTGGACTTCCTGGCAGCAAAGCCACCTATGGTGTCATAAAATGACACCTGCCTAGACATCTCACAGTTTATACTCATCAGGGCAAGTCCATTTAAACGCTCCTGAGACATGGTGGATCTCAGGTATGTTTTGATGAGCTTCAATTTGGAGAAGCTCCTCTCTGCAGCAGCAACTGTCACAGGACATAGAGGACATCCATACCGTAACACCACAGCATTAAGTTTGTTGTGTTATTCTACTTCACTTAATAAACACACTTTATTTCATTTGACTAATAACTTCATTACTGTAATTACTATTTACATTAACGACAATAACATCAACAACAACAACATAGCAGTGTGTCAGAGACCAACATACATGCTTTAGGGAGCTGTGTTTGTGTGGATGTTTGATCAGAAGGCACCGCTCCAGCAGCTGCTTGGGGCATCTGCAAATATTTTCTGAGTGCATCTAGACAGATATAGAGTAGATATATTTATGACTGTACAAGCAAATGTAAAAAATAAAAAAAAACCAGCTGCTGCTGGAGTTTGCATTTTCATCACCTGGCTACTGAATTTCAGCAATCATTTGGCACAATATCAAATGTGATAAGTACAGTAGGAGGAGGAGAGCTAAGCAGCAGCAGCAACACTGGACACACAGTTGTTAATAATAGTAATGGTAAAATTAATTTTCAATTTTATAATGATGTGATGAAACTGTAATGCAATATACATTCTTCTCACCATCAACATAAACGGCACCGATACAATGCATTTCACATTAAACAACACAGAGAACAGCCAGCAGAAAGCTGTGTTTTTGTATTTTTAAAAAGGAAGCCAGTTACAGGAGTGATCATAGCCGGCCCATCCCCAGCTGACTGGCGGCGCGTGCATATATTTGGCCTCTATTTTGATCATAGGCGTAGTTTGACTTTTGCGTCGGGGGGGCAAAAATTGTTAAGCACTTTCAACAAACGGGCGCACTCTCACGCAAACCGGCGCGCATGCACGCGAACCGGCGCGCATGCACACATATGTGCAAACTCGCACGCACATGATGGCACACAAGATACACTCACCACGAAACCATGAAGTCCAAGATTAGATGATGTTCAAAACCAGTAGTTGCAACAGGATACAGTACACAGTAGATGTTATAAATGTTAATGTTAATGATGTTAAATGTATTAGGAAACAAAATATAACATGATTCATTTAACTGTCACAATATACTGCAGTTTATTTTGGACTTAAAAAAAACATTACGGTCAAAAACATTTATTTATTTTTGCCAGTTCGTTGACAATGCAATTACATATTTCAGCCACCAGGGGAAGCAATGCTCCCCCTGCCCCCCCGCAAACTGATTTGATTTTGATCCCTCTCATAATTTATTAATCCTTCTTAGTAGCTATCAGTGTGTTTTATTATTTTTTTTAGCATGTTAAGTCAGCATTGCCCATGCCCAAAGTCCTTCTCTGGCGTTGTTTAACGTTACTTCAACATAGCTAGCTCAAATAAAAAGTCTATACACAAAACGGCATAAAAAAGAGAAGGCATTATTGTTACCTTTATATTGCGACTTCTTCTTCTTCTCCTCTTTTCTTCTCTTTCTGTTCTGCACACCCGAGGGCTTGGACGGCCTTTTCATCTCACAAATCACACCTGTCCGAGATCGTCTTCCACTTGTCCTGCCCTGACCTCTGAGCCGCGCATCATGATCCGGACCCAATAACGACACGTCACGTGCTCACACATAATTTAGGAACATGTCACTGTTAATTTATTTGTAATGTTAATATGTACTTTTTTTCTAGACAGAAAACACTAAGTGAGGGTGCCAGTGGGCATAGAAAATTATTATTTTATTATTATTTTTCCTCAAGGCCACGGGGGACTGGCGGCGTGGCGGCGCCCCTCCAGCAGATGGCGCCCTAGGTGGCCGCCTATATCGCCTATGCCAAGAGCCGGCCCTGGGGCCACATATAAACAAACAACCACGCACACTCACATTCACTCCTATGGGTAATTTAGAACGATCAATTAACCTGACATGAATATATTTTGGACTGTTGGAGGAAGCTGGAGAAAACCCACACAAGCACGGGGAGAACATGCAAACTCCACACAGAAAGGCTCCTGCTGAGGTTCAAACATGGAACCCTTGTATGGGGTTCCTTGTTTGAACAACATTTTATTGCATTTTAAGCTGATTTTATAAATCAGCTTGTTATCCAGGTCTGTTCATGATCCATTCATGTGAATCAGGTGTGTTGTGGCAGGGAAACTTTAAAGACCTACAGGACAGCGGGACCTCCAGGAGTGGAGTTGCCCACCCCTGGAGTGGATGGTTGTCATATCCTTGTACCTGGTTTTGCTGCTTCAGTTCTGATGGTTTGTGTTCAGTTACCATCCAGTTCTCACTGCAACCATGTAAGAACAGGCTTTTGTACCCTCTTGTTTTTTAAATTGTCAACAAAAGATGACACTTATAAAAACACACACACAATCCAAATTATTCATTTATATGTTCATGTATTCAGTCAACAAAATAAACAAATCCAAAAACCCCTCATAAATCCTACGGTGCAGTTAACATCTCCATATTTTCATTAAACCTACCAAAAAAAATCCCAGCTGAATAATCTTTAACATAATTTAGCAGAAGTCTCACCACAATGTACAGAACAACCACAGTTAGAGGAGGAACATGCTGAATGAAACAAAGATAGGAAAATGGTAAATACTCCTAAACTGGAAAAAAATCTGATTATAGAAGCTCATGAATGTGTTCAAGTAAGGCACAACATTTAAAAGCATAAAGATTTGAAAAAGCAGAAGTTAAAGCATAAATCTGTTGAAATAGCCAAATAATGCAAAATGATGTGCAAATGTTTTAGTAGAATGTCTGAACAGGTTAATGGCATAAGTAGATTTAGCATTGGCTGAATGTACTATTAAAATAACATAAAATGCAGGAAACACATGCATCAATAATAATTATTATAAAAGAACCTCCACAAATTTCAAATGTAACAAAACATCTGGATAAAAGATAGTTTAATCGCTGAAGACCAGAAGTTGACTGAGTATGAAAATGAATGAAAAGGTTAGAAATCAAAGGACTGAAAAGCTTGTAACATGTTTTGTACATTTGGAAGCCTTGAAACTTTTATTTTAAATGTGCAATCATTCAAATGATTTCAACAATGTAGGCAAGCCACTGTAAAAAAAAAAAAAAAAAAAAAAAAAAAAAAAAGAAAGCTTTTGCATTGAAAATCAATCATATTTCAAATTTCCAAACATGCTTTGACTGTCCAGAAGGTCAAATTAGGTCACAAATACATAGAAGGCTCTTCCAGCTCTTAATTATGATTAACAGCTGCAGAGCAGCTCTAACTGCACTGCTGAGTCAGTGATAAAAGCACATTCTATCTGAATCACACTGAAAACCTCGGTGAAACATCGTCTGAAACAACCACAATTTAGAGGAAAAGGGTAACTCCCAACAAAGTTTTCTTGACATCGTAGGACCTGGAAGACATTCCTGAAAAGATCGGTGTAACATTTGTGTTTCTAGGGCTAAAATTGTGGAAATACCAGCGAGTTAAAAAAAAAAGAGAAAATGTTGGACTCTTTTGCAAAGTATAGGAAAAAGGACAGACTTTCTGTCATTTGGAGGCCTCTAGCAGGAAAAGTCTAAGTCTCTCATTTTTGAGGTTTACATTGTGTAAAAGAGGACAAAAATACCTACATTTTGATGTTGTCTGTGGGCTTACAGTGCCCGGCTGCAAGAGCAGTTTGAAGAGAAAAAAATTGTTTTAATTTTGAGAGCCTCTCACTCTAACAGATTGTTTACACTCTGAAACACAAACATTCCGTCAGTGTAAATGCAGCTGAAGATGTGAAAAGATGAAAAAATGGTAAAACTTAAACAGCCATAATTTAAAAACTGTAAAACATTTTTAAAAACGGAGTCATACAATAAAAGTCTAATCGTATGTGAACATTTTAAAATTTGAATGGTTTCTCTCAGTAAAAGTATGCTTAAGTAGTAAGCTCTGAAAGAGCACAAAGTTTTAAGATTTGAAGAGCTCCCCATTCATTTTCAATGGCAGAAAAAAAGTTTTCAAAGTAAAATATTTTAAAAAGTATAAATATTTGAAACACAAAAAGACAGCAGGAAACTCCAGAACAAGCTGAACATTTTGGTACAAGAACAGTAGAAATAGCACAAAGTATGAAGGACTAGTTAATCGTCGAAAAACGGCAGAAGAAGATAGAATAATAATAAATAAAGAGAAACAGGAAAACAATAGGTGTGAATGCATAGGCATTCACACCTATTGTTTTCCTGTTTCTCTTTGTTATTAGTGTGAATGCCAATGCATTCAATTCAATTCAATTCAATTTTATTTATATAGCGTCTGTTACAATGACAATTGTCTCTAGGCGCTTTACAGAGACCCAGAGCATGACCCCCGAGCAAATATCATCAACTAAGATTATATAATTAAATCCAATCAATGATAATGGCAGGTAAAAAACTCCCACGTAGGGAGAAAAAAAAAAACCTTTATACCAAACAGTGGCAAGGAAAAACTCCACTTTAAGAGGAAGAAACCTTGAGCAGGACCTGGCTCATATGGGGGGACCTTCCTGCCGAAGGCCAGCCGGGCAGAGAAAGAAAAGAGGGGAGACAGGACAGAGAGAGGATGGAGGACAGAGAGAAGATGGAGGACAGAAAGAGGATGGAGGACAGAGAGAGAAGAGCACAGAAAAAGTAAAAAATAATAATAAAGAAGTAGTGGAATTGTTGTAGGGTGAATGCAAGCGGGCTATGGAGGGCCCTTGGGCGTGTGGTCATGTTCATCTTCATGCATTCACACTAATAACTAGAAAATAGCATATCCTGCGAAAATGCAGGTATGAATGCAGCTGAATTTTAAACTGAACTCTGCTCAAAAGTAAAAAATACATTTTAAGAGCATGAAATTTATAAAGAATTTGAACAACTGAATAGTCTTTGAACACATCATAATTTAGCAAAATGCCTTAGCACAATGTATTGCATCCAGAAAACATGTCAAACACAGCAAAGGGAGTAACATGCTGAATGATGCTTAGGTAGGAAGATGGAAAATATTCCTAAATTGGAATAGAAATGTAGTGACGAACGCCCATAAATGTATTAAGGTAAAGCCCTAACCCTGACCACTAACCCTAACCCCTAACCCCTAACCCCTAACCCTAACCCTGACCCTTAACCCTAACCCTGACCACTAACCCCTAACCCCTAACCCTGACCCTAACCCTGACCACTAACCCTAACCCTAACCCCTAACCCTGACCCTAACCCTAACCCTTAACCCCTAACCCTAACACCTAACCCTAACCCTAACGCCTAACCCTAACCCTAACCCTTAACCCCTAACCCTAACCCTAACCCTAACTCTCCTGAACTCCTGCACTTTTGGGTCCTCCCACAAAACTCCAATGAATGAAAAACAGTTTCAGAAAACATCTCACTCTGCTACAGGCAGTACTGAAGCTAGGAAGGTTTTGTCTCTTTGGTCTTTCATAGGACATAATGCTGTAATCTACCTTTATATACAGTATATATACCGTACCGTACCATCTTCTTCCGCTTATCTGAGGTCGGGTCGCTGGGGCATCAGCCGGAGTAAGGAAGCCCAGACCCCCCTCTCCCCGGCCACTTCTTCCAGCTCCTCTGAGGGGATCCCGAGGCGTTTCCAGGCCAGCCACGAGACATAGTCCCTCCAGCGTGTCCTGGGTCTTCCCCGGGGTCTCCTCCCAGTGGGACGTGCCCGGAACACCTCACCAGGGAGGCGTCCAGGAGGCATCCTAACCAGATGAACCACCTCATCTGGCTCCTCTCGATGCGGAGGAGCAGCGGTTCTACTCAGAGCCCCTCCCAGATGACCGAGCTTCTCACCCTATCTCTAAGGGAGAGCCTGTGAAGGAAGCTCATTTCAGCCGCTTGTATCCGCGATCTTGTTCTTTCGGTCACTACCCAAAGCTCATGACCATAGGTGAGGGTGGGAACGTAGATCAACCAGTAAATCGAGAGCTTCGCCTTCTGACTCGATCTCCCACTCCATCCTTCCCTCACTCGTGAACAAGATCCCGAGATACTTAAACTCCTCCACATGGGGAAGGACCCCATCCCCAACCCGGAGAGGGCACTCCACCCTTTTCCGGGTGAGGACCATGGTCTCGGATTTGGAGGTGCTGATTCTCATCCCAGCGAATCGCTCCAGCAAGAGTTGTAGATCACGGCTCGATGAAGCCAACAAAACCACATCATCTGCAAAAAGCAGAGACCCAATCCTGAGGCCACCGAACCAGATCCCTTCAACACCTCGACTGCGCCTAGAAATTCTGTCCATAAAAGTAATGAGCAGAATCGGTGACAAAGGGCAGCCTTGGCGGAGTCCAACCCTCACTGGAAACGAATCCTTCTTACTGCTGGCAATGTGGACCAAACTCTGACACCGGTCGTACAGGGACCGGACAGCCCCTACAAGGGAGCCCGGCACCCCATACTCCCGAAACACCCCCCACAGGAATCCCCGGGGAACACAGTCGAACGCCTTTTCCAAGTCCACAAAACACATGTAGACTGGTTGGGTGAACTCCCATGCCCCCTCCAAGACCCTGAAGAGGGTGTAGAGCTGGTCCACCGTTCCACGGCCGGGACAAAAAACCACACTGCTCCTCCTCAATCCGAGATTCAACTATCCGACGGACCCTCCTCTCCAGGACCCCTGAATAGACCTTCCCAGGAGGCTGAGGAGTGTGATCCCCCTGTAGTTGGAACACACCCTCCGGTCCCCCTTTTTAAAGAGGGGGACCACCACCCCAGTCTGCCAATCCAGCGGTACTGTCCCCGATGTCCACGCGATGCTGCAGAGGCGTGTCAACCAAGACAGCCCCTCAGCATCCAGAGCCTTGAGGAACTCCGGGCGGATCTCATCCACACCCGGGGCCCTGCCACCGAGAAGCTTTTTAACCACCTCGGCAACCTCAGCCCCAGAGACAGGAGAGTCCACCCCTGAGTCCCCAGACTCTGCCTCCTCATTGGAGGACGTGTCGGCGGGATTGAGGAGGTGTTCGAAGTATTCCCTCCACCGATCCACAACGTCCCGAGTCGAGGTCAACAGCTCCCCATCCCCACTGTATACAGTGTTAATGGAGCACTGTTTCCCCCTCCTGAGACGCCGGATGGTCGACCAGAATCTCTTCGAAGCCATTCGGAAGTTGTTCTCCATGGCCTCTCCAAACTCCTCCCATGTCCGAGTTTTTGCCTCAGCAACCGCCAAGGCTGCGTTCCGCTTAGCCTGCCTATACCTGTCAGCTGCCTCCAGAGTCCCACATGCCAAAAAGGCCTGATAGGACTCCTTCTTCAGCTTGACGGCATCCCTCACTGCTGGTGTCCACCAACGAGTTCTGGGATTGCCGCCGTGACAGGCACCGACGACCTTACTGCCACATCTCCGGTCGGCCGCCTCAACAATAGAGGCCCGGAACATAGCCCACTCGGACTCAATGTCCCCCGCATCACTCGGAACATGATCGAAGTTCTGCCAGAGGTGTGAGTTAAAGCTCCTTCTGACAAGAGACTCCGCCAGACGTTCCCAGCAGACCCTCACAACACGTTTGGGCCTGCCAGGTCTGACCGGCATCTTCCCCCACCATCTGAGCCAACCCACCACCAGGTGGTGATCAGTTGACAGCTCCGCCCCTCTCTTCGCCCGAGTGTCCAAAACATGCGGCCGCAAGTCCGACGATACAATTATAAAGTTGATCATCGAACTGCGTGTCCACTCTGGTTCAGATCGGGGGGGCCCTGCCTCCCAACCACACCCTTCCAGGTCTCACTGTCGTTGCCCACGTGAGCATTGAAGTCCCCCAGCAGAACGAGGGAGTCCCCAGATGGAACATTCTCCAATACTCCATCCAAGGACTCCAAAAAGGGTGGGTACTCTGAACTGCTATTTGGTGCGTAAGCACAAACAACAGTCAGGACCCGTCCCCCCACCCGAAGGCGGAGAGAGGCTACCCTTTCGTCCACGGGGGTAAACCCCAATGTACAGGCGCCAAGTCGGGGGGGCAATAAGTATGCCCACACCAGCTCGGCGCCTCTCACCCGGAGCAACTCCAGAGTGGAAAAGAGTCCAACCCCTCTCGAGGATACTGGTTCCAGAGCCCAAGCCGTGTTTCGAGGTGAGTCCAACCTTATCTAGTTGGAACCGCTCGACCTCACACACCAAGTCAGGCTCCTTCCCCGCCAGAGAAGGACATTCCACGTCCCTAGAGCTAGCTTCTGCAGCCGAAGATCGGACCGCCAGGGTCCCCGCATCCGGCCACCGCCCAGCTCACTATGCACCCGACCTCTATGGCCCCTCCTGCAGGTGGTGAGTCCACGGGAGTGGGGACCCATGTTTCCTTTTCGGGCTGAGCCCGGCCGGGCCCCATGGGCAAAGGCCCGGCCACCAGGCGCTCGCCTCCGAGCCCCACCTCCAGGCCTGGCTCCAGAGGGGGGCCCCGGTGACCCGCGTCCGGGCAAGGGAAACCTTGGTCCTCGGTTCTTATCCATCATAGAGATCTTTGTGAGCCACACTTACACTTGTCTGGAATATATATATATATATATATATATATATATATATATATAATATATATATATATATATATATATATATATATATATATATATATATATACACATACACACACACGTGTATGTGAAGACTGAGTTAATACAAATAAAAAGAGATGTGGCTATAATCGAAAGCAAATTCTACCCATTTTCTCTGTGTACATCATATCTGATACACATCGTGTAAGCTAATGCTTCTCAGAGTGATGAACATGCAGTATGTGCTCTAATGCTCCAAACATGGGCCTTATTGTTGCCTGCAACAAGCGTATAATTGACAGAGGCGAACACCTTCTTTCCCAGGAACCACGCATCAACCAGACAAATATACAGGCTGTAAAACCCCGTAAATGTGAAACTGGCATGGTGTGGACCCAAATGCAGCACAAATACAGTCTTAAAGTCGGTAATGACCTTTATTCAAACAGTCAGCAGGTGAATAGCAGATAGCGGGAACTGTCCAACAGAGGCCCATGGAAAAGTACTGACCTAATAACAGAACTGTGACAAAATGGCTTTAACTGCAGTATGTAGACTTTAACCCACTAGCAGATGTAGAGGTCAATGGTTTGAAGAACAGAAGGCACTGTGAATTATTTCAATCCTTAAATATTAACCACAGTGACAAGAAAATTTGCAGCATTTTTACTGAAAACTATTTCAGTTTATAAAGCTTCAGTCTTCTGTGACTGGTTAAATTACTCTGACTCTCCATCATCTCTTGATTGCTTTGTCTCTCTCTGTCTCTGTCTCTCTCTCTCTCTCTCTCTCTCTCTCTCTCACTCACTTGCATACAAACACGCACGCACGCACGCACTCAATCATGGATTAGGAACATAACACTGCAAGCATGTTTGTCACTTTTTGCTTTGTAGTGATCTTCCCTTAGGCTCTGACAGCTATCTGACCAAAAAAGGTGGGGCTTACCATCTGTGTTTCTCATTGTGGATTTTATGGCCTCTGTTACTGTGAGGATGTTTGTAGCTGGGGTTGTTTTCCACCATTTTCCAACATGTTTTCCAACACATTGCCCTACACAATTTCAAAGGCTTGACACCACGCAAGGTCCTCCTGCTCCTAAGATTAACTGGTTAATGTCATTACAATCCAAGCCATGAAGTGAAGTTTTTCCTGACCAGTCACTTGGGAAAAGCATTGACATTCAAGATTTTTTTTCTAAAGCACTGATAATGTATTTTTAAAATACACACACAGAAAAACATTGGGTTAAAAATAACCCAACTTTAACCCAACCTCTGGGTCACTATTGGTCGCACCCAACCCTGTGTTGTTTTAACCTAGTGGATTGGGTTGATTGTACCCAACCTGTTGGGTTAATTCTACCCAATTATTTGTTTGTTTGTTTTTTTAACCCAGCATTGATGTTAATTTCATCCTCATTGCTGGGTTATATTAACCCAATCTATGTGTTGTTTTCTATATTGTCTTTTCCACTATTTAATAATTATTATTATAGTAAATGTTTGCAAATTATGAAGTGCATTTTAAAATCCATTTTACATCTTTACATCTATTCTGGACAAAATATCCTAATCAATAAAGAAGTTAACATCTGCACAGATTTTAAGTAATTTAATAGTCCATCTAACAATAGATTTTCTTCACATTATAAATAAAGAACAAATATAACAAAACTCAAAAAATGAACATTCAACATTTGAATTGTCTTGAATGTATGACAAATCTTTTTTTTGTAGATGTACTTTATCTAGAGTGAATGGACACAAACATTTTTGCACTTCTACTGGACCTTCTTCTGAGACAGCCATTCGAATGATTTTGTCCAGACACTGAAGCCACTTGAGAAACATGTCACCGTTGCCAAGGTACATGACACTGAAGTCCTGTGCAATCTGTGAATAATAAAAAAAAGAATCATAAGTGTCGTGGCACAACTTTGTGCAAATTTCAACTGTGAGGTGGACGTACCATTTCCTGGTGTAATCAGGTGTGGAAACTCCTTTAAAATATCTGTGATGTTTTTCCCAGATCCATTCCTGTATTGGGCCGTTACTCTCAGGTATTCATCCACCCGGCTGGCTGGCTGTGAATTGTATTTTAACCGTCCTATTTTTGGCATCCTCAGGAGGTATGGAGGATCTGAAAACAAAGTGGGATGTCATCATTAAATTGGCTGTTGATCATGGGAAGTCTACCTGTGAAGTGTATGAAGATGTTTCTAAATGCTACAGACCATCTACTTTAGACCTCATGCTACCTGTTGAACATTGGCTACACCTGCTTCATGGTTAATGTTAGCTTAGCCAGCTATACAGACTGTTCACCACGACACCTGGATAACTACGCGATACAATGGATTACGAATCGTTTATGGATTATAAACAGATCAAACAGATCGCCCCCAGCACAATCAGCAATGGTGAGCAATGACATTTCAATACATTTCTCAGATTATTAGCGACTACGTACATCCACTGTCGTAACGTTAAATGAACATGCATTCAGAGTTAGTTAACCTGATGAAACGCATCCCGATAATAGCACAATTAACGCAACCTTATTTAAACATTACTGCTTTGAATCATCTTGATAGTAATTTTTACATTTGACAAGTGGAACTGACCGTGTTTTGTAGAAGAACAAGGAAAGACCGTCTGAACCCACGAAACGGCTTCTTTGTGGCAAATAACCCAGTAGTTGGGTCAATAATAACCAATAACCCAGTAGCTGGGTCAATAATAGCAACACAGTTGGGTTAAAACAACCTGACTGACTGTTTATATTTGTTATAGCTGTCTGGTTATATGTGTTAAGTGGTGTGGTGTGGTGTGGTGTGGTATGGTGTGGAATTGCTTAATGGCCTGGTCATGGACCCAGATCAGAGATTGTATAAAGACCTGGACTTAGAATCATCGTCAGAATGACAGGTATTGTGCTGTCTGTTGTCACCACAGTCTGGGGTTCGGTGGAGGTCTCAGGAGCAATCCTTTTCAAGGATGTTTTACATAAAAACAAAGAAAAGGAACAGACTGGCCTGTGAAAATGACATAAGAGCGACTGGTCTCTCAAAGGCAACAGCAGAAGTCACACTGATTTGCAGTAAATAGTCATTATTATTGTAGCCTGAGGGAAATTAGGTGATGAGTGTGTGTTCGGCTCCATGCTGGGATAGGCTCCAGTAACCCTCATGACCCTAGTGAGGATAAAGTGGTTTCAGAAAATGAATGATAAATACAATAAATAATCAGTGTGAGGACACACCTGGGCTCGGTGGTTCTCCTCCAATTAGAAGGCCATTTTCAGACTGTTGCAGGAGCTGACCGAGCAGGACCAATTAACATGCCAGATTTGACATATCCCAGAAAAACAGGCACCACTGGAGCCCAAAGGAGGATGGAGCAACATCTCCCCCACGTGGCCGGAATAATATCAACCAACAGGGCAGTTGAAAATGTGTTAATGTGTTGATGAGAAAAAGTGCTGACAGATTAACATTTATGTAATCCTATTTGTGTTTTACCATGTTTTAAAACATTAAATATTACGTTTTATTGTCTAACCGCAGTTGAAATTGGAATCGAGCAATCTTGTTAAAATTGTCTAAAGGTTCCTCAGGAAGACTTTCCTATCAATCTGGACTCGTGCTGAGTGTAGACAAACTGCCTCTGTGACCAGCCTCTCTGTGGGCTAACCTCCCATGTTCATAGAGATCATGATTATTCAAACATATAAAAGGCCAGGACGGTCTTTTGTTCCTGCTCTTTCCCTCTTGCTGGCTTCTTTTTCCCGCTCCGCTGTGTGAGTTCGCATCATCTACGCTACTTTTCTTTGTGTGATTTTGCTTTTCTTTTCTCTTTGTTGATTTTCGTGCTCAGTTTTGCCAGAAGTTAGTTCTCATATCCTTTGTGTTTTGGACACAGAGCTCTCCCAGTTTTACTTTTGATAGAGCAGTCTCATATTTAGTTGTTTTATTATCAGCGTTTGTCATTTTCTTTTTGATCTTCGCATCATTTTTTTAATTCTTTTAAATTTTAACTTTTCCGCGCGGCGGGAGAGAGTCTAAAGAACTTCACAACTTTTGACGCTTGGCAATCCTGAATCCCCTCGCTCAGAACTTTGATTAGTTAATTGGTACAATTTTTGGTAAGTTTATCTTTTTTTTTTTTTTTTTTTGGCTCAATAAACTTCCGTCCAACTTGAAAGTTATTGTGGCCTCCTCAGCCTCTGACGGACCCGAGCACCGAAAGTTTGTTTGCCTCATCGGGCCTTGGTCAACCAGTCGTTGCCAACTAGCACCGGGTCTGGGAAAACCAGAACCAGTCCACACTGCCGAGATCTGCCAGTCGGAATCCGAGACGCCAGATCTGACCGGATTTCCTGACGAAGAAAGGTGAGATCCTTCACCTGAGTCACGCGAGGCGTCCAAAGATTCTGTGGGCAGAGTCTTCCAAACCGGATCGGGCCTAAAGCGGTTCACGGAAGATCCACTGCGAACCGTTTCACTCGACATCCACGGACTCAAATTGCCAAAAACCCTCAGTCTGGTAAGGCCAAACTTGTTACATGGTGTCTCCCTGCTGATAATTATCAAGTACTGAGCCTAACCCGCCCGGATGCCAATCATTAGCAGTTAATTTAGTTCTAGACTTCCCCCTTAATTTTTTTAAATTTACTTTTATTTGTTTCATTAGTGGGCAGCATGGTGGCTTAGTGGTCAGCACTGTTGCCTCACAGCTAGAAGGTTCCTGGTTCGAACCTCAGCAGGGGACTTTCTGTGTGGAGTTTGCATGTTCTCCCCGTGCTAGCGTGGGTTTCCTCCGGGTACTCCAGGCTTCCTCCCACAGTCCAAAGACATGCATGTCAGGTTAATTGGTGGTTCTAAATTGCCCATAGGAGTGAGTGAGTGAGTGAGTGAGTGAGTGTGAGTGGTTGCATGTGGCCCTGTGATGGACTGGCGACCTGTCCAGGGTGTACCACTGCCTTTTGCCCGTAGATGGCTGGGATAGGCTCCAGCAGATCCCTGTGACCCTTAAGAGGATGAAACGGGTATAGAAAATGGATGGATGTTTTGTTAGTTTATATGCACATCCCAGTCCATGATAACGAGTTCTTTTGAGCTCCCGTCAGCATCCGACATTTAGTTTTGATTTTCTTCTTTCCTCTTACTCTCTGTCGTAACTTCCTCTTTGCGCGCCAGCCAGCCCTCGGAACCCTTTATATTGATGCGATAACCATAAAGCTGTATAAACATATATATGACTGCCTTATATGTGTCTGTGTTTTGTGTCTGTCTGTGTCTCCATAAATGTCCTTAAAACCATTTTGAAGTCTGTTTGATATAAACCAGCCAATTCAGCCGAAAAGAACTTACATTCAGAGATCAGAGATTCTATCAAAGATCAGAGATTCTATGATTTTATTAATCAGAGATTGATAAAATCAGAGTTTTCCTCCTTTCTTTTTTCTAAGAAAAGGAGGTGGTGCCCCATCTTTTTTATTAATTATCAATAATTACGAGATGAATCGCTACACGCAAATGGGCAAGGGTATACTGTACACAACCACAACTAGTTTTCTTCCATCTACTGGACTGGAGTGGAAAACTGATGTTTCAGCTGAAATGTGCTGCTTTGCTACAAATAGGTTTCTTGCTTTCAAACAAGAAACCCTTGCTTTACTGGATGTGCACATATCCAGGGGACAGTTATGAAATAAACTTGACTCAATAATGGAGAAACTCAGTCTCAAAGTGCTGTTTCAAAAAAATTGGAAGGTGACTGTATTTCTGAGTGATCCCACTTGCTTTTTGCTTTGCTTATTTGACAGTTCAATTAAATTGTATTTGTATAGCATCTGTTACAATGTCAATTGTCTCTAGGCACTTTACAGAGACCCAGAGCATGACCCCCAAGCAAATATCTTTAACTAAAATTATAATATTACATTCCAAATCAAAGATAATGGCAAGTAAAAAACTCCCACAGAGGGAGAAAAAAACCTTTAAGCCAAACAGTGGCAAGGAAAAACTCCACTTTAAGAGGAAGAAACCTTGAGCAGGACCTGGATCATATGGGGGGCAGGACCTGGCTCATATGGGGCTCATATGGACAGTATCATCAACATGGTGGTAATATTGTTTTTACCAGACACAATAAGCTAAAATGTTCACAAGGTTATTTTACAACCCTCAGCTTTTAGAAGAACTTAAATCTTATGTAAAAATGAGTCAATACATTTGCATGATGTTAGAAAAAAGAATCTTTTGCATTAGTCCAACTAAAATAGTTGTTTTAAAATACATGTAAACATCTTTGGTCAAGCTATCAAACTAGGCTGAACTTCTCATAGTTGGACTAATACACCCATATAATGAGTTTAAAGTCAAGCTAATCCCTGGATGTAAGCATTTGACAGGACTGTATCTGGCCTATGTACTCTGCACTAGCTCTCTAGTTCCTTCCTCTGGTTTTGACTCTGAAGCACTCAAAGAAGCTGATACACAGTGATACAAACAATATAATAAAAAGTAAAGTGTACAGAACAAATGAAATGTACTGAACTGTACAATTCACTGCCATTTTTCTAATTTGCTGCCACCAGCTAAACAAAACATTTTATTGTTGTTTTGGTGTGGGGTGTAATTGGTCTACCACTTTTTCTTTACTAAAATTTGCATGGGCGTCATGCTCTGGGTCTCCGAAAAGCACCAAAGAAAAGCCCAATGCTAAAAAGCTTAAAGTGGGCAGAGTGGCATGCTATGGATGGTAAATAAGTTCCCCTCACATGCATGTATATTGAGACAAAGACAGGAGCCCAGGTAAACACTTTAGGAGAGCTATAGCTGTAGCTCTCCTAAACTGTGCATGTAAATGTATTGAATAATAGGTGGCTGACTCTTTGACTGTGCCCACACTGATATTTCTGTACTGAGAAATTTGTTATCAAGAGAGATTAAAAGAATGACCAGACTTCTGCTGGAATGCTGCATTCACTATAAATGTAATATAGCCATAATGTACATAATGTATATTATGGCTTACATAATGTAAACATATTTTTTGCATCAATGGTAGTGAGTTTACATAGCACACTAAACCATGCACATGCATTATTGTCAGCATGTGTGCTGACATGTATGTGTGCATGTGCTTTACTTCACTCCAGGCCCTCCCTCTCATACTCACTAAGAGACTGCTGCTCCTCCAAGTAGGTCGGCCCGTGGCCCGGGGCTGGCTTTTGGTTGCAGGCAGGGACACTGGGTGTGTGGCTTTGTCAAGGGTCATCAGTGTCCTTGCTCTACTTACTCTGCATCAACAGTTATGGCAAAATGTGTGTGTGAGACTGTGAGAGAGAAAGCTTGGGTTGGGAGCAAAAGAACATGCTGCCATAAGGGTTTTTGATGAGATCATGTGCATGTGTGTGTGATTGAGTGTGCATGTGATAAAAAATGGGTTTAGTGTGTGTATTTTTGTATATGGCTCCTGTGGCCTTTATTACAATCTTCTACCTTCTACCCCTAAAGAAGGTAGAGGTTTCTGCTTTGCGTCTTTGTGCACTTGTGTGTCTGAGTACAAGTTCCAGTCTTTGAATCCATGCTGAACATTTGTTGAGGAGTGACCTAAATCTGTCGGCCAACATTACTTAACAAGAAGACAAACAGAAAAGCAAGTCACAATTACATACATAAGAATATGCATAGATGTTTGTTTGGCTATCCTTGTGAGGACAATAATTGACACAGTCCACTCCTAAACTTGTTGGATAACACAGAGTACTTAACCCCAGACCAGTGTTCATTTTGACAAGAATTTTTCTTTTTAATTTAGTCTTAGTCACTCACCAAAGGCTTGATTTAGTTAAAGTCACATTTTAGTCTTTTTCTTTTGCTTTGTTTTAGTTAAAATTTAGTCACTACAAATCAGTTTTAGTTTTCCTCTCAATTTAGTCTTTTGACAAAATTTGACAGTTGTTATACTGTAATAGATTTTGCAAAAGGATGCCAGTCATGGTAGTAAAAAATGCATTGTAGCATATGTCTAATTGAGTTTAGTCATTTAAATTAAGAGTGTACCATATTACTTCATGTTTATTTTCTGAATATTTGTACAAGAAATGATTTACCTGCAAGGCTAAAGCTCTAATCTTTTTTAGATGTCAAAAAAAATAATTTCAAACCCATTTACACAATTCATCAAAACTTTCTTCAAAAATAGACCAATATAAAACAATATAGAAAACTATAAAAAAATACTGAAACAGGAAAAAGGGACATGAGTTTAGCACAGTAGTCTAAAATAGAAGGAACATAGTCATCTCAAATAAGATTACAACCATTACCAGAGGGGCTAAACTGGGGCTGTGCCTTAACATTTTGCACATAACACTGGTGTTAGGGAAGCTGAGAATTTAGTAGCTCAGGCCAAAGAGATTTAGGGCCAATTCCAATTCCTCTCTTAACCCTCAATCTCAACCCTCGCCCTTAACCCTCAATTTTTGGCCCTCAATCTTAACCCTCGAAAGTAAGTGTGAGGGTTATCTTGTGACTTAGAAATGGGACACCCCTCGAGTGCAGTTACGTCTCCAGACTGAAATGTATCAGAGCCGTGTTGTCTCTGTATTTCCTGAAATTACACAGGGATAACATTGAAAAGAGCGCTTTATATTCTCTAAATAATATTAGCAAATAACACAATAGAGGATTCATTATTCAGTCCATCGTCGCTACACAACAAGGTATACAAGTAACGTGAAGCCGCCTGGGACCGCTCCGCCGACCGCGGCGGTCTCGGTCCCATCAGCGGTCCCGGTCGGCTTCACGTTACTTTTTTGTGTAGCAACGGAGGACTGAATAATGTACCGGGACCACCTACGAGTACAACGTGAAGCCGACGGGACCGCCGGTCCGGGAGCAAACATCGTAAAGTAAAAAAAAAAAATGTTACGCGACAACGATGTTAATCCATGAAAAAAAATCTCAAACAAACACAATAAAATGGTTTCGTAACATTTATATCTTTAAGATATACGAAGATACTTACGTTTGTAGCTAGCTTCTGGATAGCCCTTACTTCCAAGGGTGGTGTCGGAAAATCTCAATTTTGAGGGCGATACAGCCCTCAAACTCGTCCCTCAACTTGATGTCCCTTAGAATTGGGACACCACTTGCCCTTAGCGGGAACGCGCATTTTTGAGACTGAGGGTTGAGATTGAGGGTTAAGGGAGGAATTGGAATTCACCCATAGAATAAGTATAAGACATTTGGCACTATGTCAAAAAAATCAGTGTTGTAAAAATTATTGGAATTATTATTTTTGACATTTTGACTTTATTCTCGACATTTTGACTTTCTTCTCGTAAGTGAGGAATGAAAAAAATCATTGCCAACAATTATTTTTTTCTCAGTGTCACCCTAATACTCCGTCGTACATACGGGACACGTTGTGAGATGAAAAAAAAAAACACCTCAGCACATATAAGTAAACATGACCAAACTTAAAACTGAGACATAGAAGGGGAGAGGGAGGAGGGTGCAGGCTGTCCAGCGAAGCAGTCAGTGCACGCGCAGCCATCATCTGCGCACAATGCATTCGTCTGCCCAGCATGGGGGGGGAGGAACAAGCAGGAGCCAGCGGAGACGTTGAGGAGGGTGGAGGAATGCAATGTGTGTGAGTGTGTGCATATGAATCAGTCTGTGAGAAGTGTTCGTAGTAGATAAACCAGTGCCTCCTGACCCAGTAGACTGGAGCATTCATCACAGGTGCTGTTGGAGCGGGAGAGGTGGGGGAAGAGCTTCGAACAGCATGACATCTGGGAGATTGGATAGAAGCCAGCCTTGTCCAAGGCTAACTTCACTTCAGGGAGCCAGATTCAGATAAGAGAAGATTGTTAGGTCAGACTGACATGTGATTCTGTCTGCCTTGAGTCCTTGCTGGTTTTATCTCGGTGGGAATCCATCCAAATAGCTGAATTTCAGGGCAGTTCTCCCTGAGCAGCACATGTAGTTTTCCCAAGTTGGAATCAATTTTCGTAATGAGTTCAAAAATCATTACTTGTTTGTGATTCATGGTCTGAATCACATCCAGTTTCCGAATCAGCTCACCGAGCCTAGCAGTCTGGGCGCTCACAGCGCGGCTCATCCCCACCCACATGGCAGGCAGGTTGGTATCCAGAATGGCAGCCTCCGTGTGATTAATTTTGCGATACAACAGGTATCCGCCAGCACCAAACAGCAGAAATCCCGTGATCATAAATCCAAATAGGTAGGCATCTTCAACATCCTCAATGAACAGAGGAGCCAGGTAGTTCAGTCTAAATGTACCCCAAGAATCCTGAACATATATGGCTGCGTGTGTTCCATTGGGACACAAGGGCTCCCCTTTGCACCCTCTTCTCGTCAAGAAAATTTGATCAATTGCATCAAGAGACCAGCTGACCAGATCAATGGTTAGAGATTTAGATATTATGCCGAGTGAGGCTCCAAAAAGCACAGACAAGACAAGAGCAGCAGCAGGGACAGATAGATAGAGAGGAGCTCAAGAAAAAGCATCCGCCTCCGCCGAGAGCAGGAAGTAATGACCATATAAACATAACAGATGGAGGTAGCAGCACTGAGATGAGATGGCCAGAGGACCAGGTCACCGGTCACCACGCCAGTCGGCACCCCTAACACATCCAGACACACAAGGAGGCATACCCCGGGATGGCCAAAGGATGGAACTGCAAGTCAGCATGCAACCTAGGAAACTCTGGCCTGCAAATACACAGAGAGAAAAAAAGGGGGCAAAACAGCACAACAAACCACAGGAAAGCAAAAATATGGAGCTGTTGTGCAATAAGGCGTATAACGTGCTTGTTTAGTCATAAAAGGGTTATTACCAACTGTCTTGAAGGACAGCTGCTAATAACCAGAAGGGTATTAACAAAGTTCATAAAATGAAACGGGGCACCACCTGATAAATCAGGAAAAAGGACTAAACGGCACAATCAGTCTCAAAATGGCTGTTGATCTATGCGTGCCAGCCTGTGACCAGGTGTGGCGCTATAGAGCAACAGAGAAGATGTGAGTCCGAGCACAGACCTCTTCAACCAGCAAATGTTACAAAACTGTGCAAAATAACCACAAACAACTCCTCTCATTAGAATATATCAGGATTTAACACAAATATTAAAAGGAACAAACACTTGAATCAAGATCCTGATATCTACTGCTAAAGGGTAACTAAGCTAACACAATCAAACATTAAAAGGGGAAAAGAGTGTCCGCATGTCTGCATGTAAACATCTAACTATAGGTATATGTGTGTGTGTGCATTCACAGATGCAGCAATGTGAAGCCACTTCACCGAGCTTCTCTGATTTTGAACTGAGAAACGGAGAGCGGTATTGCTGTTTGCAATAAAAAAAACGTATGAGTGAAATTCAGTTACGGCGGGACCGATGGTCCGGTCCTAAGCATATGCAACACACAAGAAAATTGAATTGGCAAACACAACTTAACTAAGCTCTGCCAAGACACAACGGCCTCTTACTTGTTTTGCTTCCAAAAGAGATCGATGGCGTTGTAGAGTCCCGGGAGGGGGATTAGGCTTTGGAGTACGGCTCGCCGTTATTGGGTTACGCTCCGCGGCTGGTCGCAAGAGCGGTTCTGCTTGTCTTGGCTCTCTTTCGGCTTCCATGAAGGTTGCGACGTCTCAGTAGAACCGGGTCCTATCGGGTGCGCGTGGAGCCGTGGCGTCTTCCCGTAGCGGCACCGTGCCTCTTTCACGCCGATGAGCAAGCGATGAGAGGCCAGAGAAAAGGAAAAAGAGGGAGTCGCGTGGAGACTCTCCGGCCGTGGAGTCCAGGCGTCGGAAAAAGTAGCAAGAGAGTGAGCTGGCAGAGCTCACGGTATTTAAATGGCGGGTCTGCGATCTGCCTCCGTTTGGGAACCCCGCTGTGAGAGTAGGCCAGTGAGAGACAGCGAGAGGGGTTGACATCACGTTTCACATCTAGGTGTGAAACTGAAACCGCCAGGCATGTTGGGGACTTGAGTTTTTTTTATACTTCCCTTTGTCCTTCTTTGTCTCAGGAAAACCATGCGGTCTCTGTAATCACATCGTGTGGCCCAACAGAGCACAGTTACAGTAATAAGGTGCTCCCAATTAATTATGAATGACCTGGAGGAGGAGGAAGGGAGGCTTTACTAAACAGAAATGTTTTCAATTTAGTCTTAAAGATGGAGATGGTGTCAGCCTCCTGAACCCAAACTGGTAGCTGGTTCCATAATAAAGGTGCCTGGTAGCAGAAGGCCCGTCCTCCAAATCTACTTTTAGATATTCTAGGAACGACGAGTAATCCTGCACTCTGAGAGTGGAGAGCTCTACTAGGTGCATAGCGTGCTATCAAGTCTTGTAAATAGCACGGAGCTAGGCCATCAAGGGCCTTATATGTGAGAAGCAGAATTTTAAACTCAATTCGAAATTTCACGGAGAGCCGATGGAGGGAGGCTAACACGGGAGAGATGTGATCTCGCTTATGGATTCCTGTCAGCACCCTCGCTGCCGCATTCTGGATCAGCTTTAGGGACATCCTGCTAACAACGCATTGCAATAATCCAGTCTAACAATGACAAACGCGTGGATTAATTTTCAGCATCACCCTGGCAGAGGATGTTTCTAATCTTGGCAATATTTCGGAGATGAAAAAAGGCTGTCTTGCAAACCTGATTAATATGCTGCTTAAATGACATATCCTGATCAAAAATGAAGCCAGCGTAAACCCAGTAAATCCATTCCTCAGGTGTTGGGACCAAAGACAATAACCTCTGTTTTGAAGCAAAAAGTTAGAGGACATTTTAGCAATTTTACCTTGTAATTATAAATAATTAATAAAAGAATGGGGGCACCACCTCCCTTTTTTAGGAAAAAAAAGAAAAAGAAGGGAGGAAAACTTTATTTTCAATCTCTGATCTGCATGTGAGTTCTTTTCGGCTGAATTGGCTGGTTTTACATCAAACAGACTTCCAAAATGGTTTAAGGACATTTATTGAGACACAGACATAAAACACAGACACATATAAGGCAGTCATATATATACAGAGGTGGGAGTAAGTCACTCATGTGCAAGTCACAAGCAAGTCTCAAGTCATAACCTTCAAGTCACAAGCAAGTCTCAAGTCACTGTGGTGAGAATTAAGCAAGTCAAGTCGAGTCCCTGCTATAGGTCAAGCAGGTCATAAGTCAAGTCGTAAAATATGATGATCCAGCCCAGATTCCACATTTGAATCAGGTGAGTTTTATTTCACCATTTCATTTTTCAGCTTGATTTGCGTATCTGCTACCAGACTGTCAAGCTTGGAAGTGATTGTTCTTCGACTCACTGGAGAGTACTTATTGTCCACTATAGACAAAAACTGATGAAAGCTTTTATGCTCAATGATGGACAATGGCATATTGCAATTTACAATGAGGTCCGACAGTATTGAGTTTGTAATGGCTTTCTGCTGTGGATGGTTGCAGTTGTATAGTTGCACACTATTTGATTCGATAAATTGGGAGATTGGAGGCTGATCATCAAGAACCAAAGTTCCTTTGGTATGGATGTATTCTTCATATCTGTAAACAGCAAAAAGAAGAGAGAGTCTGTTCAATTTCTGTATTGGCTTTTTTAAAATGCAATGAAAGTTACATACATGAAAACAAAATCCAATATGCAATGTGAAACAAATCACAGTTTGTCACAATGTTCCCTGTGATATTTCCACTGAATAAGTCCTTTTACATTATTATCCAAAACTGAAAATTCAACCACGTATTATTAGCAAATATAATAATAGCCGGTTTCAATTAACGCCGTTATCCTTTAAACGCCGGGTGCTGACGTATAATTTGACAAATAACTGCCGCTTCCAAATAACACCAGCTCTAATTTATTTTTTAAAACAATCAAGGAAGAAGACATGACCACTAACACAGCGCATTTTTCTTCTTTCCACTTTTCACATGTTCATGGCTGGTGGTGTATCTGCGTGACCGGGTGTCTGATCTCTGGTAAGCCGCAGTTGCGGGAAGTGCGTGCCCTTTGATCCGGCCAGATGAGGCTGCCGTCAGGTCTGGCCGGGTCGGGTCGGATCGGGGGGACACGCATTCTCCCTTTGTTTGTCTTCCTTTGCCACCGGAGCCCGTCAGCATTAGCTAACGTTAGCAAACGTTAGTAAACGTTAGCAAACGTTAACTTTCTAATAGCTAGCTCAAAGACACAGTCACGTAACTTACCTCTGTTTGTGAGTTTTGTAGTGCCGGATGAAGTTTGATGTGGTAGTTGTAGTGTCAGTGATTTTAGAGGTGCAGATCTTGCAAACCGCTGTTCTCTTCTTCTTTCCAATATCGACAACGTAATCCTTGAAACCGAATTTAATTATTTTTGGTCTGGTCGCCTCCATCCCCGCTGCACCTGTGTTGTTGACCAGCTGACAGCAATCAGTGCGTGCTGCGCGCGCTGCACTTTATAATCACGTGTAAAAAAAAAAAAAACAGTTCCTAACGTAATCTAACCTTAAAAAGTTGCAAAAAATACCTATATTTAAAATTAGTCCTTAGTCAAGTCCTTTCAAGTCATCTGTCTCAAGTCGAGGTCAAGTCTCAAGTCATGAAGACCAAGTCAAAGTCAAGTCGAGTCTTTTATGAGTGTTATTCAAGCAAGTCTAAAGTCATCAAATTTGCGACTCGAATCTGACTCGAGTCAAGTCATGTGACTCGAGTCGCCCACCTCTGTATATATATATATATATATATATATATATATATATATATATATATATATATATATATATATATACAAATTTAGGGTTATCACATTAATAGAGTTGTTTGGAGGGTTGGCTGGTGTGCAAAGAGGAAGTGACAACAGGGAGTAAGAGGAAGGAAGGAATCAAAACAAACAAGATGTTGGATCCTGACGGGATGTCTATAAACTAACGAACAAATAAAAGTAAATAACGAATAATTTAAAAAAATGGACAAGTCTTGAACTAATTAACTGCCGAATAATGATGACGCGGCACCTGGACGTGGGTCCGTGGCACAATGTCTGACTAAGCTGGAGACAGGTAATGGGAGACACCGATCTAACCCATGCGAGACCTTACCGCCCTGTGCAGTCATGAGCGAGGGTAGTTGTCAGTGAAGAAAATGGCTTGCAGTGGAAGCTCTGCAGGCCGCCTGGGGGTCTGATCAGCTGTAGAAAGTTCTCCCAGCAGAACCTTGGAGGTCTCGCTTGCCCATGGCCCAATCGGATCCGGTATCCCGGATTCCGATCAGCTCGTCTCAGGTTTGGTGGAAGGCTCTGCACTCCGGGCTTTGCCCAGTCACCGGGAATCAGCAGTTAAAAGTTCGATGAACTTCTGATTGAGCCCGTCAAAGATTGATGTGAGCCAAAAAAAATAAAACCAATACAAAAATTGGACAATTTAAATCAAAGTTCTAAGCACGGGGATTCAGGATTTCAAAGCGTCAAAATTTGAAGTTCTTCAGACGCTCTCCAATGCACTGAGAAGTTAAAATGAAAGAATTTTTAAAATAATTGATGCGAAGATCAAAAAGAAATGACAAACTCTGATAACAAACAGCTAAATATGAAACTGCTCTATCAAAAGTAAAACTGTGAGAGCTTTGTGTTGAAACACAGTGAAACTACTAAGTTCTGTCCAAAATGAAGAGAACAAATTCGAAAGAAAAAGTAGAGAAGAGAGGCGTCAAAAATCGGGAGAACAAATAGAGAAGAGAGAGAAAAAAAGCCTGTGTTTTTGTTTTATACTTTTGAATATTCAAGAGTTTATGTAAAGGAGAGGTTGGCCCATAGAGGGGCTGGCCAAAGTGGGCAGTTTGTCTACGCCCAGCATGAATTCCAGTGAGGTATTTTCCGGAGGTACTTTTGACCTGTAATCAAGTTGCAGGATTCCACCATTTTTAACTGCAGTTAGACAGTAAAACTTAACATTTAAAGTTTTAAATCATGGTAAGACACAAATAAGGTCACATACATAACATTATATCAGCACGTTATTCATCACTCTATCTTTCTTTGGGCTCCAGGGTGCCCGTTTGCTGGGATACGTCAAAATCTGGCAGGTTTATTGATCCTGCTCAGTCAATAGGGGACTTAATGTTTGATCCTGTCTCCAGCTGCCATTTTGGGGCAGAGTCCAAGAGTTATGTGGACACTAAGAGGTTCAGGGGATTTTGATAGAGAGTCCATCTTCTCCCTTTTGCTCTTTTTTCCTGTGGGGGTGGGGGGGTGGGTTGTGTCAGGCCTGCTGGAGTGTCAAGAGTTCACAGCAGACATCTTAGGCAGGAGAGTGTATTCCTCAAACTTGATTAAATTAATCAAAAATGAAGAAGCAGAGTGGATCCTTATAACATCCAGGACTTAATGTCATTAAGAAGTTCAGCCAAATATTTTTGTTTCCTCTGGTTTCATAGATAAGTACAGCTGCGTATCATCAGCGTAGCAATTAAAGTTTATGCCATGGCTCTGGATAATTTTTCCCAAGGGCAGCATGTATAAAATGAAAAGGATTGGTCCCAGAACTGAGCCCTGTGGGACGCCATAGCAGA
The DNA here is from genome assembly GCA_018398805.1 of Hirundichthys speculiger. Lineage (NCBI taxonomy): Eukaryota > Metazoa > Chordata > Actinopteri > Beloniformes > Exocoetidae > Hirundichthys > Hirundichthys speculiger. Next base: position 275,621 of record JAGFBZ010000307.1, on the reverse strand, counting down.
CCCTAGTCCATGTAGAAGAAACGTCATTAACATGGACGAACTGGAACCTGTCAGATAGGTATGACTTAAACCAGCCTAATGCTGTCCCTTTAATTCCAACAGTGTGCTCTAATCTATGCACCAAAAGGCCGTGATCAACAGTATCAAAAGCAGCACTGAGGTCCAGCAGAACAAGGACAGAAACCAATCCTTACTGAGGCCATGAGGAGGTCGTTGGAGACACTAATCAGCGCAGTTTCTGTGCTATGATGAGTTCTGAATCCTGACTGAAAGACCTCAAATAGATCATTTCTATGCAGGTGTTCTCCTAACTGGCTAGCAACTATTTTTTCCAGAATTTTAGAGATAAATGGAAGGTTGGATATTGGTCTATAGTTTGCCAAAATGTCCAGATCAAGAGATGGTTTCTTGAGCAAAGGTTTAATGACTGCAACTTTAAAAACCTGTGGTAGATATCCTAATTGTAGAGATAGGTTAATCTGATCCAAAATTGATATACCAATAACATCCTTGAACAGTCGAGTTGGGATGGGATCCAACAAGCATGTAGATGGTTTAGCTTTACTAATAGTTGAGGTCAACTTAGAGAGGCCCACAGGAGAAAAACAGTCCAGAGTCAAATCAGAAACAGAAGAAATCAGCAAAGCTGCAGGGATGTCCACAGCCGCCAACAGTTGGGCCTGGCCAATCTCATCTCTAATTTTGATTATTTTCCCGCTAAAAAAGCTCATAAAGTATTCACTACTGCGAGTAGCAGGAATGCATGGACCAACAGAGTTGTGACTCTTTGTCAGCCTGGCTACAGTGCTGAACAGAAAACGTGGGTTATATTTGTTCTCTTCTATTAACGAAGAATAATAAGATGTTCTAGCTCTGCGTATGGCTCTTTTGTAGATTATTAAACTATCTTTCCAGGCACGATGGGAGTCCGCAGATTTACAGGAGTACCACCTCCTTTCCATTTTACGTGCATTCTGCTTCAGCATGCGAATATGTGAATTATACCAGGGAGCTGAGCTCCTAAGATAAAAAAAACCCCCTCTTCCTCAGTGGAGCAACCGCATCCAGGGCTGAATGTAACATATCGGCAGTATTGTTAACAAGGTAATCAATATCTGTCAGAGTGAAATTAGAATAGAATAGTCCTTTATTGTCATTGTAACAAGTGCAATGAAATTTAAAAAGTGCCAAACAGTGCCAAACAGTCAGTGCAACATTAAAAACATTGACTATAGTAATAAATACCGGTGCTAACATTAATAAATAAATACACAGTCAAACATCCCCTTCCCGCTCAACCGGAAAACACACACGCCACCATTCACTCTGTCACAACTATTGCACGATTCCCCTGTAATGTTCTAAGGATTAATCCTTAAGGCATTGAGGGTGGTTATTGCTGTCAGATAAAAACTGTTTTTCAGTCTGTTTGTTCTTGATTTGATCGTCCTGTAACGTCTGCCTGATGGCAAAAGTTCAAACATGGAGGGACCAGGATGGAAAGTGTCTTTAACAATGCTCTGAGCTTTTTTAGCACAGTGAGCAGTGTGGAGGTGGTCCAGTGAGGGGAGGGGGCAACCGACTATCCTCTGGGCCATGTTGATGACTTGTTGGGGAGCCTTTCTCTGGGCCACAGTGCAGCTGCTAAACCATACACATATACAGTATGTTAGAATCTTCTATGGAGCACCTGGAAAAGGACACCAACAGTCTCTGTGCAATGTTATTTATTCTGAGGACCCTCAGGAAGTGGAGACGCTGTTCGCCTTTTTTTTTAGCACCTTAGTACTATTTGCAGTCCAGGTCAGGCCCTCCTCGATCTGAACACCCAGGAAGCAGAAGTCTGACACCTGCTCCACACGGTCCCCCCTGATGATGAGTGGTGCTATGTCAGTCTTTTTCCTCCTGTAATCAATCACCAGCTCCTTCGTTTTTGCTGTGTTGAGCAGGTTATTCTCTCCACACCACTTTGCCAGATGTTTGACCAGACTTGTCTGCCCCAGAGATGAGCCCCACCACAGTAGTGTCATCTGCAAACTTCACTAAGATGTTGTTGTGGTGTGTGTGTGTGTGGGGGGGGGGGGTGCAGTCGTGTGTGTAGAGAGTGAACAACAAGGGACTCAGCACGTAGCCCTGTGGCGAGCCGGTGCTGAGGCTGAGGGTCGTGGATGTGTGATGGCCCACTCTCACCCTCTGGGTGCAACATGTGAGAAAGCTGTTAATCCACATGCAGGTGGAGTGTGGAATACCTAGATTGACCAGTTTGTTTAACAGTTTGTGTGGAAGTATGGTGTTGAATACAGAGCTATAGTCCACAAAGAGCATCCGTACGTAGCTCCTCTGCTGCTCCAGGTAGGACAGTGCAGCATGGAGGGCTGTAGCTACGGCATCTTCTGTTGATCTATTGGCCCTGTATGCAAACTGGTGGGGGTCCAGGCTTTTAGGATGGTGTGATGTGATGTGTCCCCGGACCAGCTTCTCAAAACATTTCATCACCACCGGGGTGAGAGCGACTGGCCGGTAGTCGTTCAGGCTGGAGATATGAGGTTTCTTGGGCGGGGGGGTGATGGTGGAGGACTTCAGGTATGGTGGAACAGTGGACTCGGCCAAGGTCGTTGCCCTCAGCTATTCTATCATATTCCACCATAGGGAGATGAGAGAGAATGACCTCCTTAAAATTATTCACAGCATCCTCAGAAAGACATCTGCTGTAATGACACGTTTCATTTCCTGTTTTAATGCCACAAATGCTGAACTCAAATGTAACTAAAAAGTGGTCCGAGAGAAGAGAATTCAGCTGCGGCACTAACAGATGATGAGTATCTATACCACAGGTGAGAACCACATCCAGGATATGATTAAAGCAGTGAGTCGATTCTTTCACTTTTTGTGAGATGTAAAAGCTAATTTAAAGCTGTCACTGTCAACATCCATGTGGATGTTAAAGTCACCCACTATGATGACTTTGTCTGAGCTGAGCACTAAAACAGCTAAAAAATCTGAGAACTCAGACAGAAACTCCAGATAAGCACCAGCAGGTGGTCGGTGGATTAAATTGCATATACATACTATTTACATACATACTGATGTTTTTGCTAGACAATGGCACTAACCATGAATGTAAATGCAGACACACAAAAAAATAAAATAAAATAAAAGGTCCATGTTAAAATCAATGGCATTTGCCCTCCTATTAAAAGCTCCTTGTGCATAAGAACATGCACAAGAGAATTCAGCGGCGACACTAACAAATTAGTTTCTATGCCATAGGTGAGGACCAGATCCAGGATATGATTAAAGCAGTGAGTCCCAGGCAGAAGCTCACCAGCAGGTGGCCGGTACACTATCACCAACAAGACTGGCTTTTCTGATTGCCAGCTCGGGATGATCAGACTAAGCGTGAGGCCATTGAATCTATTATAATTGCATTTAGGTTTTGATTTTACTTGTTGTGGAGTTGTAGACAGCTGCTACTCCTCCACCTCGACCCGTACCCCGGGGAATATGATAATTATTATAACCTGGTGGCGTAGCCTCATTTAAGCTCACATACTCTCCCTCTTGTAGCCATGTTTCTGATAAGCAGAAGACATCGCAACGAGTCTCAGTAATTAGATCATTGATTAACAGAGACTTAGAGTCAAGAGACCTTTCATTCAGTAGTCCACATCTAACTATGAGTTCTCTTGGCTCCAAGTGTCTTACAGTTTTTATTTTTATCAGGTTTTTTTGGTTAACGTCACTATCACAGTGTGCTAAGTAGATTTTTGGATGATGGGGAATCAACACCAATTTTATGTTTTCGATCGGCACTATTTTAACATTAGCAGCTACATAGCTGTCCTTCAAAGGCAGCAGAGAGGCGTGCAAGACTGCAGCTCTGTATCCTGGCCTCCACCCTGGATTGTCAGGGAGCGTCTAATAAAATCAGCCAAATTGCTAGAAATAAGAGCTGCACCATCCCGGGTGGGATGAATGCTGTCTCTTCTAATCAGACCAGGCTTTTCCCAAAAAGTCTGCCAATTGTCAATAAAGGCCACGTTGTTTGCTGGACAACACCACGACAACCAGCGACGGAGCGATGACATGCGGCTAAACATATCATCACTGGTCAAATTAGGAAGGGGACCAGAGAAAAATACGGAGTCCGACATATTCTTTGCATAGTTGCACATCGACTTAATATCAACTTTAGTGACCTCCGACTGACGTAGCTGGGTGTCAGTAGCGCCAACATGTATGATAAGTTTACTGTACTTACGGTTACTGTTTACCAGCAGCTTCAAATTTGCCTCGATGTCGCCTGCTCTGGCTCCTGGGATACACCTGACTATGGCCGTAGCTGTCGGCCTCACATACCGGACTATAGAGTCTCCAATCAGCAGGGTGGGTTTCTCAGCAGGTGTGTTGCTGAGTGGGGAAACGGTTTGATACATGAAGCAAGTGATGGTGATCCACGTGCCTTTGTTTCAAATTCAAATTCAAATTCAAAAATACTTTATTAATCCCCCAAGGGGGAAATTCAAGTTTCAGTACACCAGGAGAAATCTGGTGTACTAGAGGAGCTGCTAGTGTCCAGCGCTCCTTTTCATGCCCGGTCCCGTGGTCCGAGTGCTAACTCCTGGTAACCGCCGTTAGCAGTCGTTAAAACAGTTAACAGCCGTTAGAACCAGTATATCTCCAAAACGATGACAAGTGAGATATCTCCAGGTCAGAGGAGGAAACACCGATGAACCAGACCATCTCCCCTGGGAAGACCGAGCTCCATTCAGTCCGGCGAGCGACGGAGCCGACCGTCCCAGAGCCCGGTTCATCATGCGGACCGGACCAGGCCGTTGTCGTCTCCCCCGGCGGTGCTGGGCCCCACCAGGTCACCAGACGGCCCCTGCCAGGTCAGCTGACCCATCCGGCGTGTAGACAGCTGGACGGGGGCAGCATGCCGCCGCCGCTACGTTGGGGTCTCCTGTCCCGGCTCCGCGACGCTGCAGCCCGGATCCAGTGGGGTGGTTGCCGCGGGTAGCAGTTCAGGGCTACTTAGCTTAGCTTAGCTTAGCTTTCGCGAACCAGCCTCCAGCGACACCGTCCATGTCCGTCCAGCAGGTCTCCACCAGCCGCAAGAGGACCGATCCGCCCCCTGCAGACAGTATGTCGCCAACCGACCGCAGATCACCACAAACCGGGCACAAACTGGAGCGTCCAGCGTTCAACGTCCAGCGTAGCAGAGACAAGTCCCGGAGCAGCAGCGAGAAGCGTCCATGCCAGGCGTCGTCCGGGCAACAACAGTTTTTGGGCTATGCTTCCTTTGAACTGTCACCCACCACCCTGACTGGCCGGCTGCTCAGGTGCTGCAGGGGAACTGCTAGCTGGAGCTACACTAGGCTGCTCCACCGCTATGTTAGCCTGACTACCTGTCGCATCTAACGGACTATGGTCTAGTTGGTTGAACCAAGCCTCTAGCTCACTGAGCCTCGCCTCCAAAGCTGTGAATAAACTACGCTTTATGCATTTACTATTCTCGCTAAAGCAGGTAGAGGAAAAACTAAATATTTCACACACTGAGCAATGGGAGGGGGAAAAGAAAAAGCGCAGAGGAAGCCATGCCAAGAAGCTAGTAGGCTAATAAGCTAAAAAAAACAGCGATTAGCGGCAGTGAGAATCCCAGGGAGAAAGGTGCAAAGCAGAACTAGGTGCAAGTGTTCAGTTACAATTTACAGCAACAGTGTTGAGTTATCGTTAAATCGAGTTCAGTTTTAAGTTTTAAAAGACTGAAAGAATCAGAGAGCGTGACACCTCTCAATCCACCGTTCAAACCACCGACAGGAAGCGATGCATTACGTTACCCAGACGTCTAGACTTGCATGGCACGAAAAGCAAAGTCTGGGGTGTGGTCTTTAGTTGTATGGTTTCAAGAGTGATCCATACAGATTTGGTCGAGGACGTGTTGACTGAGGGCTTTCTCAGAACTTACTGTCCTAAGGGGTCATCCCAAAAGACTCTGGTCTGACCAGGGTACCAACTTCGTGGGGGCCAAGCCTGCGCTGGAGGATCTCTACTGCTTTCTGGCAGATATCAACAAGGAGAAAGTCCAAAAAAGAGCAGATGTTGCTGGGACTGATTGGGTGTGGGAGTTTAGTCCAGCGGACTCACCATTGGATGGGGCAGCAGAAGCAGCTGTTCATGTGTTGAAGAGGTCATTCAGCAGTGTTGGTGTGGAGGGTGACTTGACCATCCTGGAGTTCCAAACCCTCCTCTACCTGGCTGCTAACCTTTCCAATGAGAGGCTAATCGGTGCAGAGCTCAGGTTCAGGAGGAGACTGTGGACGTTGTGACACTGAACTCATTGCTGCTGGGATGAGCGGGGACCTGGTATGGGTGGGGGACCAAAATGCCCTCCGGGGTCGTTTCAAACTAGGTTGCATTGAGGATGCATTGAGGATGCGTTGAGGTCACGATGTCCAGATGATAAGGGGGTTGTTAGATCCCCCAGGTGCGGTTCAGCCTCTGAATAGCAGAGTCTGTCACCGGGACCAGCTCTCCATTTAAAGGGTCTGACGTTGCCATCTAGGGGGGTTTACCTCAATAGATTTCCTCAACTTTGTTTAAGCTGGTGGCGGGGAGATTCGCCTAGCTCTTACTGCATACTTCTATCCAAATGTCTACCCTGCCTACTCTGATAACTGCCCTAAAAGGAATAGTCTGGCTTTAGGTACTGTATATCAGCCACATTCGTTAACTGCAGCTCCCCCCTCATGATCCTGGCTCTTGTTACCGGCTAGGTTACATTTGGTGGCTTGGACAATAAGCCCCTATGGTCTGTAACAATGTTGGGCTAGAGCAGGGATTCCCAAAGTGGGGTGCGCGCACCCCCAGGGGTGCGCAAGCTGCCTCTAGGGGGTGCGCGAGATGAAAAATGTAATGGCGGTCTGATAATTTTTTTTGTTTTCACACAATAAAGATGTGTAAATAAACATTTCCTTTGTAAAATTTTAAATCAAAAACTGTAATTTCAATGAATAAATAAATGCAGGCTATTCAAAATGCACGTCATCTTAAAGTGAAGCATAGAAGAAGAAGTTATATTCTTCTACCACTGTATTTGCACCTAGCTTGTGGCCTCTACTTTATTCATTCTCGCAAATATGCTCAATTGGCTGAAATCAGGGAAAATATCTTTATTGGAACTTATTGGAATAGAATTAAAATTACTGGCGTTCAAATTTTATTTCCATAACCTGTGTTATGATGACGGGTTGTGTTAGTTCCACGGTCATTTAAACTTGCTGCAATTTTTGTTCAATGTTCGAAATATTCTAACATTTTCCTCAACTTATCTGCTTTCTGCCACTGAGTCTGAGCATGTCCTCCATCCTCTTTGCTCTTAAAAGTGGAAGCCTGCGCATAACTTTGTTTCATTATATTGCAAGTGTGTTAAAGTGTTTCCGTTTAATTTAAATGCGAGAGCGCATTGTTGTGATTGTGATTATTATGTTATATGTGTGTTCTGGTCATTTTAGCATGAATAAACATGGCGACTTTAATATGGCTATAATAAAGCTTGTTGCGTTTTTTTTAAGGGGTGGGGGATCGGGGGTGCGTCAACCCGGTTGAGACATAGAAGGGGGTGCGCGGCTAAAAAAGTTTGGGAACCGCTGGGCTAGAGTAACCAATCAGAACCTGTGTTGTTATGCAGAGGCACATCCAAAATTGCAGTGTTGTGAAGGCAGATCCAATGTCCACCACAAAGTCTTATGTTAATTTTCTATTTATTAAGCAGGTTAGCAAGGTTAAGTAGGGCCCTATGAAATCCGTTTTATTTTTTCTCAAATTCCGTTTTTATTTTTTTTTCATTTTCTGTGTTTTTCGGTTTTGAATTTTAGAGACTTCCGTTTTAAGCATTTTATGCAAATGTAAACCCAAGACAGTATATAAAGTAATGAAATATAGACAATTTATGCAATTATAACTGTAAACCTTAATGTTTTTATACTTTTAAACATATTGTGTACAACAAAACATTGTTTTTTTTTACTAACAAAAATGTAATAAATAACTAAGAAAAAAAATAATTCAAATAGGTAAAATCCAATTTAAAGTGCAAAAAAGAAAGAAATTGCAACAGCAGTAAAGTAATCGTTTTAGTTTGTTTAATATCTTCTGTTATCAGACAGTTTGTCACAACGTACCTGATATTTTTCAGGAATGTCATGTCAAACTGTGTCTGATAACAGAAAAAACTACATTCACTATGGCTTATGTAGATACTATGAAATCCAAAGCACTGAACACTGGTTGTGTGTATGAGTGTGTACCCGTGTGTTTTTTTTTCTTTAGGTGTTCCAGTTATTACAGACATCGCAGTTTAAATACATAATTGTCAGCTGCTTTGTGTTTAGCTCAGTGACTCTCGCCTTTTTACGTTTGTGCTTTTCATTCATTAATTGATCCTTGTTTGAAGACCACGGGGCAGACCAAGACACACTGAAGAGATTATATCTCTCAGCTGGCCTGGTGGAAGTGGCCGGGGGGAGGGAGGTCTGGGCCTCCCTGTTGAAGCTGCTGCCCCCGCGACCCGACTCCGGACCAAGCAGGAGTTAATGGATAGATGGAAGTAGTGCTGGGCAATATGACGATACATATCGTGGGGACGATATAAAAGTGTGTATCGTGCCTTTTCTCTTCTATCGTTTCTATCGATAGCCCATGGCTTATCTGTCAGTGTCTCCTCTGTTGTGGATGTTGGCATATCCGACCATTACTGTGTGTATTTTATAATCAATTGTTTTATGAAACAGGATATTCCACAACAAACTGTGAGGAAACGCTATCTTACCTCGGAAGTGGCTGCAAATTTTATTCACCTTTTACATGACATACCAGCAGATTTTTTACCCTCCTCTTGTGATTTTATGGTTGATAGTTTTAACAGTAAACTCAGCTCCACTCTTGATTCGATTGCTCCTCTTAAACTGAAAAAAATAGTCTCTTATCCAACACCTCCTTGGATTAATGAAGAAATCAAAAAACTGAAGAGAAACTGCAGAATAGTAGAGAGACGATGGAGGAAAAACAAACTTACCATCAACCACCACATCTACCATGAACAGTTGATCATCTATAATAAGGCAATAAAGCAATCAAGACAAGCCCATTTTTCAAAACTCATCAGTGACAACCGGAACAATCCCAAGATTCTTTTTTCAACAATTGATCATTTAATTAATCCAGTTTTTTTTTAACACAAATAATATTTCATCTAACACAAAGTGTGAGGAATTTGCAGCCCATTTTAATGCTAAAATTGATACCATAAGGTCAACCTTATCCCACTGTCAAACCTTGGATTTTAACACTCATGAACATCTCTTTGCAAGTGGGGAGACACTAGAGAAATTTGTCCTGGTTGATACTGACATGTTGGCAAAGGTAATTTCTCAACTGAAACCTTCGACCTGTGTTTTAGATCCTATCCCTACACCCTTTTTAAAATCAGTTTATGGCTTTTTAAACAAGGATTTGCTCAATATTATTAACTGTTCTCTTCAGACTGGTGTTTTCCCATCATCACTTAAAACTGCAATAGTCAAACCCCTTCTGAAGAGAAACAATCTAGATCCATCAGATCTGAATAATTACAGACCTGTATCTAATCTGCCATTTTTAAGTAAGATTTTAGAAAAGCTTGTTTTTAATCAGCTGAATGATTTTTTAAACTCTAATTATATTTTAGAGATATATCAATCTGGTTTTAGGGCCAAACACAGTACAGAGACGGCATTAACAAAAGTTGTGAATGACCTAAGGTGCAACATGGATATGAAGCAACTTTCTGTCCTTGTCTTGCTTGACCTAAGTGCAGCATTTGACACAGTTGACCACACAATTCTCCTGGACAGACTTCATACCATGATTGGCCTCTCTGGTACTGTTTTTAATTGGTTTAAATCATATCTTACTGGCAGAAAATGTTTTATAACATGAACGAATGCTCTTCAAAGAGCTATGAACTGAAGTGTGGTGTCCCCCAAGGCTCGATTCTAGGTCCAATTCTTTTTAATCTTTACATGCTGCCATTGGGGGACGTCATCAGGAGACACGGCATTAATGTCCATAGTTATGCTGATGACACACAGCTCTACATAGCCGTGTCTCCTAATGACACACGGCCAATAGATGCCCTTTTTAAATGTATTTTAGATATCAAGTTATGGATGGCAGGTAACTTCTTACAGCTCAACCAGGACAAAACAGAAGTACTTGTCATCGGTCCTGATGCACACAGAGAAAAACTTAATCTAAAACTCAAAACCTTAGCTTTTAATACGTCTGAGCAGGTAAAAAACCTTGGTGTTATTTTAGATACGAAATTAAATTTTAATGCTCAGATTAAAAGTATAGTTAGGAGTGGTTTTTATCATCTCAAGAACATTGCCAAAGTGCGGCCATTTTTGTCTCAAACCGACACAGAGACACTAATGCACGCTTTTATCACCTGTAGAATAGATTACTGTAACGCTCTTCTTTCTGGTCTCTCTAAAAAAAGCATTACTCCACTACAGCATCTTCAAAACTCTGCTGCACGAGTTTTGACAAGGACCAGAAAGAGAGCACACATCACACCAATTTTAAAAGCTCTGCACTGGTTACCTGTGTGCTTCAGAATCGATTTTAAGATCCTCTTAATGGTTTTTAAAGCTCTTAATGGTCTTGGTCCCAACTATTTATCTGATTTGCTTTTATCATATGTGCCCTCTAGAAATCTCAGGTCTTCAGGCAGTGGCCTTTTAATTACTCCAAAAGTTTTAACTAAAACATATGGCGAGGCCTCTTTTTACCATTATGGCCCACGTTTATGGAACAGCTTGCCTGAGGACCTGAGGAACTGTGAACATGTTTAAAAGCAAACTCAAGACCTACCTTTTTAGTCTAGCTTTTAACTAAATCTTACATATTTATTGTGTTTTTAGCCTAATTTTTATTTTATTATCTTAACTTCTTAGTCTGGGTCTTAACTGAATCTATTTTATTCATTGTATCTTTCACTATCTCTTAGACTAGTTTTAATTGAATTTTATTTATTTTATCTTATTTTATTTTTTATTCTATTTTTTTTTGACTAATTTTACATTGTAAGTTGGGCATTTAACTGAATTTTATCTATTTTATTATTTTACTTTTTAGATATTTACCAAATTTTAGGCAATATAGTTATCTTATCAAGTATCTTCTCTCAGGTGTTTCCCCATTTCAAAGTGTGAGATGGCGTTTCCTCACCATTCTTCCTCACAAATCTTAAATTCTATGTTTTTATATGTGTGTGTGTGTGTGTGTGTATGGGGGGGGGGGGGGGGGGGGGGTCATTTGTGTTTATTGTTTCCTGTATTGTTTTTATGTAAAGCACTTTGAGCTGCTCCTGTCTGCATGAAAAGTGCTCTATAAATAAAGTATGATTGATTGATTGATTGATATCGTTTCTAACTTAATTTTATCAATTATTACAGCAAATATGTAATTAAATAACCGGCAACGATAAATTTGATAGAATCATATCTACTTCTACAAAGTAGCCTTTTATGTTTGCACTTTTATTCATGGTTAATGCCTTAAACAGAGTTCTCTTCAACCCTGATGTTTACTTTAGACACTTTATATTGGTTTGCAAACTTTGCACTACAAGGTTACAGATTTCAGAAAGTTGAAAAATAATTTGTTTATTTTTTATAGCTGAACCTCAGTGCAAAAATGTGTTTTTCTCTCAGAAACTGTTGTGCACTTTAAAAAAAAATGTGAAAGCTACTGTACCTCTGTACCTACCTGTTTTTGCTGCACTAAAATGTATGTTTGTGACAGTTCAGCTAAATGTCCTTTCAAAATAAAGTTGAAAAGTAAGCAATGAAATTTTTGTCAAACTTTTCAGAGAATAACTGAAAACATACTTTATTATGGTATATCGTGATATATATCGTTATCGTGATATAAAATAGTCCATATCGTGATATATGATTTTTTCCATATCACCCAACACTAGATGGAAGTGATCCTCCCACATCTAATTTCGTGTCCATTCAATCGTGTGTTGGCAAAACTTTCAGAATTTTGAATCACCAGACACATAATAATGCTCTGCCCTGTACCTGGGAGTAAGCCGGTAGTTCCTTTGCTTCTTCGCCGGTTTCTCAGGTGGCTGCTTCAAGGTTTTTTTTGTTAATGAGGAAAGCGGGGGCAGGAGGGGGCAGAGAAGTGCGCAGTGTCCCCACCTTTCAGTGTCCCCACCTTTCAGTGACCCCACCTTTCAGTGACCCCTCTTGGAAGATTTTCTCGAAAGAAAAGTTTCTTTTAGTCTGGAAAAAAAAAAAAAACTTACGCAAATTGCCGTTCTGTTCTGTTATATTGCACATTTAAAGTGAATTCTGTTTTTAATCTCCAATTCCACGATTCCGTCCGCGATACCGTGATCACGGTTCCATCCTAGTTAAGCAACAGCATTCATTGGTTAAACATTGAAAATATAATCAATAATTCTAAAATCAAGCTGTGGCTTACGAACTGATTCATCTGCGTTGATCCAAGGATGATTGGGGGTAGGCAAATGGCCAGTTTGCGCTTTCCGAGGCTGCTGAGGAGCGAGGTGATTGTGCCAGCCAAAAGCCAGAGGAACTCGACTCCGGCTCCTCCTCCTGGCTAGCAGTGAGCTAGGATAAATCCAAAAAGGATCCAAATATATCCCTCAAGAATGGGAAATAATGGTTAATCCGTTCTGAGCGTCATCTTTCTTTGTTCTTGAATTAAGAATTAATCCTTTTGAATATTCCCTTTGATGTTGGTTAGCTCGGTCGCAAGTCAGTTCTGTTTACTCGACACCCAGACCTCCTCGACTCCTCAGCTTTTATGCTTCCTGCCTGGCGACTCCTTACTTGCTCCAGCCCACAAAGTCCTTGTCTGTTCAGGATTCACACGTCCTTATTGGTTTTGATACATGAGGGCCGTACAATACCACATTCACATAGCACTTCTGATTGGTCTTACAATGGCATGTGTAATAACATTTACATAGTCATATATGATTGGTCCACGTTCTTTCATAACCAAACGCACTCTGCATGAAGCCTCAAGGCTACCTGCCTCTGGCTCTCTCTCACTGTCACGTGCTAACAGCGGCTACTCAGCTGTGTGCATGCACACCCTTTACTGGCATTCAAGAGTTGTTCTCAATTATCCCGTCTAACCTTCCTCTCAGAAAAATTGTTACTTAATTATCAAAGGAATTGTTACTTAATTAACAACCCAAATTTATGCTTTAACCAAATCCATTCTAGGTTCATCATTAAAGAAATCAGTATTTCTATTGGTTTTAATACCTTACTAAATCAATAAATGTCATCCAACTCACCTGAATTTAGGTTGCTCCCCTCGAGACGTAGATTTCAGGTGCCAAGAATAAGAACGAACAGATTTAAAAAATCCTGGGTTCCGGTGGTCATTGGCCTTTTAAATAATGGATAGTTTTAACCCCCTTTTAAGACGCACTGCACTGTGGGCAACTAACTGAATTTTATCTCTGTTTTTATTATTTAATTGCCTTTTATTGTCTTGTTCTTGTCAGTGTCGTGCATGTATTGTTATGATCTTGCTGCTACTGCACTGCTAATTGCCCCCTGGGGACAATAAAGTTTTCTTGATCTTGATCAACTTTCGTATCGTCTTTTTATTAAAGGGGACTCATTTTATTTACATTCATTACGCTGCACCAGGGCCGGAGTGGGCCCTTTTCTCAGTCCGGGAATTTAATTCAAATTCAGGCCACTCTGATACGGAGGACAAATTTGAGTACATAGAAAAAGATAAAACAAAAAACAATTCTCTCACAATGCCTTTTATTTTATTTAGATTATGGCATACAATCATTCACACCCCTTTAACAATGTATAATTGAAATTCAAATAAAATAAAGATAATGATAAAGAAGTCCTTTCACAAATCAAAGTTCCTTTAAATAACTTCTGTTGTTCTTCTGTATGCCATATTTTCCATCATAAACGTCTATCTTGACTAACTGTCTTCCTCTACCTGGCCCTTCAGCAGTCCTGCCCTCATCTGGATCATCAGTGGTTCTGGCATCCTGCGCTGATGCTACAAACATTCCAGAACCATGAAATGGTTTGCCGCCTGTGGAAATGCACGATATAACGGCGAGATGAAATAGGCTACAGTTGCAGAGAAGATGAGGCATGTAGAACGTGCACACTCTCGAGTAGCCTATTTTATTATTAGGCCTATTATTATTAAGAATATTTTTTTTAAAAACACCTGCCCCCACGCCCACGAACCAAGCGCAATATTGGTATACAGCACTTCTAAATAATGCAGCCTAAATAGCACGTTTGACATGCATTTAATACCCTAACAAATATCCTGTTACACAACCTGTTTAATATGTCTAATTGCGTTAACCTGTGCACGTTGGTGCTAATACAGCCAGGCTACAAATAAAGCGTGATGAAGCGTTTGGCAACTCTGTTCATCAAAATGGTTAACTGGCATTTAAAGCAACAAGTTTTCGGTTCTTCTATGGAAATTTGAATGCACTTTAAGCATAGATAATCCTATACCTACATTGTGACATTTTTAAGTTGACAGTTGTGACAGTTGCAAACACTCACCACGTTATATGATAAAATTCACAACCAGGTCAATTATCCATCTCTCTTTCAGTAACCTACCAGCTTGTCTTGAGAAGATGTCAGTTAATTTGGCACATTTGGCCGCCGCCTCCTTTCTTTTTTTATTTTAGCCCTCTCCGTTCCGCCCAGCCTCTTTCTGTTTCGCGCCAGTGTGATTTAGAGTAAAGACGAGCCTTGGGCCAAACCACCTGAAACACGTGGGAGGGGTCGGGGGGAATTATGCTGTTTACATGGTAGTAGAACCACAGGTTTTCTAGGAAGGGGCTGTGGACCTATTTAATCCACTATGATGCAACGGGCGGTTGCAACTTAATTGATATTAATGCAAGAATAAGACAAAAGAAGTGACAAAAAAAATAGTTAAAATTAGTTGTCGCCGTGGTCCACATCGATGGTTTGGGCCGAGAAAGCTCCCGATCACTTTAATGTGCAGCCCGGCTTTGCGCTGCACACAGAGCTGGCTGCCATAGTTTACATTCCCCAATGGAACAGATAACACTCCAGCATTCAGTCACACTGCAAATTATTCTTCACAATTTTATCCTATTTCTCTTCGGAAAAGTTCTATTATTTTACAATTTAATCACATTTCTCTTCGAAATAATTCACCCTTCACGAATATTCCATACCTAATAGCTGAGATGATCCCAAAAATCCATGCCTCACTCAACATGGTTGTCCAAGATGTTACGGTGAAGATTTGTCATAGCCACCCCATTAGCCTGTCCCAAGCAAAGAAAGACAGGGTGCCATGTTCTTCCACGATCCTGTGCAGGGACATCAGGAGGCTAGTGGTGTTACTGCCAGTGGAGGAGCAGGATCTCATATAGGACATCAGACATATTACTGTGGTTACAAGAGTATGCAATGCACAACATATAAAAGACAAAAGGCATCAGAGATCAACTTGCTAAACCACAGCAACAGCATATGCCACTCATCCGTACCAGTCCATAGGCTAAATACCTACAGCTGTGGGCAAAGGAAGAAACCAAATAGCATAGCCTATTTCTATGGCCACCAGATGCCAAGCATCAAACTCCAGACAGCAAGAAGCCAGTAAAAGACTTCATGATACTAACTACACTGACTACAGGGTAAAACCCCAGTGGGCAGAAAAGCCAAAATCACCTTAGCTGGAATCATATCACCATATAACAATTCACAGTCAGAACTAGAGTCAGAGGAATATGAGAGTACAGCATGCCAATGAATGTTGGGGAAAGACTGAAGTACTAAAAAGGTTACAACAATGCATAAATAAAGCATTATTTATCCTCACAATCATCATATGCAGGCCAGCAACAACAAAACAAAACAAAAAAACACAATCAAAATAATACCAACTGGAGTACACACCCTCAATAACACAACACCAGGAGATCAGAGGTCAACCAGGCCAACATGTCAGAACCCTAAGAGGAGTCCCTGTCTCTCTGGATCCTCAAAAGAGCATTTAAATGTGACACCACATGAGTGACATTAGCACTAATGTACAGAATATAGTTACAACATGATATGAAAATGAAAAATACCACCCTGAGCAGCCAATAACTAATTCAAAACCAAAGTAGTCTGCAGCACAACATTATGCAAAGCCCTAAATTAAGAGAGTCTGGAAACCACAGCCGTGAGGTTCTCCAGGCCTAAGCCAACATGGTGAGCCAGGTAAACCGTACCCCACCAAGGGACAAGGCCCCAAATAACTTACCCCCCTCTGAAACACAGTCCATATGACCAGAGACAACACGTTAAGACACAGGTGGTAGAATAATAAAAGGGGAATTACTATGATGGTCACACAGGGAGCCATCAAAACCACCAACATGAGGAAATAGCTTTACTAGATAACATGTTCCTTGCTGGAGGTAAAAACTGAAAAACATGTGTACCACAAATACACACCTAACGACACAGACAACCCACCTTCATCTGAATGACAGAAAAGAACGTGAGGATTAACTGTAATGCCCAAATGATGTATCATAGTCAAAAGCTTAGGGATGTCCAAACTGAGATATCAGGAAGACCTATATGATGGAAACAGGTATCATATCATGTCACAAACACTGTGTCCCAGAAACCTACCACAGGATGTACACAACTGGTAAAAACAAAACAAGAGCTACATAAATCATGGGATTGATTATAAACAATGAAAAATAAACCTTCCCATTCTTAATTACCTCCGCCAAGGAGGTTATGTTTTTGCCAGAGTTTATCTGTCTGTCTGTCTGTGTACAAGATAACTCAAAAAGTTATGGATGGATTTTGATGAAATTTTCAGGAGTTGTCAGAAATGTGAAAAGGAAGAACTGATTTCATTTTGGGTGTGATCTGGAAGAAATCCTGGATTCTGGATTACTTTCATATCTTCGATAACATTGTGGTCAATTGGGCCGGAAATATCGTTTCTCAATATCTCCGTTAATTATTGCTCAAAACTCATGAAATTTGACTCAGGGATTGACAATGGGAACCTCTATCAAACTTCAAAGGCTAATCTGATCTGGAATGCGTATTTTATCACAATCTGTAAATTGCTATATGGGGGAACTGTTGCGCTTGGCGGAGATCTGCGCTCTACGAGTGCTTTTCTAGTTTTCTCTGTTTTACTGTTTTCACTACTGTCTCTGCTATGCTGTCCTCCTCTTACTTTGCTGTGTATGTTTTTATGTCCACTCTTGTGGACATGAAACTCTTGAGGGCTACTGAACATACATATATATGTTTATATATATATATATATATATATATATATATATATATATATATATATATATATATATATTCTCTTCTCGTCCTGCTCTCCAGCGAAGGCGGACGCTTTTCTGTGAGCTCCTGCCCCTCTATCTGATCCTCGCTGCTCTTTGTCCTGTCTGTGTGTTTTTTTGGAGCCTCACACGGATAAAATCTGAATATCTAAATCAACTATGGATCTGGTTAGCTGGTCTCTCAATGCAATTGATCAAATTTTTTCTACAAGAAGGGAATCTTTAGGTGAGCCTTCATGTCCAGAAGGCACAGAGCCAGCGGGGTACGTTCAAGATCCATGGAGGAAGTGGCGCTTGAGCTGCCAGGCTCCTCTGTTCATTGAGGACGCTGAAGATGTTTACATATTTGTATTTATGATCATCGGATTCCTGCTGTTTGGCGTTGGCGGATACCTGATGTATCGGAAAATTAAGCGCACGGATGCTGCTATTCCGGTCCTGATGTCCGTGTGCGTGGAGGTGAGTCGTGCTGAGTGCTGAGACTGTAAAAAGTGACGAGATGAATCGGAAACTGGACGTGATTCACGGCGTGAGCCACCGACAGCTTCAGATGCATGAACTCATGGGGAAAATGGATAACAACCTGGGGAAACTACATGCACTGCTTAGGGAGAATGGACACGAATAATTCGGACTTTTGGATTTCCCACGAGAGAGAACCAGCAAAGGACTCAAGGCAGGCAAAAATTCACTGTCAGTCTGACCGAAAACAATCTCTCTTATCTGAATCTGGCTCCCCTGAGCGGCCTTGGCCAAGGCCGAACTGTAAAAGAATCTCACAGAGGTCTTATCCGAAGTAGGCTCCCCCCCCACACCATCCCCCGCTCCATTGCCTTTCCCTGACTCTCAACGTCCTCGCTGGTTCCTGGTGTTCTCCCCCACGTGGAGCGGACTGATTGCACTGCGCGCCACCGGCTGCGTGCCATCGGGCGAGCGTGCACGGGCCGCTTGGCTGGGACCTTTTTCCTGATATGATGTCTTGTCTTGTATTAAGCTTGTTATGCCTGTGCTGAGGTTTTTTTTGTGAATCCCACAACATGTACCTCTGATCAAGGACATGTGGTGTGAGACACCTGTTTTTTATCCTCTCCCCCCCCATCCCCTATGTGGTCGTATTTTCTTCTGCTAAAATTGAAGCGCTCTTATAGCGCTGACCCAAGCACCGTTGACTCCTGTCCATATGTTGTGTTGTTTTTGTATGTTTATCTTGGACGGTGAACTGGGAAGTAAAATTCTGCTGTGTTGGGACGCTGGCTCAGTGGCGACAATAAATTTGATTCTGATTCTGATATATATATATATATATATATATATATATATATATATATATATATATATATATATATATATATATATATATGTATGTATATCAGGGCTGTCAAAGTTAACGCGTTAACGCGTGATTAACGCAAAATAATTTTAACGCAACTAATTTTTTTAACGCGGATTAATGCGAGCCTTAGCCTGGCCGTTGATGTACAACAGTAGAGAGGAGAGTAGGTTTATTGAGCCTCGGGCCCCGCCGTAGTTGTAGTCCTGTAGTCCTCCGTAGTCCTGTCAAAACAGGAAGCCATGCACTGACGTCGACGGCCATGCCGCAGACAGACACACGTAAACATACCTCCGTTAGCAGTAATTGGGATAAAAATGGATACAAAAGATACTATTTTGAATGGTAAGTTCAGCTTCAAAACCTTGCCTGATGGCTAACTCCACAAGATAAATGTTGTTTGTGTTTGCTGTCGATGTGAATTTAGTTACCACCGGAGTCCCGACTACTGAAATATCACTTGTCGGCTAATTAGTGCGCGGATGCAGAGAGCCCCCCCCCGTTTGAAGCAAATCACGAAAATATTTTGTATGAAGAACATAAGAGAAAATATTGAGTATATATATATATATATAAAATATATAATGGATTTTGGATTGTAGCAATAAATAAACATGCATTTGTTTTGCATAAGGCGAGCATTTGTGTACTCTCATATTAGGCAAGGCAACTTTATTTGTAGAACACAATTCGTACACAAGGCAATTCAAAGTGCTTTACAGATGCATAAAATCACAAGAAGGCAAATAGAATCATTCCATACTAGCATAAAAATAATCAATAATAAATAAAATTAATTAATAAAAAAATTAATTAATTAAATTTAAACTGAAGAGTGCAGATAAAATCCTTCCAGTCATCATCTTCACATCTAAACAGAACTGTTTTCAGTCTGGATCAGAACATTGTTAGAGTTCAGGTCTGTCTCACATCTGCTGGAAGACTGGTCCAGATTTTAGGAGCATAAAACTGAAATGCAGCTTCACCTTGTTTAGTCCTGACTCTGGACACCAGTAGGAGACCACTACCTGAGGTTCTCAGAGTCCAGGTTGGTTCATATGGATCTAACATGTCAGAGATGGACTTTGGGGCCATGAAGAGACTTGAACACAAGTAGAGCTGTTTTAAAGTCTATTCTCTGAGTGACAGGAAGCCAGAGACCTCAGGACTGGACTAATATGGTCATATTTCCTGGTTCTAGTCAGGACTCATATTAATAAGAGTAATACAACTTGAAAAAGATCTGTATAAGGTAGATTTGGAACAGATAAAAATATGCGATTAATTTGCGATTAATCATGATTAACTATTGACAGTCATGCGATTAATCTGATTAATTATTTTGAGAAATTGACAGCCCTAATATATATATATATATATATATATATTTCTATATATATATATATATATATATATATATATATATATATATATATATATATATATATATATATATATATATATATATACATATGTGTGTGCATATACACAGACGTGTCCAAAAAAAGATAATGTAGATAATGCACTTCTCTTTGTTTTTGCTTCTTTCACTAGCTCTCCTATTGCAGCTGGTGGTGTGACACCCTAACTCTTCTTGCCCGGCATGGCTTCGCCACTGTGGTTCATAGGGGTGTGTGTTTTCACTGTGGCCCAAATCTCTCCTTCTGGCCAAGGTAAGTGTCATTACATTGAGATAGCCTAATTTTGAGGGATTTGATTATTTTCGTGTAGCACATTGGAAGTTTTCATCTTGCTGTAAAGCACGTTTGTCTTTTGGTAAACAGACGACAAGTCATTCAGCACCACGGACAGTTGCGGTAGAGCAGCGGCATGCTAATCACATAAAACTTGAAGGCAATGCACAACTGTGCTGGATTTATCTTTGGATTTAATCTTGAGCAGCACACACCCTGCTATGTTCATATGTTACTATAGCTGATGTGAGCAACTGGATTATGGTAACAGTAACTGGATTTTCTCCAGTAACTCTGGTACATACACATTGACTTTACACTGAGCTTGTGTCTCACATTCTAAGCTGTACCCCACCAAGGAAACTTACTGAATCCTAAAACTTGCCATATTGTTTCCACCAGGCTAATGACAGTCAGTAGCATATGTGTCATACTTCCTACTGTCATGAAACACAAAAAAATGTGGCGTATTCTCACACCCCATCTCATCACATGCATGTGTCACAGCAGAGGTGTGATGTAATTTATGACAGCACTCACACTGTATCTTTTCAGTGTAAGGTTTCACACAAATGCATCTTAATACTGGTGTTAGATGCACTGATACCTTATGTTTTTTTTTTTTGTTTTTTTTTTAAATCTGTTTTATATTTATAGCAAGTACAGGTATGCGTTTGACTGAGGATGTCAGAGCAAAGTGCTTTATTAGCAGGGGAGTCATTTGTGCACGTCAACATCTAACCCACCAAACACTGGACGTCCATGGACGTATTTTTTAAGTCTAAATAAGTCTCTGTTTAGCCGTCCAGTCGTGCCCCACATTCAGCCCAAAAGAAGATGTTGAAAACTTGTCTTTGTTTAGGATTACTTTTTTCTTCTTTGAAAATAACACGACACAACTCCCACTGATTGTGAAGACATTTGTGTGAAGGGACAAAATGCAGAAGAATGTGGATGTGCTGAACCTTATAGAAGTTCCAGGCTGTGTTAACATTATTCTAGCAAGAAACTGAGGCAAAAGCTGGGCTACTAACCCAGTAGAGGAAACCACTACGTATACTTTGAGAAACTCATAGCAGAGCAGATTAAAGCCTCTCAACTTTGCAAACTGACCAAAACAATCAACTGAAGACGCCATCAACACAGCCCCCCACACTGCACTGTTTCCCATGGAGAGGCCAGAGAGCTATCCCACCAAGAAACGTTACGTTGAAAAGATAACTTTGTCAGGCATCTAGACCACGTTTTGATTTGCTTCAAAAGTGAAAGGTGAAACGCTGGTGAAAAGCCACGGAGGAAGACGTTGAAAAGATGTCTACAACATGACGTCTGAAAGTCATGAACTGACAACATGTGAGTTAATTAACAGCCCACCTGGGGATGTAATCAGGGCCACACCTCAATCACTCTGCTTCCTTTTCTGAAATCATGGGAAAGTCAAAAGAAATTGGCCAGGAAGCTGAAACTAGGGCACAAATGGATCCTCCAAATGGACAGTGACTCTAACCATACTTCCTACTTTGATACTCTAATACTCTAAGACTCTAATACTTCCTATTTTCCTACTCTAGTATTTCCATACTTCCAAAATGGTTAATAAGTGGCTTGAGGATAACTTGGAGTGATTATCAAAAAGCCCTGATCTTGATCCCACTGAAAATACAAGCTATATAACATAGAGGCATGGCATTGACCTATTACAAATGGAGTCATCCAGCTCAGTAGTTTAAGAAGAACTCAAAGTATTGGAACTTTTTTCCCACAAAGGTATGACATTTGGGCTACATCTCAACATTTCTAAAAAAAATCATCTTTTACTTTTGAACTTTTGCTCTCATGTCCTTTCACTTCTCTTTTCATTGCTGACCATGGCATTTTTTTTTTTAATATCTTGCAATTAAAAAATTCTTGCTGACCCTCATGTTATGTAGAGTGCCCTCTTTTAATTTAGCCAGAATCATATTTTCCCAATTATCAAATGTTTTTTTACCAGATATTGTAATATTACCAGATATTATCCTATTTTTCAAGAGAGCCTACTAAATTCTGATCCTCTTTTCTGTGAAAAAAAAACTACTTGTTGAAATTATATTCTCTATTTCTTCTTATTTTCTTGGCTCTTTGAATAAGTCCCACGTTACCTTCATCCTCTCATCTCTGTCTCACCTGTGCAGCTATGTCACGAGCCGCCATGCCGTTCGGGCTGCTGCGCAGGGAGCTGGCGTGCGAGGGTTACCCTATAGAGCTGCGTTGCCCAGGAAGTGACGTCGTGATGGTTGAGACCGCCAATTATGGACGTACTGATGACAAGATCTGTGACGCGGACCCCTTTCAGATGGAGAACACACAGTGTTACCTCCCTGATGCGCTAAAGATTATGTCCCAGAGGTGCGTACGTGCCCACTTAGACGTGTACATTTGCTTTATTGATTAAAATATGCAGCAAAGAACATACTTATATCATTGGTGAGCTTTTTGAACATGTGCAAGTGCTTTGGTAGCAGGTAAACCAATCAATAGAAGCATCGAGTGTTTTGTACACAGAGTGTGCTGCTGTACAACATACATGTTGATTGGAAGTAAATGTTACACTAAGCTGATGCTTGTAAGCGTCTTTTGCCTTCCCTTTCCTGTCAGTTAATTGCTCTCCTTCCTTTCTGTGTTGTCTCATTCCATCATCCCTCCATCTGAACTGTCGTTCAGATGTAACAACAGGACTCAGTGTGTGGTGGTTGCGGGGGTGGACGTCTTCCCGGACCCCTGCCCTGGAACATACAAGTATCTGGAGATCCAGTATGAGTGCGTCCCTTACAGTGAGTATGTGTTTATATACACACATGTATAGATACATTTACACAAACACACAAATACACACAAGTACATCTGATCCATTTATGTCAAAATGCACTTTTAGGTTTGATTATTGCTCCACCTTGTAACATCTGATGTTGGCTACTTTCCTGAGAAAAAGATGGATAGAAAAGAGATAGATGTGCTTTTTCCCTCAGGGAGAATGTGTGCATGTTGGAGGTTTTTGGATCACAGAAAAAAGATGGATGGAGAAGTTCAGAGAAAAAAGAATCTGTAGGGCATTTTCAAATTGTTACAAAATGTGACATGTGTGCAGGTGTGTCTGTGCAGGTGAGCGTATGCACGTGTGCGTGCATGCATGTGTGTTTTCCTTTCCAGACTCACACCACAGGAGTTGCTCTCTTTTCTCCACAGGAGGCCGACGGATAGAAGGACGGATCGGGAGGAGGTGGGGGGGGTGTGGGAGGGAGGGGGGGGGGGGTACAGGGGAAGGAAGGGGAGTATCTGGGGTCTTCTTCCTTTTATATAAACAATAATGCTTGTGGTTTGTGGTGAGAATGAGTTCCAAAATCTTTATCTGTGCAACTTTCTTTCTTTTTTCTGTCTTTCTTTTCTCTCTTTCTTTTCTTTCTTTCTTTCTCCTCTCTTGCTTGCTTTCTTGCATCTCTTCACTCCCCTTCTTTCACCCTCTGACTTTTCTTTCTTTCTCTCCCTCTTTTTTTTTCCTATGCTTGAGTAGAAGTGGACCAAAAAGGTAAAGACAATATATTGTAGCATCTTGATCTCTCCTTACCCCGATCTCTTTCTTTTCTCTCCTTCTCTTCCTCTGTCCTACCATTTCTCTCTTTCTCCAACCCTAGGACGTTGTTTCGTAGTCATGCTGGATGTTGCCCCTTTCCCCTTTTTCATTTCCTACTCTGTTTTTTTTTCCCACATTTTATCCATCTGTTGTTGTATCCAAAGCCGCCCTTTTATCCAGTTTTATCCAGGTTCTGCACCTTGCCTTTCTACTTCCTCTCTCTCTTCCTCTCTCTCTTCAGTTTCCTATCCCCTTTACCCCTCTCACTCCTGGTCAGTCTCTCTCTTTCTTATTTCTCTCCTTAAGTCTCTCTTTGTGCACGCAAATATGAACACAGCTGATCACACAAATATAAAAACAATCCTCCTTTAATGCTTTCTCCAGTCTTTTTCTTTTTAACACATAAACACCAGTTTTTCTTTCTTTCTTTCTTACTTTCTTCTTGTTGAGCCATTCTTTTCATGCTTATTTTCCCTTTTCTTTCCTTATAGGAAGAGCCCCTTATTTATCTTCATAGGAAAAAAAAGATGAAATGTGTGATTGTGTATCCGTCTGAGTGTGTGCTTACCAAGCACTGCTTACGTGTAGGTGTGCGTGTGTGTGTGCATGCCTATTTGCATGCCGGTGTGAGACTGTCCTGTATACATATGAGTCCATACAGTTATTGATATGTGCGTGGATCTGTTGTGCTCAGCAAAAACTAACCAGCCCTCTCATTTATTTTAAGGCAACATTTAGCCCCGCCTACTGCGCCCTGACTCTACCTCACACTCTTCTTCACTGTTTTTGCACTAACCCACTCACGACTCACAGACACACACACATACACACAGACATGCATATTCAAGCTCACCCATAAAGCACATGAACACACTCGTACACCTTTCATTGCAGTGTCCCTGTTGTTTCACTCACCACACACACACACACACCCACACACACACACACTAACTGTGTGTGATTTTCCTACTCGTCTCTTTTCTGTTACATGGCTCTCAACATCAGGACAGGCGTTTTAAATCCCTCTCTCTTTTTCTCCTTTTTCTTTTTTTTCTTAATCTCGCTGCACTGCCTTCATCTAATTCAATCCATTTTTCATGCATCGATCCATTTGCTCTTCACATCTGCTTCCATTTTCTTTCTGCTCCCTCCTCATCTCACTTCCTGCTCTTTTTGCTCTTTTCCTCTGTCTATTATTTTTCACATCCTGCTTTCTGCCCTCCCAAACACCCTTCTTTCAGTTTTCGTGTGTCCCGGCTCACTGCTCAGCATCCAGCCGGCCTCCTCGCTCCTGGAGGCGGAGCATCAGTCGGGGGCGTGGTGTAAGGACCCCCTGCAGGCTGGTGACAGGCTGTACGTCATGCCGTGGACGCCGTACAGGACAGAGGTGCTGTATGAGTATGCCTCCTGGGACGACTACCGGCAAAACAGAGTTACCACTACCTACAAGTGAGTGGATCTTTTATTCTAGATGTCAAAAAGATTTTTTTCTGAGGGAAGTTTCACATTCAGTGACATTTATCTAAAATGGAAACAGAGTAGCGTTTATTTTCTGAGTGACAGGTTTAAAGGTGGGGTAGGTGTTATTTGAAAAAACGGTTCCAGCAATCCAACTCAAGTGAGATTTTGAAAATATACACTCCCTCCCTCCTCCCAAAGGCTCCGCCTCCTCCTCTTCAGCTCACCCCTCGAAACCACGCCTTCACATGATTCATGATTCATGATTCATTCACATAGGCAGCCAATGAAAGTAATGATGATCACTATTTTGATTGGTCAGAGTTTTTCTCTGATTATATCCTCTAGACTGGACCAAAACGTTTCGTTTTTTTTGCAAACATTTTATTTTAGTGGGTGCAATGGGAATGTGAAAAGGTTTTCAGGCAATATTGTAAAAAGTGCTGCAAAAAAACCTACCCCACCTCTAAGTACCTGGAAACATTTTAACTTTGGGAAGAATTGTGTTTTCAGTAGTTGTTTTGGGTAAGTTTGTAAAATTCTGGGAAACGTCAAATTTAGAAACTCTCCTTGAGTATCACTGGGAAAATAGGGTTAATGGGAATAGACTGGAAAAATGCAACATTGCAGGAAGCTTAAATATATTTGAAGGAACATCTTTGAGCGTAACCTAATGACATAACATAAATATTTGATCTAAAGTTTATCTACAACCCAAATTCCGGAAAAGTTGGGATGTTTTTTAAAATTTGGATAAAATGAAAACTAAAAGACTTTCAAATCACATGAACCAATATTTCATTATATATACAAAACAAATGTTAAAAATTGTGACATTATAGACCTTTATCCACTAAATGAGCTCATTTCAAATTTGATGCCTGCCGCAGGTCTCAAAAAAGTTGGCATAAGGGCAACAAATGGCTAAAAATCTAAGAAATTTTAAAAAGATTCAGCTGGGAGAACATCTAGCAACTATTTAAAATGATTTGTTAACACCTTTATTGAATGTTCGTGGTCTTCAGGCCCTCAGATGACACTGCATCACTCATCGGCATGATTGTGTCAATGGCATCACTAAATGTGCCCAGGGATACTTCCAGAAACCACCGTTGGTAAACACAATTGGCCGTAGCATCTGCAGATGTCAACAAAAGCTCTATCATGCAAAAAGGAAGTCATATATGAACATGGTCCAGAAGCACCGTTGTGCTCTATGGGTTAGGACTCATTTAACATGTAGTGTTGGAAAATTAAATGAATTAAATTAAATTAAATGAAAAAGACATCAAAGATGACGACAAACTCTTCAGCAGCTGGAAATCATCAGGCAAGAATGGGACCAAATTCCAACTCTAAAACTCTAGAAACTCAAAACCTCCATGCCCAGACGTCTTCAAACTGCTTTGAAAAGAAGAGATGACACTACACTGATAAACATGTCCCAACTATTTAGAGACCTGTAGCAGGAATCAGATTTGAAATGAGCTCATTTTGTGTATAAATTGTAAAATATTTCAGTTCAAAGTTATGTTATGCTGAGACACCACTCAGCAGATCATGTTGGCGTCCCCCTGCAGCGTAGGCCTATAGCAGCATAGCTATGATGAACCTGTGATTAAGACGAGCTACTCTAGTCTGAGCTCCTATAACTATGGCTATAACTATTAGAACCTACATATTAAAGTTTAGACTAACTGTAGGCTTTACTGAACAGAAATGTTTTCACTTTAGTCAGCCTCTTTAACCCAAACTGGTAGCTGGTTCCAGAATAAAAGTTCCTGGTAGCAGAAGGGCTGTTAGCTATGTTCTGTTGTGAACAATATATTGGCTTGTGATTTGAAAGTCTTCAGTTTTCATTTTATTCAAATGTAAAAAAAAAAAAACATCCCAACTTTTCTGGAATTTGGGTTGTAACTAATGCAAAATGTGTTTATACAGTAGTACCTAGCTTGCCAACACCATTTACCAGTGGCGAACCGTGAGCACTACAGCTGGGCCTTCACCTCGGCCCTCACTGCCGAGAAGAGAAATCATCACGGAAAAAAGAAACAGTACGATGAATTCAAAGCGTTTAACAACTGCAATCCTTGAATTAACGATGACAAGGATGTAAACAAATAGACCATAACATAACATTCTCTGCAACAAGAAACTTTCTCAACAGTAATTTCATAAAACTGGAGACTATTTAGGCAACATTAAATAAACATAAGCCAAAATCTGGAAATATAAAATGAGGTCACCCAGAACGTCACCCCATAACACTGCTGACACCGACATCGACACCGATGCTCATTTCTTCGCCACAGACAGCGCTATAACACGGCGCACAACAAGCCATACACACATTGATAAATAAATTTATGAGCATCCTCAAACTAAACAACTTCAAATGCACAATATAGCAAAAGTTACACAAAGCTGGTAATACAAAGATTTTTTTAAGTTCGATTGAAATGCAAATACCTCTTCATGCGCAATAAGGCATGGCACAATGAATACTGATGTCAAAAGTCACAATTTTCATAGATTCCACTACACCTTCTGTGTGTGTGGGGGGGGGGGGGACCCTTCTAAAAAACAAAAGTACAACCACACACTGCTGATAAGTTTGATAAGTTTACATATTGAATTAAAGGCAAAGGAATTAAAGGCACAAATTCCACTGGAAATTTTACAGACAACCTCCGCAATAAATACAAATAACTGAATGTCCACTTGGCCCGATTTAATCACTCAAAATAATAATCAAGGTGGCTTGTAACATAGGCCTACCTTACATGAAAATGAAATCCATTCATCTGTCTTTCTTTGTGAAGTGGGGGATGGCAGCGTCATAAAGTTTGTCCTTTGAATTGAGCTCCAAAAGAATCTACCTGCTGTTTGGACTTCATGAAGGCCTACGATCTTTTTTTTTTTGTCCCGCCCCCTTAAAAACAAATCGTGATTGGTCAATTTTCCCATCACTCTCCAAACCAAAACACATAGCTTGGCCTTCCCCGGGATTCATGAAGTCCTAACCAATTAATGAGCCAGCTAACCGGACATTGATGAAGACAGACGATTCTGATTGGATAACATGTTTCAGGACAGTAACCCTTTCATTGCTGATGTGAACTTGACAGTAAACTTAACTTTTGAACATAAATGAGAGAAAATGTATTAAATATATTGTATTAAATTAAATTAAATTAAATGATATATATATATATATATATATATAATCTATGTATAATTTGATACTCATATTTTTTGATTTTTTAAGGCCTTCTCTGAAGGCGTAGAAGGCCCTGAGGGTTCCCCTCTGCCATTTACAAAAAGACACTACTAGTGCACAATTTTGCCAAAATTTAGCATCCAATCTGCAGTATTAAAGAAAAAAAGGATACATTTTACTTCAGGAAAAATTCCTAGTTTGCAGCTAACCAGTCTACCTTGTATATTGTAATTTTCCAAACTGAAATTAATACAACCTTTCCAAAGAAAAGATCACATGACCTATTTTTAGATGATTTCTTTCCTAGGTTGCCTAGTCGTGTGGATGGTACAGGCTTCGTGGTGTACGACGGTGCTGTATTTTATAATAAGGAGCGAACGCGCAACCTGGTCAAGTATGACTTGCGCACACGCATCAAAAGTGGTGAGGCAGTGGTTGTCAACGCCAACTACCACGACACCTCACCTTACCGTTGGGGAGGGAAGTCGGATATTGATCTGGCAGTGGATGAGAACGGTCTTTGGGTTATCTACTCCACTGAAGCCAATAATGGACGCATTGTGGTTAGCCAGGTAAAACAAATTAAACCAGATCTGTGATTGAAAACAAAAAAAGAAAGGAAGGAGATGTCATCTACTCTATGCTGCCCATGTTTTGCAGGTGAACCCATACACCCTCCGCTTTGAAGGCACATGGGCCACGGGATTTGACAAGCGTGGGGCGAGCAATGCTTTCATGGCCTGTGGTGTACTCTATGTCGTGCGCTCCGTCTTCCAGGATGATGAGGGCCAGGCGGACAGCCGGGCCAGCAGCAACATGGTGGTTTATGCCTACGACACCAGTCGTGGACAAGAGCTGCCTGTTCAGATCCCATTCCCCAACCCTTACCAGTACATCTCCTCTATAGATTACAATCCCAGAGACAACCAGTTATATGTTTGGAATAACTACTACATGCTGAGATACCCTCTACAGTTTACTCCACCACCACCTACTAAAGGTCTGAAAATGAACCACTATGGAATTGGACAAGTAAAAATGACCCAGAAAATCACCAGTATTATTTTCCCTCCAGGTCCCCTCTCCTCATTGATGACAACTGTTCGCTCCTACACTGCAACTGTTCCTCTGACCCCAGTGCGACCATCAGCCTCACACCCGATTGGTGTGATCAACAGGGGGCCCTTTGATCAGCGGCCAATCACAGCCATGGTTCCACTGACCCCACGCCCTCCTCTACGTGTCCCCTTGGCCCCTGGTGGACCTGGTCAGGTGGCCGGATGTGAGGGCAGGGTGGCACGAGGCGTTCAATGGCCTCCTACATTAAAAGGAGAGACAGTGGAGAGGCCCTGTCCTAAAGGGTCTCTGGGTAGGTGTGCCAGTGTCTATGGTACTCGTGTATCTTATTTCTCTTTGAAATGAAGTCAGATGTCCTCTCTGTGAACTCTATCCATCTATGAGACAGAAAAAAAATAGAGAGGGGTTCCAGTGTGTAGCAATGCTGGATTTGGCAATTCGTCCTCTCGCTGTGCAGCTGTCTTGCTCAGACTAGCCATGCTCTGAGGAGAAGCTGTTGTGCAGATCAGCAGCGGAATATGTCACTGCCAGACCGGGGGCGGGGCACATGACCGGGCCGGGGGCGGGGCACATGACCAGGCCGGGGGCGGGGCACATGACCGGGCCCTTTAAACTGAATAAAGCTTGTGATTACATAGTTTTACAACATACACATGCCTGCAACAACAGGGCTTACAAGCATTACTACATTTGACACATAGCTCAAAGCATTTGATATTAAGAGTTCAACACCAAGAAGAGCGACCATGAAATCAATCAAACCTGTAGTATTATGGCATAATATATTGTCTAAAATGTATTCGGCGGTATGCAGTTGTGACGTCACGCGGGAGACGCACAAGTTATTGTTGTAGTAGCTACTGGCATTCATTTATTCATTCATTCTGTTCGGTACAAAGTGCTGATTTCCCCTGATGTGTTTCCATTGCTGTTAATAAATACCAACTCTGAGCACATCGGTGTACGAGCCTTTTTGCAAGAGTAACACGACAAAACAGACATGAAGTCTAACAAACCATGAGAACAACAAAAAATTTAGACTACCTGGTCCCTAATAATAAGGTTAGGCTACCTGGCCCCTAATAGTAACGTTAGGCTACCTGGCCCCTAATAATAACATTAGGCTACCTGGCCCCCTATAATAACATTAGGCTACCTGGGCCCTAATAATAACGTTAGGCTACCTGGCCCCTAATAGTAACATTAGGCTACCTGGCCCCTAATAATAACGCTAGGCTACCTGGCCCCTAATAATAACGTTAGGCTACCTGGCCCCTAATAATAACGTTAGGCTACCTGGCCCCTAATAATAACGTTAGGCTACCTGGCCCCTAATAGTAACGTTAGGCTACCTGGCCCCTAATAATAACATTAGTCTACCTGGTCCCTAATAATAACGTTAGGCTACCTGGTCCCTAATAATAACGTTAGGCTACCTGGTCCCTAATAATAACATTAGGCTACCTGGCCCCTAATAATAACATTAGGCTACCTGGCCCTAATAATAACGTTAGGCTACCTGGCCCCTAATAGTAACATTAGGCCACCTGGCCCCTAATAATAACGCTAGGCTACCTGGCCCCTAATAATAACGTTAGGCTACCTGGCCCCTAATAATAAAGTTAGGCTACCTGGTCCATAATAATAATGTTAGGCTACCTGGCCCCTAATAACAACATTAGGCTACCTGGCACCTAATAATAACGTTAGGCTACCTGGCCCCTAATAATAACGTTAGGCTACCTGGCCCCTAATAGTAACAAGGCTACCTGGCCCCTAATAATAATGTTAGGTTACCTGGCCCCTAATAGTAACGTTAGGCTACCTGGCCCCTAATAATAACGTTAGGCTACCTGGCCCCTAATAATAACGTTAGGCTACCTGCCCCCTAATAATAACGCTAGGCTACCTGGCCCCTAATAATAACATTAGGCTACCTGGCCCCTAATAGTAACATAAGGCTACCTGGCCCCTAATAATAATGTTAGGCTACCTGGCCCCTAATAGTAACGTTAGGCTACCTGACGCTTAATAATAACGTTAGGCTACCTGGCCCCTAATAATAACATTAGGCTACCTGGCCCCTAATAGTAACGTTAGGCTACCTGGCCCCTAATAATAACGTTTAGCAGTCGGGCTACTCTGATAACAACCACATCAACAGTTTACAACTAACTGTAAGAAACCTTAAAATACAATATGACATAACAAACAAGTGAAATTGCAAAGTTTGACAAAAACACAATGAAGCAAAAAATATCACATGACATGCGGAAAATTCAAGAAGACATATGATATCACCCTCTTCCAAATACAAATAAGTTACTGGTTAGCTTACTGTTAATTACTGTTTGAATAAGCTAGGCTAAAGCGCAGTAAATATGTCATGTGCACTTTCCTGTTTTCTTTTTTCTTCATCTTCTTGTTTTTTTTTTTTTCTTTTAGCGTATGCTAATAGATACGCTCGCTTCATTTTGAGTTTGAAGTACTGAAGAAAGCCGCCCGCGTGCAGTCGGGGCCCCATTAGGGCGGTTCCAAACGTGTCGCTGCAGTGTCAATGGAGGTTTCAGGTTATGTCATTGATATGGATCGATATTGGCCGTGTCTCGGGGGTTCCTTTAAACACGAGGCAGTGACAGCTAGTGGGGGCCCTATGTGGGGGGTTTTCAACATATCGTCGTTACAGTGTCTAAAGCAGTTCAGTCATTTGTCATTGACAAAAGGACCAACGTGAGCGCTGTCCTGGGGCCCCTTCCAGCTCGGGGCCCTAGGCAATTGCCTAGTATGCCTAAAGCCGGGCATACACTGTGCAACTTTCAGCTCGTTTTGATCCGATTTTCCAGTCGTGCGAGTATTTTTTGGATCAGGCCGAATTTCGACCCTATCGTGGGTCGTGCTTCGTGCAGTATACGTGGGGTAACGACGAGCGATTAAGACCTCCCAACGAGCTCCCGATCACAAGTCGTGTGCTCGCAAGAAAATCAAACTTGTTTGAAATCCTGGTCGCTCCTCGTGAAGGTATCGCACAGTAGAAGCAGTCAGGTCGCATCAGAGCATCGGGCCGTACAGTGTGAGAGCATTACTCATGGGCTGCGAACTTTTGAACTCAGCGATCTAGTCGTGCAGTTGATAGGGCTGAATCAAACGATTTAAAATATCGCACAGTGTATGCCCGGCTTAACCCGTTGCGGCATCTCTGCTACCCTGCACCTCTGTTGAATAGTGACTGATGATGATGCTGATGGACAGCTGTTGATGACGATTTTATCCAAAATACATTTGCAGATCTTACCAGCGATCTACTTGTAAATTTACACATTGTAAAGTTAACTGTGAGTGTGAACATGAAGCCAGCCATGCAGCACAACATTTAATTCACTGTGTTGAATAAACCTACATGACCAAAGTCAGTCTTACATTTTTTTGATCAACCATGACTCATTCTGGCTGTACCGTACCGTCTTCTTCCGCTTATCCGAGGTCGGGTCGCGGGGGCATCAGCCGGAGTAAGGAAGCCCAGACCCCCCTCTCCCCGGCCACTTCTTCCAGCTCCTCTGGGGGGATCCCGAGGTGTTCCCAGGCCAGCCGAGAGACATAGTCCCTCCAGCGTGTCCTGGGTCTTCCCCGGGGTCTCTTCCCAGTGGGACGTGCCCGGAACACCTCACCAGGGAGGCGTCCAGGAGGCATCCTAACCAGATGGCCGAGCCACCTCATCTGGCTCCTCTCGATGCGGAGGAGCAGCGGTTCTACTCTGAGCCCCTCCCGGATGACTGAGCTTCTCACCCTATCTCTAAGGGAGAGTTCGGCCACCCTGCAAAGGAAGCTCATTTCAGCCGCTTGTATCCGGGATCTTGTTCTTTCGGTCACTACCCAAAGCTCATGGCCATAGGTGAGGGTAGGAACGTAGATCGACCAGTAAATCGAGGGCTTCGCCTTCCGACTCAGCTCTCTCTTCACCACAACAGACCGGCGCAGCACCCGCATCACTGCAGATGCCGCACCGATCCGTCTGTCGATCTCCCGCTCCATCCTTCCCTCACTCATGAACAAGATCCCGAGATACTTAAACTCCTCCACTTGGGGAAGGACCTCATCCCCAACCTGGAGAGGGCACTCCACCCTTTTCCGGCTGAGGACCATGGTCTCGGATTTGGCTTTTCCGGCTGAGGACCATGGTCTCGGATTTGGAGGTGCTGATTCTCATCCCAGCCGCTTCACAACCGGCTGTGAATCGCTCCAGCGAGAGTTGTAGATCACGGCTCGATGAGGCCAACAGAACCACATCATCTGCAAATAGCAGAGACCCAATCCTGAGGCCACCGAACCGGATCCCCTCAACACTTCGACTGCGCCTAGAAATTCTGTCCATAAAAGTAATGAACAGAATCTGTGACAAAGGGCAGCCTTGGCGGAGTCCAACCCTCACTGGAAACGAATCCGACTTACTGCCGGCAATGCGGACCAAACTCTGGCACCGGTCGTACAGGGACCGGACAGCCCGTACAAGGGAGTCCGGCACCCCATACTCCCGAAGCACCCCCCACAGGAATCCCCGGGGAACACGGTCAAACGCCTTCTCCAAGTCCACAAAACACATGTAGACTGGTTGGGCGAACTCCCATGCCCCCTCCAAGACCCTGAAGAGGGTGTAGAGCTGGTCCACCGTTCCACGGCCGGGACGAAAACCACACTGCTCCTCCTCAATCCGAGATTCAACTATCCGACGGACCCTCCTCTCCAGGACCCCTGAATAGACCTTTCCAGGGAGGCTGAGGAGTGTGATCCCCCTGTAGTTGGAACACACCCTCCGGTCCCCCTTTTTAAAGAGGGGGACCACCACCCCAGTCTGCCAATCCAGCGGTACTGTCCCCGACGTCCACGCGATGCTGCAAAGCCGTGTCAACCAAGACAGCCCCTCAGCATCCAGAGCCTTGAGGAACTCCGGGCAGATCTCATCCACACCCGGGGCCCTGCCACCGAGGAGCTTTTTGACCACCTCTGCAACCTCAGCCCCAGAGATAGGTCCGCTCCTGAGTTCCCAGACTTGAGGAGGAGGTCTTCGAAGTATTCCCTCCACCGATCCACAACGTCCCGAGTCAAGGTCAACAGCTCCCCATCCCCACTGTATACAGTGTTGATGGAGTACTGCTTCCCCCTCCTGAGATGCCGGATGGTGACCAGAATTTCTTCGAAGCCGTTCGGAAGTCGTTCTCCATGGCCTCTCCAAACTCCTCCCACGTCCGAGTTTTTGCCTCAGCAACCGCCGAAGCCGCTCCCGCTTAGCCTGCCGATACCTGTCAGCTGCCTCCGGAGTCCCACATGCCAAAAAGGCCTTATAGGACTCCTTCTTCAGCTTGACGGCATCCCTCACTGCTGGTGTCCACCAACGAGTTCTGGGATTGCCACCGTGACAGGCACCAACAACCTCACGGCCACAGCTCCGGTCGGCCGCCTCAACAATAGAGGCCCTGAACATAGCCCACTCGGACTCAATGTCCCCTGCTTCACTCGGAACGTGGTCGAAGTTCTGCCGGAGGTGTGAGTTAAAGCTCCTTCTGACAGGAGACTCTGCCAGACGTTCCCAGCAGACCCTCACAACACGTTTGGGCCTGCCAGGTCTGACCGGCATCCTCCCCCAACATCTGAGCCAACCCACCACCAGGTAGTGATCAGTTGACAGCTCCGCCCCTCTCTTCGCCCGAGTGTCCAAGACATGCGGCTGCTGGCTGGACATGCTGGCTGGAGAAACCTATATGTAACCTCGTACGTAACGCATCACATCTTTCGAAGGAGTTGTTGTATACAGTAACGCGCAAGGCGTAACTAACACTTGGGGAGAGGCCTGTTTCTTTGTCTTTCGGATTCTGCACCCCCAGCCCCCCCTGAAGCTCCGCCCTTGATAAAGATTATGAAGATAATCCAGTGCTGCATTTTGCCTCTTGCTAATCCTGTCAAATCATTTGGACATAAAGCACAGAGGTGATTTAACTGTGTTATTGTACTCTATATCATCTTTGTATCTGTGAAAAAGTGTGTTTCTTGACTGTGAAATAAATGTTATTTTTGTTTCGAATTTTTGAAATTTCTTAAAAAATTGAATTTTAATGAATTCATGTAACAATTTAGCAGATCACTGACTCTATTGGACTAAATTTATAGTGAATACTTGGCTGCTGCAGTAAACTTCTTTAACACATTCTTTTGTTTTTGTGGTGTTTGCAGCAAAGTTTAGTTTCCAGCCTACAAGAAGGATCTCTATAAAAGTTGCTGAGGTCTTTACACACAATGCACTTTTCCAGATCATCTTTTGTCTTTCTGCCTTTACTTTCTGGCTGGTGGCACAGGTCCATAAAAACTCACTCATTTCTCCGGATTCGGAGAGAGTTTCAGGTTCAACTAAAACTGAGACACTTTTAATCCATAATATACCAAATACAAATTCCCTCTATTTTAATGATTGTTTCTGGTGTGGCTTATTATTTTAGGAGTTTATTTATTTTAAGAAACACCAAACTGTGCAGTGCTTTCAGTTTGTTTTATCCACCTTACAATGGCAATAAAGACTTTCTATTCTATTCTATTCATCCCTGTGTATGAGACAGCTATAGACAGCTAAAGTCAAATATTATTTGTTTTTTAACCACATGGAAGGGAACAAGATGGACAGCAAAATAAATACACAGAGAATAAAGTGTCAGACCACCTTAAGTCCTATCCAACTCCAGCTGTCCTTTCTATTTTTAATATTCTGCGGCACCCTTTCTGTCTGTAAAGGTATAGCCTCCTACCGATGCATGTCGTCTCCTGTGGGGTGGCACTCCAGAGGGCCGGACCTGTCCAACTGCACCTCTCCCTGGGTCAGCCAGATCGCCCAGAAGGTCAGTCTGACACACAACCACAACTATACATACAAACACCCTAAAGCCAGTCAGCAAACAGCACTTACCTAAA
This sequence comes from Hirundichthys speculiger, assembly GCA_018398805.1. Taxonomy (NCBI): domain Eukaryota; kingdom Metazoa; phylum Chordata; class Actinopteri; order Beloniformes; family Exocoetidae; genus Hirundichthys; species Hirundichthys speculiger. Next base: position 238,829 of record JAGFBZ010000307.1, on the reverse strand, counting down.
CGTCAGAATATTTGACGTTACATCGTCCCCTGACTCACTCTAGATTAAAAGTGGAGAGAACGCAGCCAACATTGCCGGGGAGCTGGTCAACCTGACCCGGGGGCGGATCTATGCTGGTGATGTCAGCATGTCCGTCAAGCTAATTGAACAGCTGCTAGACATACTAGACTCTCAGCTCCAGGCCTTGAGACCGGCCAATAAGGAGCCGGCAGCACGCAATTACAACAAGGTAAACTGTTTCTGTGTGGATGTGTGTATTATCATTATATATGACGTTTCTTTATTTCTTATCATAGATTTCTTTTTTTTTTCTTATTAGCTGCAGAAGAGAGAACGCACATGCAAAGCGTATGTTCAGGTAAGACAGAGATAGTCAGACGGACGGACACATACATAGACAGATAACGCTCTGTGTTTGTTTCTGTCGACGTCAGGCGGTTGTTCAGGCGGTTGATAACCTGCTGGGGCCTGAAGCTCTGGTATCCTGGGCCGATCTGAGCAGCGTTGACCAGTCCCACTCTGCGTCGCTGCTGTTAGATGCAGTGGAGAAAGGAGCATTTCTTTTAGCGAACAATCTCTATGAAGGCCGTTTCAGCGACAGAGCACCAAATATTGGTATGTAAGCGCTTGCTTTCTGTTTTTTGTTGTGCACATTGCACAAATTGCCAAGTCAATGAAACGTTCTTTTTCTTTCTTTTTCTTGCACAGATCTAGAGGTTTATGTTCTGAATACAGAGGCAGATATGCAGGACTTAACGTTCCCTCACTCCTACGACAGCGACAGCATCCTGCAGATATCAGCACTGGCTCTGCAGCAATACAGCAACAACGGTCAGTGGCACTAAAAAAACAAACATTCTCTACAAATGAATTAATATGGCAATATGGCATCAGAGGAGTTGCAGGAAGTTGAATAAAAAGTTATCTTACAGAAAGGGTCCAATGTGTGAAAATGGGTAATCACACATTTGAATATCTTGGCGTTGCTTGTGGTGTCCCCCAGGGGACAGTGTTGGGCCCCAAATTGTTTAACATGTATATCAATGACATTTTTAATGTATCCAAATCACTAAAATTAATATTATTTGCTGATGACACAAACATTTTCTATAGCAGCGACAACTATAATGAACTTATAAATACAGTAAATGACGTACTAAGTGAAATAAAAAAATGGATGGACAGAAACAAATTATCATTAAATTTGAATAAAACAAAAGCAATGATATTTGGCAATTATAAGACCAACTCTAATTTACAAATAAGCATAGATGCTGCCCAAATTGGAAATGTAGCTGAGAACAAATTTTTAGGAGTAATAATAGATAGTAAATTAACATGGAAAGCTCACATCAGACATATAAAAACAAACATTTCAAAAGCCTCTCTATTATGAATAATGTAAAGCAATTTCTTGATCATAATGCACTTCGTACATTGTACTGCTACTTAGTTCTCCCATACTTAACGTATTGTGTTGAAGTCTGGGGCAACAATTATCAAAATTCAAGAGTGTGAATTTAGAGTGTGCTCATAACCTTAGAGGCTTGGCCAAATTTACGTTATCAAAAGTCAGAACTACCCGGAAAATGTTTTGTGTGTCGGTATGTGGTGAGAAATTATGGAACGGTCTGGACGTCAAACTCAAGCAACGGCAAAATATCCATAAGTTTAAGTCCCTTTTTTAGACAGAGGTTCTGGGATCAGTACGGAGTAATTGGGACTCAACAGTAAAGTCATCTTAAATTCATGGCTATGTATTACTATTGTTGGTGTGTTATCACGTATGTTTGTTTCTTTGTTTTTTTTCAATTTTAAATCAAATTGGCAGGAAGCAGCTATGTAATTTATGTTAACTTGGAAGAAAGGGGTGGGATTAAATACGTTTTCGTCCTCCCACTCCTTTTTGAGCAGATACAATGACTTGTATTAATTGTAATTTTAACTTATTGTCTTGTTTTTTTTTTTTGTTGGCATTTAAATTTATCTGCTCAAACAAATAAAAAATGAAATGAATATGAGATATGTTGCTGATAAACCATCAACAAGACGGCTTTACTACCATGCAATAAAGTTCCATACATTAAACGTGTGACAGAAGAGTTGAAGGTTAAAGTCATCTTCTCGTCTGTGGTTCCCCCTGCAGGCCAGGTGAAGCTGGTGCTCACCCTCTTTAAGAACCTGGGCTCTTTCCTGACCACCCAGAACTCAACCTTGCAGCTTGGACTGGGTCTGGGTCAGGGGTCAGAGGTCAGGCGTAGGAGCCTCGTGGTTAACTCTCACATCATCTCTGCATCAGTACACAGAGGATCCAACAGAGTGTACCTCACCGAGCCGGTGATCTTTACTCTCAGACACCTCCAGGTCTGTCTCAAATCTATTCAGTTTAGAGAGAGAGTAAATTCAGTTTAAGATGCATAATCTGGAGTGACGTATCCTTTAAAGCCACTCGTTTGGTGTGTTTTCCTTCATATCTACAGCTGGAGGATCACTCTGGTCCCAACTGCTCTTTCTGGAACGCTTCAGGAGCGTCTGGAAGTGGCAGGTGGTCCACACAGGGCTGCCGCCTGCTGCACACTAACAACACACACACCACCTGCGCCTGCAACCACCTGTCCAGCTACGCTGTCCTCATGACATACCAGCAACCCGCTGTAAGTCAGTTATACCAATTTACACATAGTAGCATTTAACTGGTATTCACAGCAGACATCAACATTAACCAGTCTGTCATATTGTCCTTTCAGACCATATGACTCTGTAGCCTCTATTTTATGTCTGAAATTCCAATATATCTAATTTAACAAATATTGCACACTTTTGTGGCTATTCTAGGTTTTTAAAGCATTGTCATAAGAGTTTTGGAATTCCAGATGTTATCTCTCGTACCACCGTGACCCCAAAATGACTAAAAATCAAACACAGAGAGAGCGATAAATCAAACAAAGGTTTATCTGACAGAAAATTAAATAAAATTTTCTTTGTAATGTATGCTTTGCTGGCTATTTACATAAACACACAGGGACACATACCTCAGGATGAATCCAGAAATGCCAGTAGTCATAAACCTGCATGAGCACATGCTTCTGAAGTTACAGTATAAGACCTCTCTATGAATAAACCTTTCACTCTTTCTATTTTTCTGTTAGTTTGGAGACGGTATAGAAGAGCTTTTGGTGTACGTGGTTTCCTGGGTCGGCATCTCTGTTGCACTGGTCTGCTTGGCTACCTGCCTTTTCACCCTCTGCTGCCAGGGGGCGCCCTGGCATTCAGATCACAGCACCATCCACTGCAACCTGTGGGCCAGCCTGCTCATCACAGAACTGCTTTTCCTCATCGGTGCCAACAAGACAAAACACACCGTTAGTATTTTCAGAACTATATTAGAACAAATTCAAAGCATTTCATAGAGTAAACATGCATGTTTATAGCAGTATGTGTTGATTGAAATAATTTCTGCTAATGCTGATCTGGGTCTTTTTTCAGAAGGTGGGTTATATGCAAACATTGCTTATGTTGAACCCATACTGAGGGAAGTGAGGTAACTTGAACCTGAGAAAGAGGGTTAACTCAAACCCATTTCAGAAGCTGAACTTATACTCATTATCAGTTACTGTGGTAATTTGCTGTGTGAACTTAGCCTGGTTAAGAGTTCCTCTCTGTCTCTTCCCTTTCATAAACACATCTTAATTATGTTTTGATACTTCAATATTAACTGTTTTCAAGTTCCTTTTTCACCAGCAGGATTTCACCTGCATTAAAAGTTAATCTTAGGTGCCTTAACTCAGAGTCATACAGCCTGAATTCCAGAAAAGTTGGGATGTTTTTTTTAATTTGAACAAAATGAAAGTTAAAAGACTTTCAAATCATGAGCCAATATTTTATTCACAACAGAATATAGATAACGTATCAAATGTTTCATCTAGAAAACCTTACACTTTTATCCACTAAATGAGCTAATTTCAAATTTGATCCCTGCTGCAGGTCTCAAAAAAGCTGGCAATAAATTACTGAAAAAGTAAGATGTCTTATAAAGATTCAGCTGGGAGAACATCAACTAATGAAGTTAATTGATATCAGGTCTGATTAGCTGTAAAAGGGAAGTTTTAGAGAGGCAGAGTCTCACAGAAGTAAAGATTAAATTCAATTCCATTTTATTTGTATAGCGTCTGTTACAATGTCAATTGTCTCTAGGTGCTTTACAGAGACCCAGATCATGACCCCCGAGCAAATATCATTAACTAAAATTATAATATTAAATCCAATCAATGATAATGGCAGGTAAAAAACTCCCACAGAGGGGAGAAAAAACCTTTAAGCCAACAGTGGCAAGAAAAAACTCCACTTTAAGAGGAAGAAACCTGGACCAGGACCTGGATCATATGGAGGGACCTTCCTGATGAAGACCAGCTGGATAAGAAAAGAAAAGAGGGGAGACAGGACAGAGAGAGGATGGAGGACAGAGAGATGGAGGACAGAGAGAGGATGGAGGACAGAGAGAGGATGGAGGACAGAGAGAGGAGAGAACACACAAATGACTGAATGAAGTGGCTACATAAACAGATGCAGGTGGCAGCACTGAGGTGAGATGGACAGAGACTAGAACTGCAAGTCAGCATGAAACTCAGGAAACTCTGGCCTGCAAATACACAGAAAGAAAAGAGAAAAAAGGGGCAAAAAAGCACAACAAACTACAGGAAAGAAAATGGAGCACAGTTTCAGTAACAAGGTCCTCCCAAGTAATTATGAATGAGCTGGAGGAGGAGGAAGGGAGAAGGAAAGGGAAGGAAAAGGAGAAAAGCAGTGGGGACACCACCCAGCAGATCATGTTGGTGTCTCCCTGCAGCGTAGGCCTATAGCAGCATAGCTGTGATGAACCTGTGATTAAGACGAGCTACTCTAGTCTTAGCTACAACAGCTATGGCTATAACTATTAGCCCCTACACACTATAGATTAGACTAACTGTAGGCTTTACTGAACAGAAATGTTTTCAGTTTAGTTTTAAAGATGGAGGTGGTGTCAGCCTCCTGAACCCAAACTGGTAGCTGGTTCCAGAATAAAGGTTCCTGGTAGCAGAAGGCCCGTCCTCCAAACCTACTTTTAGATATTCTAGGAACGACGAGTAATCCTGCACTCTGAGAGTGGAGAGCTCTATTAGGAGCATAACGTGCTATCAAGTCTGGTAGATAACGAGGAGCTAGGCCATTAAGGGCCTTATATGTGAGAAGCAGAATTTTAAACTCAATTCGAAATTTCACGGGAAGCCAATGGAGGGAGGCTCTCCAATCTCTGAAAGAGTGCACGAAAAGAATGTGAAATACTTCAAAAACAATGTGTCTCAACGTCAAATTGCAAAGTCTTTGCAAATCTCATCATCTACATTATCATCTATATGCCGTAGCATCTGCAGATGCCAACAAAAGCTCTATCATGCAAAAAAGATGTCATATATGAACATGGTCCAGAAGTACCGTTGTGCTCTATGGGTCAGGACTCATTTAACATGTAGTGTTGGAAAAGTGGGAAACAGTTCTGTGCTCAGATGGGTCTATTTGCCATTCTTGTTGGTAATCATGGACGTTGTGTCCTCTGAGCTGAAGAGCAGGGAGACCTTCCAGCGTGTTATCAGCATTCAGGTCAAAAGCCAGCATCTCTGATGGAAGTGCATAAGTGGATATGGTATGGTAAGGCTGCATGGTTTTGGAAGGAACCATGAATGGAGTTATACATGTTTTAGAGCAACATATGCTCCCCTCCAGATGATGTCCAGTTCAGGGAAGGTCTTGTGTATCTCAGCAGGACAATGTAAAACCACATCCTGCAGCTATAATATTGCTTCGTTGGAGAAGAGTCTGAGTGCTGAACTGGCCTGACTGTAGTCCAGATCTTTTACCTGTCTGACTGTAGTCCAGATCTTTTACCTGTCTGACTGTAGTCCAGATCTTTTACCTGTCTTACTGTCCAGTCTTTCACCTGTCTGACTGTAGTCCAGATCTTTTACCTGTCTGACTGTAGTCCCTTTCATCTTTTCACCTGTCTGACTGTAGTCCAGATCTTTCACCTGTCTGACTGTAGTCCAGATCTTTCACCTGTCTGACTGTAGTCCAGATCTTTTACCTGTCTGACTGTAGTCCAGATCTTTCACCTGTCTGACTGTAGTCCAGATCTTTCACCTGTCTGACTGTAGTCCAGATCTTTCACCTGTCTGACTGTAGTCCAGATCTTTTACCTGTCTGACTGTAGTCCAGATCTTTCACCCTGTCTGACTGTACTGTAGTCCAGATCTTTCACCTGTCTGACTGTAGTCCAGATCTTTTACCTGTCTGACTGTAGTCCAGATCTTTTACCTGTCTGACTGTAGTCCAGATCTTTCACCTGTCTGACTGTAGTCCAGATCTTTTACCTGTCTGACTGTAGTCCAGATCTTTTACCTGTCTGACTGTAGTCCAGATCTTTCACCTGTCTGACTGTAGTCCAGATCTTTTACCTGTCTGACTGTAGTCCAGATCTTTCACCTGTCTGACTGTAGTCCAGATCTTTTACCTGTCTGACTGTAGTCCAGATCTTTCACCTGTCTGACTGTAGTCCAGATCTTTTACCTGTCTGACTGTAGTCCAGATCTTTTACCTGTCTGACTGTAGTCCAGATCTTTACCTGTTGTCACCTGTCTGACTGTAGTCCAGATCTTTTACCTGTCTGACTGTAGTCCAGATCTTTTACCTGTCTGACTGTAGTCCAGATCTTTCACCTGTCTGACTGTAGTCCAGATCTTTTACCTGTCTGACTGTAGTCCAGATCTTTCACCTGTCTGACTGTAGTCCAGATCTTTTACCTGTCTGACTGTAGTCCAGATCTTTTACCTGTCTGACTGTAGTCCAGATCTTTCACCTGTCTGACTGTAGTCCAGATCTTTTACCTGTCTGACTGTAGTCCAGATCTTTCACCTGTCTGACTGTAGTCCAGATCTTTTACCTGTCTGACTGTAGTCCAGATCTTTTACCTGTCTGACTGTAGTCCAGATCTTTCACCTGTCTGACTGTAGTCCAGATCTTTCACCTGTCTGACTGTAGTCCAGATCTTTTACCTGTCTGACTGTAGTCCAGATCTTTTACCTGTCTGACTGTAGTCCAGATCTTTCACCTGTCTGACTGTAGTCCAGATCTTTTACCTGTCTGACTGTAGTCCAGATCTTTCACCTGTCTGACTGTAGTCCAGATCTTTTACCTGTCTGACTGTAGTCCAGATCTTTTACCTGTCTGACTGTAGTCCAGATCTTTCACCTGTCTGACTGTAGTCCAGATCTTTTACCTGTCTGACTGTAGTCCAGATCTTTTTACCTGTCTGACTGTAGTCCAGATCTTTTACCTGTCTGACTGTAGTCCAGATCTTTCACCTGTCTGACTGTAGTCCAGATCTTTTAACCTGTCTGACTGTAGTCCAGATCTTTCACCTGTCTGACTGTAGTCCAGATCTTTTACCTGTCTGACTGTAGTCCAGATCTTTCACCTGTCTGACTGTAGTCCAGATCTTTTACCTGTCTGACTGTAGTCCAGATCTTTTACCTGTCTGACTGTAGTCCAGATCTTTTACCTGTCTGACTGTAGTCCAGATCTTTTACCTGTCTGACTGTAGTCCAGATCTTTCACCTGTCTGACTGTAGTCCAGATCTTTCACCTGTCTGACTGTAGTCCAGATCTTTTACCTGTCTGACTGTAGTCCAGATCTTTTACCTGTCTGACTGTAGTCCAGATCTTTTACCTGTCTGACTGTAGTCCAGATCTTTCACCTGTCTGACTGTAGTCCAGATCTTTTCTTTCACTGTCTGACTGTAGTCCAGATCTTTTACCTTTTTCCCTGTCTGACTGTAGTCCAGATCTTTCACCTGTCTGACTGTAGTCCAGATCTTTTACCTGTCTGACTGTAGTCCAGATCTTTTACCTGTCTGACTGTAGTCCAGATCTTTTACCTGTCTGACTGTAGTCCAGATCTTTCACCTATCGAGAACATTTGGTGCATCATTAAATGAAAAAGACATCAAAGATGACCACAGCTAGAAATCATCAGGCAAGAATGGGACCAAGTTCCAACACCAAAACTCTAGAAACTCAAAACCTCCATGCCCAGACGTCTTCAAACCGTCTTCAAATGTGTTATGTTATATTGAAAAAATATCGGTTCATGTGATTTGAAAGTCATCACAACTTTTCTGGAGTTTGGGTTGTACTCAGATACTTACAGAACCAACTCTAAACCCTCAATTTGAAACTAGAAATTCTAAGTTTCTCATCTCAGGGTTCTCATGAGGGTTTGTTAGTATTAGTTAGTTGTTAGTATTAGTATTAGTATTAGTTAGTATTTTTTTTTACAAAGAGTATGTTGATCATCCTTTTTGAAATAAAAATCCTGAGGCAGATTTATTTTTCTTTATTTAGTTATTGATTGGTTGCATGATTTTTTTGCTCATTTTTTCCATCCACATTTCCAGGTCGTGTGCTCCATCACTGCTGGCCTGCTGCACTTTGCGCTGCTGTCTGTGTTTTGCTGGTTGTGTCTGGAGGGGGTGGAGCTGTACCTGCTGCAGCGAGAGGTGTTTGAGGGGCGTAACTCCAGGAGGAAATATTTCTACCTCTGTGGCTACTCTGTTCCCGGGCTGGTGGTAGCTGTGTCTGCAGCTATTGACTTCAGAGGATATGGCTCCAAAACTGCGTAAGATCATATCTGTGTGTTTGGTGGGGGGGGGCTGTTTCTATACATCCATAATTTTTTTTTTAATTATTTTGATTTTCCTACTATTTATATCACAGTTGTTTGTCTCTGTGTGCAGATGTTGGCTACGCACAGACAATTACTTCATCTGGAGTTTCTTTGGACCTGTAGCTGTCATCATTACGGTAAGGGTTCATGCTTGTGTGGCTACGGTTACATGATGTTTTTTTAATTCGGAATTAATAAATCCGAATTAAATAATTCCGAATTAAACAATTTTCCTTCGAGTTTACATGGAAATAGTAATTCCGAATTGAGGTTTACATGGAGAACGGGTTTGTTCGGCTTTATCCAATTTCGCTTCAGGTCTGGGGGTTGGGAAGGGTTCTGATAGGATGGGGGGGGGACGTCTTTACATCTACCGGAAGAAAACAAACTTTGCAACAACTCGGTTAGCAACAACATTCCACTTATTTTTGACCTGGGTGGCGTCTCTATCTGCGAAACCTCCTTCATTTAACCTGGACGCTACAACTTTGAAAAGCTCACAATTTTTATGTTTCCTGCCATCTGTTCTTTTAATTATTTCCAGTTCCTCCAAGCTATTTATTAAATAAATCGTCTCTGCTCTTGACCACCGTTTACTGCGTGCTGCCATCTTGAAACTTTGTTTTGAAAACAAGCCCAGCGCGGAATATAAGCGTCACCGCGACAGACGGGCAAGAGAACTAGCATGCGCAGAAAGACGGGAATTAATTTAAACAGGAATGAGTGTTTACATGACCACGGAATGATTTTATTCAGAATTAAAATCAGAATAAACCAGCCAGTTACTTCGGAATTAAGTTTAATTCGGAATGGACATTTTCATATGGAATTAGGTGTTTACATGGTAACTTTTATTTGGATTTAACTTAAATTCTGAATTAAAGAGGAATTAAACTTCTCATGTACGTGTGTGTAATTTTGTGTATTTCTCATTTTATTATTAATGAACGTATATTTTTGTGTGTTCCCTATTATTCTCTCTTGGGCCACAGCTGAACCTGGTTGTTTTAGTGATGACCTTACATAATATGCACAGCACTGCTGTTCTGAAACCGGACTCCAGTCGCCATGACAACCTGAGGTCAGTAAGGTTGCACCATGCTGTTAAAATGAATCTGTATAAAGAGCCCATTCCATGTAAAATTTTAAGACGGTGACATCTGATGTATTTTTTTTTATTATTATTCATCATATGTAACATGAGACTTTATTGATTCAGTCAATAAATCTCAACTTAAAAAAAAAAAAAAAAACAGAATAAAAAACCCTTAGACAGTCTTGACAGTGACAGGAACTCTTTACTGCATGAAAGAAAAAGAATAGAAAGAAAAGACTTTCACTCAATAAATGAGTAAATCTGGAGTAGAGACTTATGAGATGTGAGATCCACGTCTCTCAGTGGACATGTTTTATTTAAAACACCAAGGAGTTTGTAAATAAAAAGCATCAGATAGATTTGAATGATCAGAGTTCAGTCTCTCAAAGTTTAACTTGTTTGTGACTCAACAGTCAAATATTCTTAATTTCAACAGCAAGAGATTAAATCATAGGTGCATGAACAGAATGTTTTGTTTATTTGAATTTTTGAGAGTGGAAACTGAAACTGATCTCCAAATGCTAAAAAGATAAGTATTAAATGTTATAGTGAAATAGAATTTATTATTTATATAAGTTTAGGAACCCAAAAGAGATTTGAGAACTGAAGTTGTCAGACCTTGATTCATTTTTTTAAGGCTATGACTCATCCACAGCCATCGTTAAAAGACTTGGTGATTAGAGTTTTAAACTTTATCAGGGCTACACGACAAATGTTTACCACAGTTAACACTAGTTCTGCTCGCTCCATCACTGTTTCATGTTTTTTACATTCTAACTTAATTTTGAGGGAGCTTTGCAAATAAACTGAATTTCATAAAGTACCCAGCTACTTATTGAATTTACTCAAAAAAGCATTTCAGTATAAGGGAGAACCTGGCCGCTGTGAACAGCTATGCCTGTGACCCACAGCAAATCACACTGTAATAAGATGTACTGAATTAATTTGTCTTTAAGTGCCTCGGAGTCTTTCTTTAAAATGCTGCTGGCAGCCACACTACAGCTCAGTGTATTTGTCGGAGGATATTTTTTTTCATGCTCTTTTTGCACTTTATGACAGTCTTAGGTTTATTTTATTTTTTCATGGAGTCAGCAAGTCAAGTTAAGCTTTCCCCAGAAATGTTGGGCCACAAACAAAGCACTACATGAAATGCACAGAGCTACTTTTTATGTTATATTTTCAACTTGTAAACTGTGTGAGTATTTCATGTAGGGGTGCACGATAACTATCGGGCCGATAACAGGAAATTATGACGTCATCCCGATAACTCCAATATCATGACGAATAGCCCCGATAACATTTATATTTCTGTCAACACAGCAGTGTCTCGCTCCCTCTGAGCCTTGAATGACCAGCAGTGAATGTTATGTTCAAGTAACATCAGCATAATCAGAAAAACGATTACTCAGTAAGGAAAATCAAGAATACTCCCTCATGCCAGAAAACAACTCGTTAACTCGGTCATAATTTTAGTAGTTGCTGACTTGAATTGATATTCGCAGTATTTTCCCACATGTTACACATACAAAAAAGAAAAAATAGAAAAGGCTGAAAGAATGACTAGCAAACGAGGGAACATCAGAATATACATTACACCTTGAATGCAGCATGCATTGTGTTGATCACAACAAACATGGCGGCGCAGAACTTCGTTAAAGTTTCAGAAGAAGATAGTTTGGTGGTTATTTGTGACGAATCCTCCGAGTGAATTCTACGAGGAGGGAAGCACAAGCTTTAATACGTAAAACCTGATCAGCCACCTATAACATAATAATCACTTCCATGGAGTTTTGAAATCACGCTAACGTGAGCTAATGGAAGCTAATGCTAACATGCACAAGCCAGCAGCAGTCTCCCCTCCCCTCCCTCCCCTCATTCCTCTCATTTAAAGATTTCATGAGATTAAAAGATAAAAAATAAAAACTACTGAACCTCATTTACTTTAATTAAAGGTATTAATTTAAATGGAACCACAAGCCAAAATCCTTTAAATGTTAATCTATAGGTTTGTTTGATAGCTTTAAGAAAATGTTTGAGAGGCTTGACAATAGTTTTTCATTGGAAAAAATAAATATCTGTTCATTTAAAAAGTCAAAACTATTTTTGATTTTGTTCATAGTATTGATGTAATGATCTTAGGTATATGTGTGAGTTATCGGTATCGGTTTTAAAAAACAGTTATCGTGCATCCCTACATGAAAGACAAGACTGAAATATTGTTCTATATACATTTGTCTAACAGCTACAATATTCAGTTGCAACTTTACTGATTACCAAAGATATCCCACATGAACCAGGAAGTACAAAATTTTATTTGTTATCGTGCATCCCTAATTTCATGTCAAAGGAGCAGATCCTTCCTTCATTTTTGACTCAACGTTCCTCATCTCAGGTCTGTGGATATACCTCAAAGGAGCAGTGCATGCAAGTCTGTCAGACCCAGAAGGTTTTTGTAGGAAGAATGAGTAAAAAAATTGCCAAAGGAAGCTGACTTCAAAAAGATTTTACATCATATATATTTGAATAAGTACTGACACGTAGCTTACCCACACTTTTGCTTGGCTCAAAATCTTATTTAAATGATGGTACAACTTGTGAATTTTTGGCATTGCATGCCAATGCAGTTAAAGGTCTTTATGCAAGTGACATCTTTTTTTTTAAACTTGCTTGTGAACAAATGTAAATGTGATGTGTGTTGTATCCTCTCTCTGTGACGTCTGCAGGGCCTGGGCGGTGGGCTCCCTGACGCTCATCTTCCTGCTGAGTGTCACCTGGTCCTTGGGCCTCATGTTCCTGTCCGGTCCATCTCTGCTCCTGGCTTATCTCTTCTCCTCCCTCAACACCGCTCAGGCACTTCTCATTACCATACTCCACTGTACACTCGCCAGGAAGGTCAGTCTCGGTGTTTACGAGTCATTATATAATGAGGAAGTGTCTGTCTGTCACATTCTAATTAATGTCTAAAAGAGTTGTCTTCATGATTAAATATTGCGTGTAGGTTCAGAAGGATTATGGCGGGTGTCTGCGTCTGTCACGCTGTTGTGCAACTTCATCGTCTAGCTCTCCGGACTCAGTGAAAGGTGCCGCCCTTCGCTCCAACAGCCGCTACGCTAACAGCCAGGGTCGCAGAGCCACCGCTAACAGACAGGTAAGCAGTGCCACTGCTAACAGACAGGTAAGCAGTGCCACTGCTAACAGACAGGTAAGCAGTGCCACTGCTAACAGACAGGTAAGCAGAGCCACTGCTAACAGACAGGTGAGCAGAGCCACCGCTAACAGCCAGGGTTGCAGAGCCACCGCTAACAGACAGGTAAGCAGTGCCACTGCTAACAGACAGGTAAGCAGAGCCACCACTAACAGACAGGTAAGCAGAGCCACTGCTAACAGACAGGTAAGTAGAGCCACCGCTAACAGACAGGTGAGCAGAGCCACCGCTAACAGCCAGGGTTGCAGAGCCACCGCTAACAGACAGGTGAGCAGAGCCACCGCTAACAGACAGGTAAGCAGTGCCACTGCTAACAGACAGGTAAGCAGAGCCACTGCTAACAGACAGGTGAGCAGAGCCACCGCTAACAGCCAGGGTTGCAGAGCCACCGCTAACAGACAGGTGAGCAGAGCCACCGCTAACAGACAGGTAAGCAGTGCCACTGCTAACAGACAGGTAAGCAGTGCCACTGCTAACAGACAGGTGAGCAGAGCCACCGCTAACAGCCAGGGTTGCAGAGCCACCGCTAACAGACAGGTGAGCAGAGCCACCGCTAACAGACAGGTAAGCAGTGCCACTGCTAACAGACAGGTAAGCAGTGCCACTGCTAACAGACAGGTAAGCAGAGCCACCACTAACAGACAGGTAAGCAGAGACACCGCTAACAGACAGGTAAGCAGAGCCACTGCTAACAGACAGGTAAGCAGAGCCACTGCTAACAGACAGGTAAGCAGAGCCACTGCTAACAGACAGGTAAGCAGTGCCACTGCTAACAGACAGGTGAGCAGAGCCACCGGTAACAGACAGGTAAGCAGTGCCACTGCTAACAGACAGGTAAGCAGAGCCACTGCTAACAGACAGGTAAGCAGAGCCACTGCTAACAGACAGGTAAGCAGTGCCACTGCTAACAGACAGGTAAGCAGAGCCACCACTAACAGACAGGTAAGCAGAGCCACTGCTAACAGACAGGTAAGCAGTGCCACTGCTAACAGACAGGTAAGCAGTGCCACTGCTAACAGACAGGTGAGCAGAGCCACTGCTAACAGACAGGTAAGCAGTGCCACTGCTAACAGACAGGTAAGCAGTGCCACTGCTAATAGACAGGTGAGCAGAGCCACTGCTAACAGACAGGTAAGCAGAGCCACCACTAACAGACAGGTAAGCAGAGCCACTGCTAACAGCCAGGTAAGTAGAGCCACCGCTAACAGACAGGTGAGCAGAGCCACCGCTAACAGACAGGTGAGCAGAGCCACAGGTAACAGACAGGTGAGCAGAGCCACCGCTAACAGACAGGTGAGCAGAGCCACCGCTAACAGACAGGTGAGCAGAGCCACCGCTAACAGACAGGTGAGCAGAGCCACCGCTAACAGACAGGTGAGTAGCAGTAGCTCTCACAAGCTTTCCCTCTGTGTGTCTGGAATATTCTGAACAATCTGTAATATTTTTGGTCCAGAGCCGTATCCGGAGGATGTGGAACGACACTGTTCGCAGACAGACTGAATCTTCATTCATCGCTGCAGATGTTAACAACACTCCTACTCTCAACCGAGGTGAATTTTATTGTCTTTATCCAACGTTAGAACATCCATTTGGACCTGCTGTGTGTGAAAAATGTGATATTCATCTTCTCTGCCTCCCTCCATCAGCTGCTCTGGGGAACCATTTCCTGACGAACCAGGTGTTGCAGACTCATGCTGGAGCTTCTCCTTATGACACGATGTTGACGCAGGGATACAGTCAACCCTTCACAACCACAGGTAGGTCTCTTTACAGCTGACAATACTTTTTTCTTTATAAATGCAGTCCTCTGTTTTTATCTGTAACTCTCTCCTTATTTATGTGTGTAATCTAGAAATTTGGGTCTATCTTATTTATAAGTGTATAACATCAGGACCTTGGATAAGTTCTCTAGATGGCTACGTATCAAAACTTAGCAGACTTGGTGGAGCCAGAACGATAACAGAAACTGTCCTTCAACAGATCAGAATCTAAAGCATAAGTCATGGATTTATGAAGCAACATTATACAAAGGCTCCAAAATGCAGTTTTTTAATATTACAATGTGTTATGGGCACAAAACCCATGCAGAGGTCTTAGGCTAAACAGCTGAGCTGCATGCACAATATTAGGCAACATTCATTTTTGAAAATGTATTTTATCTTTAAACAAATACAACCTTAAATAAATAAGAAAACAAGGGGATGTGGCAAGTGCAGATGAAAAAAAAAACAAAATTGTTCTTTAATTTATTTTGACCTTTCTTTGCAGACATTATGAACCCAAGATAATTCAAGGTTTTATTCAGTTTGTTAATATGCATCAGTTTTTCTAAGTCAGGACAGTAAGGCTCTTTCAGTCACTTTGTAGTGTTACCATGTTACAGCATTGACAACATCAAGAGATGAAGTGCTTCAGTTATTTTATTCTATTCTTCCTTTATGTACTTCACAAGGTGCTTTACTGTATGGGGGCCATCATTGTGACAGTTTTCTTCTCCCTCATGCATACATTTGTAATGTGTGCAAAAATTCAGTCTGGCAATGTCTTGTTGAAAAATGCAAGGAAAATCTGCAGCCTCAAAGGCAGAATCTGTTGCTCTTAAATTTCTCTTTTGCATCAGTTCTGCCATCACCGAAGTGTAAATAACCTTTTCTGCTTTTGTACCAAATCATCATTAAAACCTCCTATTGATATTACCTGTTTTGAAATATCCTTATTAATCAGCTGGCTGATGGTAGGCAGTCAGGCTGGCAAAAATAATAGCAGTGTTTAAAAAGTGAGTAGAGCTCAAAATCCTTATAATAACTGAAAAGACTGCACGTTCTATACTGAATTTAAACCTGGAGAAAATATATCAAAGTTGTTATTACTTTACAGAAATTGAGGTAAAAGGTAAATTAGGCTATCAACAAATATATTTAAAAAATTAATAATAAAAACAGCATTTTTCTTTTGTTGGTCTGGATAAAGGCCTTTTCTCTGAATACCCACCACTTTGTTCTTTAAGTATTGCAAGTAGTTTGCTGTTTTAACTGTGCTGAATACTTGTATTTGAAATATAAATGTTGGATTGTTCAGTGGTTACATCTCAAAGCTATAGCAATTTTAAGCATTTCATTAATTTGAAAGAAATGTAATCTTGTTTTTTCTGTCATTTTTTTCTCACTGATTCTGCATGGTAATGACAGTAATGAAGCTATGTACTAATTAACCTAATCTAAACTGAGGCTGTCAATTCCTTTATGCTACACTATAGCCTAAAACTTAAATACATATAAACTGAAAACAGTTATGTCAAATAAGCATTCAGGTTTATATATGTTTGTATTGAAGTTTATGAGTTTGGAAGTGTGCATTTCAATAATAATGAGTTAAAAAAAAACTTGCCTTATATTTGTGCATACAAGGTACAAAAGGATTTTTCCTGTTGATTTGCTGTAAGCATTTCTTTAGAGAGACCGAGACGTTTACATTTTAGAGTTTGTTTTTTTCTGTTTCTGTGTGTTTGGTGTAAGAAAGAAAGATTTTTGTTCTGCTTTTTACTTTAGATATTTTTGCAGATGTTTATTTGACACTTTCCTTCTTTGTCTCTCTGTCTTAATGTGGACCAGTAGGAACCTTCAGAAACAAGCAGAGTAGGAGCTTTCTCTCTTGTGCTTCTTTCAATCATTGAGCGCTGCTCCTTTGTGCACTGTGGTTTAGTTCATTGACTGTCTTCACAGTATTTTGCACATAGTAACTGTACACAAACCATAAATACATAAAGCACATCTTTTCATGTGGCAGCATTACTTAACATTCATAATATTCATAATCCTAATAGCCAAGCCTTCCTGGTGAAGCCCCACCTGTTCATTCAGGGCCGGCTCTACCCAATTTGGTGCCCTAGGTGAGATTACACCCCGGTGCCCCCACCCCCCCACAGCCCACTGCAATTCAATGACAACAACCAACTGAGCAATCACGACAGTTTAATTTGAGCATTTGAACATTTGAACAACAACAAATTCAACGGTAACAACAATTACTTTCGACTAAACTTGTCTTTTAACTAAAGACTACAAGTTTACACGTCTGGACTTCCTGGCAGCAAAGGCATCTATGGTGTCATCAAATGACACCTGCCTAGACATCTCACGGTTTATACTCATCAGGGCAAGTCCATTTAAGGGGGACTGGCGGCCCCTCCAGCAGATGGCGCCCAAGGCGGCCGCCTATATCGCCTATGCCAAGAGCCGGCCCTGTGTTCATTCATATGTTCATTTATGTGTACATCACCGTTAACAGTTTTATCAATAACTGGCACCTTGCTGTTTCTCCCAACAGAGGGCAGTGTGTTGCAGAGCCAGGAGTCCTGCGGGTTGGACAGTGTGTGTCTTAATGGAGGGTACACCCCCAATACGTTCACCCTGCACGGTCTAGGGACAACGCCTGGTTCCCGGGCTGGAGTGGTGGGCAGCACTGACCTTCTGAGGGAGAGAGGAGATGACATCTCTCCTGGCCTCCTCACACCACACGGTGCCTCAGATCTGGGCGGTGGAGCAGGGATGTGTCACAATCTGTCCGACGCAGCAGCTTTAGAGAAGATGATCATCTCAGAGCTGGTGCAGAGCAACCTGCGGCCATCAGGACCCATGCCCGTTCCTCCTGAGCGCTACGGAAGCTTGGCGAGGCTACACCACCACGACAGGCCGGCCCTCACCCACACCGCCACTTTAACTCGAAACACACAGCCACCACAGGAAGGCTGGGCAGCCAGCATACAGCCGAATGCTCGTCACAACACACAGGAGGGATGGGCACATACGAGGCACGCCCAAGACGCTGAAGCGCACCCCACAACCCGTACACAAGACCACGCCACGGTGCCATTCATACAAGACGGGTGGTCACATGCCCGTGCTCCAGGAGGTTCTGAACCTGGTGAGCTGGTGAATGACGGGGAGCGGCTGCAGCTGCAGGGCACCCTGGGACGCCGCGGACACCAGGACAGACAGCAGGCGCGTCCCCCTGATGTCCAAGCCCGGCCCTACTCCACCCTCAGCCGCGCACCTGGTACCCTGTCCCGCCACCGCAGCACCGCGGAATCAGGCGGGGGGGCTGAGAGGGAGAGGGACCGTTACCGGGACAGGCCCCTCCCACCTCCTCCCCCTCCACCCCCGCAGGAGTCGGAGCCCCTCTACAAAGCTCTGGAAGAACCGCTGCTCATGAAACAGAAAGACACAAGCGTAGAGGCGTGGAGGGGTGGCCAAGAACGAGAGAAGGATGAGACGTTTCTGCTGAAAAGAGATGGACTGAACGAAGAATGGAGAGGGGGAGCGGTGAGGGGACGAGATGGTGAGATGGATGACTGGAGAGCTGGTGTTGAGGGAGGGAGAGAGGAATCTCAAATGCCGGAGAAAAGAGATGGACAGATGGAGGTGTGGCAGGGAGCAGAAACTGAACAGGATGAAACCTTCATAACTCAGAAGAAAGACTTTGGGGTGGATGGATGGAGAGCTGGAAAAGAGAGAGATAAAGACAAATCCTTGTTTCTGAAGGACAAAGATGGTTGGAGAGCGGAGGTAGAACGAGAGAATGAGAAGCAGAAGGATATAGTGCTGGATGTGTGGAGAGGAGGGATTGATCTGGACAGAGAGGACTGCTTCCTTTTTGAAAGCAAAGATGGAGGTCTCAGCGGGAGGAAAAGAGGGAAAGATAAAGGGTCGCTTCGGTATCACTGCAAACGACAGGATTCTGACAGTTTTACTCTGCCTTTGACTCCTGACCTCGATCTGGATCCTGACGCTTCACCTGTCTACGCCCAGGATTCAAACCCCTCCTCCCTCTACCCCGGAGACCCAAGCTCGCCACCGCTCAGCATCTTCCCTCCAAACTCCCTCCCGACAAACATCTTTGCTCCGAGAGAAAACAACTCACCTCCCAGCAGCCTCTTCTCCCGCCATTCCCCGCAGGTGTACAGCCGCGGCAGCTCCCCTCCTCGCTTCTACACCCGCACCTCCCCCCCGACCCTCTCCTACCCTGACAGCAGCCCCGAAGGCCCAGAGGAAGTCAGTCCTGCTGGTGGTCAGGCCCAGCGGCCCGGTCTGGAGCTGCCTTACAGCCTGAGGCGACCCCCACTGGTCCCGCGGCCCAGTCACCTCCAGACCTTCTACCAGCCGCCACCGCTGGGCTCCTGTGTAGAGGCGGGGTATCCAGCAGAGCCCACCTCCGATGGGGAGGATGGACAGATGCAGCGGGTGACGAGCCTGTGACTAGGGCGGTGGTGATTGGGGCATAGACACCAGGGAGGAGGAGGATAATAATCAGATGATAACGATCAGAGTGATGGAAACTGAGATCATGATGGTCAAAAGGCTGGTGATGGTGGACTGTCAGTGATGAGAGTAATATTGATGGCTCCTCTCTGCTTCTATGTCCTGATCACCACGCAACTTTCCCCCCTTCGATGTTTTGTTATATTTGTATGACTGTGATCCATTTACAGCACTTCCCTATCCGTTTTCTTTCCTGAACCCCTGCAGTGTCTTCCTGTATCATTTGTGCTTATCCTGATTGGTCCATGGTTTAAGTTTCTGGGTGATGCTTCTCCCTGTAGCAAACAGTGTGTCAAAGAAGCACTTGTGTGTTGCCAAAAAATCCTCTCAAAGAACACGTGCATGACTTTAAAGTGACTTTACAAAGCTACATACTGTAGGAGGATGTGAAGAAGTCAGTGACGTGCGGTCAGGTGAGGCAGGGGAGGCCGTGCCTCACCTGCCATCATGGAAGGAAAGAAATAAAAAAATATATATATATTTTATATTTACCAATTGATTTGTACTATAAAGTAATTTTCCATTTAACTTCACCATTTTTAGATTATTTATTATTCAAAATCGCCGAATTTTCACATTTACCATTCAAATACTGAGAAGATGCGGGCGGTGAGGCAGCACCCCGCTGAGCCTCACCATGGATTGCGCAATGACTCGGCTAACTGTGCTGCCATGCTATGTAGTGAGACCAGATCGCCGTCTCTTTGTATGACACTATTAAAATGTTCAAACACATTTGCTATATGAAATAAGTTTCCATAGTTTAGCTGATTTATATAATGAACAGCAACTATATGTGTGTAATGTGTTTCTTGTGCCGGCGCGATCATAAAACGGCTGAGAAGAGGCACGGGGTGAGGCACGCACTTCTCCTGCCTCACGTTAGGGGGCACTAGTGAGCACAGGGATTCTTCTTGCGACACATTGGCTGCAGAATAAGTGACTGACTGGTGAAGTCAGTGCCTCACCAGCCATGAATCTCACCGCACGTCACTGGAAGAAGTGTATATGAGGGAGTGTTTGTGTAGCCTTTTGAGTGTGTGTGTCTTTCAGGGCGTGCATAGATGTGTGTGTGTATGAGACTATGGATATTCTCATTTATCCAGGTAAGTTCCATTCTCGCAACAATTGAATCATAGGCAACTGGACTTAGATTTGTCTAGAAGACGTTTCGCCTCTTATCCAAGCGGCTTCATCAGTTCTCAACGCAACAGTCTGACTAGTCCGCACTAGTCAGACAAACAGTGGAGTATGACTCTGGTTTTTAACCTCTGTGGAGGTGTAATCCACCACTTTCTAAAGACAATACTTCATTAGTGGAGTTTCGCTGGACCCTTTGTTTGGGTCAGGAGAGTCACACCAGTGAAAGGACAGTCGTTAGGGGTGAGTGGGGCCACTGGTGGACAACAGTCGTTAGGCATGAGGTGTGGTACCAGTGAACGACTGTCGTTATGCTTCTTTGAGCAACTTGAGTTTAGTTTAGTTCAGTCCTTGTTATTCAGTCTTTTAGGAACAGTAGCGAGGGCTGCATTGTAAATGGGAGATAGATGGAATCTTAAGCCACCTCCCCTGTTTAGAGACGGCTTCTCTATTTTAACGTAGATGGATTCTTTTACTCCTCTCTCAAACCATCTGTCCTCTCTGTCCAAGATTTTCACGTTTTTGTCCTCAAAAGAGTGAGCCTTCTCCTTCATATGAACATAAACAGCAGAAACTGGACCTGGGGAGTTCGCCCTTCTGTGTTGAGCCATGCGTTTGTTCAGTGGTTGTTTGGTTTCCCCAATGTATGAGTCTTTGCATTCCTCACTGCATTGGACAGCATATACCAAATTACTTTTGTGCGTGTGGGGTACCCTGTCTTTGGGGTGTACTAGTTTCTGCCTGAGGGTGTTACCTGGTTTGAAACACACAGGAATTTGGTGTTGATTAAAAATTCTCCTGAGTTTTTCAGACACCCCGGACACGAAGGGTATGACAATGTTCCTGCGCTTGTTACCTTCCTCAGCCGTCTCTGAGATATTGTTCTTGTTGGATCGTTTGGTTCTGTTGAACGTCCAGCTAGGGTAGCCGCAAGTTTCCAACGCCCTCCTCACATGTTTGTGTTCCTGTTCCTTTGCCTGCGTAGTGGTGGGAACCTTATCAGCCCGGTGCTGTAGGGTTCTGATAACTCCCAGTTTGTGTTCCAGCGGGTGATGTGAGTCGAACAGAAGGTATTGGTCTGTGTGTGTCCTTCTGGAGTAAAAGAATCCATCTACGTTAAATTAGAAAAGCCGTCTCTAAACAGGGGAGGTGGCTTAAGATTTCATCTATCTCCCATTTACAACGCAGCCCTCGCTACTGTTCCTAAGAGACTGAACAACAAGGACTGAACTAAACTAAACTCAAGTTGCTCAAAGAAGCATAACGACAGTCGTTCACTGGTAACCACACCTCATGTCTAATGACTGTTGTCCACCAGTGGCCCCACTCACTCCTAACGACTGTTGTCCACCAGTGGCCCCACTCACTCCTAACGACTGTCCTTTCACTGGTGTGACTCTCCTGACCCAAACAAAGGGTCCAAACTCCACTAATGAAGTAATGTCTTCAGGAAGTGGTGGGTGCACACCCCCACAGAGGTTAAAAACCAGAGTCATACTCCACTGTTTGTCTGACTAGTGCGGACTAGTCAGACTGATGCGTTGAGAACTGATGAAGCCGCTTGGATAAGAGGCGAAACGTCTTCTAAGACAAATCTAAGTCCAGTTGCCTATGATTCAATTGTTGCGAGAATGTGTATGAGAGAAAATCCGTGTATATAAATCATTATTGTATAATTAGTGTATTACATTGAAGCATTTTATCAACATTGACCGGAGGGCATCTTACACATATCCCCTCCCTCTGATTTTGACTCTTAAGCTGTCATATTCCACATCAAGACCACAACTCTTGTTCCTTGACCTGCCAGTAACTGTTCACGTTGGAACTTGTTGCCATGGAATTTGCCATAGCAACTGAACACTTGACTGCGGAGCCAGAGATCATATAAAACCTCAGAACTATTCTGCAACCCCCTGAGATCCTTGTACATATTAACCTAAAGTGTTCTGATTGTCTTGTATTGCTATTGAAGTTCAAGTAAACATGTGAAATAAATATACATGTCTTTCTGTTTGTGTGCGTACAAAGAGAGGGAGCTGTTGAGAGAAAACAGGTAAATCTACAGAGGAAAATGAGATTGATACTCACAAATGACACTGGCAAGCTGTATTTGATGGAAACCTGTTTAACAGAATAGCTAGAATTTTAATAGAAGTGGTTCTACATATTATGCATCAATAAATGCTAAGTATAAAATGCTGACATGACATGAAAGTAGGGGTGCACGATAACTATCGGGCTGATAACAGGAAATTGTGACGTCATCCCGATAAGTCCGATATCATGACGAATAGCCCCGATAACATTTATATTTCTGTAAACACAGCAGTGTCTCGCTCCCTCTGAGCCTTGAATAACCAGCAGTGAATGTTATGTTCAAGTAACGTTGGCATAATCAGAAAAACGATTTCTCAATAAGGAAAATCAAGAATACCCCCTCATGCCAGAAAACAACTAGTTAACTCGGTCATAATTTTAGTAGTTGCTGACTTTAATTGATATTCGCAGTATTTTCCCACATGTTACACATAAAAAAGAAAAAAATAGAAAAGGCTGAAAGAACGACTTGCAAACGAGGGAACATCGAAAGTTACGTTACACCTTGAATGCAGCCTACAGCACAGCGCTGATCACAACAAACATGGCGGCGTGGAACTTCGTTAAAGTTTCAGAAGAAGATAGTTTGGTGGTTATTTGTGACGAATCCTCCGAGTGAATTCTACGAGGAGGGAAGCACAAGCTTTAATACGTAAAACCTGATCAGACACCTACAACATAACAATCACTTCCATGGAGTTTTGAAATCACGCTAACGTGAGCTAACGGAAGCTAATGCTAACATGTGCAAGCCAGCAGCAGCCTCTCCTCTCCCTCATCTCTCTCATCTAAAGCTTCCATGAGATTAAAAAATAAAAACTACTAAACCTCATTTACTTTAATTAAAGGTATTAATTTAAATGGAACCACAAGCCAAAATCCTTTAAATGTTAATCTTTTTCAGTTTGTAATTCTGATGCATGTATTTCCATCAGTTCAAGGAGCCTTTATTTTTTATATCAGTCAGTAATGAACCTTATTTAAGTTGATGTGAGATATCAAATAGGTTTGTTTGATAGCTTTATAAATGTTTGAGAGGCTTGACAATAGTTTTTAATTGGAAAAAATAAATATCTGTTCATTTAAAAAGTCAAAACTATTTTTGATTTTGTTCATAGTATTGATGTAATGATCTTAAGTATATGTGTGTGTTATCGGTTATTGGTATCGGCTTTTAGGAGCTGAAAGTTATCGGTATCGGTTTTAAAAAACAGTTATCGTGCATCCCTACATGAAAAACAAGACTGAAATATTGTTCTAGACACATTTGTCTAACAGCTACAATATTCAGTTGCAACTTTACTGATTACCAAAGATATCCCACATGAACCAGGAAATACAAAAATTTTAAATCTTATAGAAAAAATGATTAAGGATTTTGCCAAGTTAATCTGTCTGCAAATCATTTTCCAGTATTTTATCTGGTATTAGACTTTAGTGAATATAATTTCCCAAAACCATTTATGAGTATTGTTTTAAAATGTTCATGATGCCTTTCTGAGATACACAGAAAAATGTTGTGATTTGACATTTTTATTTGAAAAAGCGAACTTTCATGCATAGATGCAAATGATGACAGTGTGGCCATCATTTTCCTTATAGTGGAAAATGATGGAAAAAGACAACCAAATGAGACAAAGAGATAGTATTCTCTTCAAAAATAAATGATTGAGATTTAATTTCAGGCATGGAAATGGGATGGTGGATGGGTGGAGTCTATAAATGAGGTTAGTCATCCTGAGACACACACACACATATATATATATATATATATATAATGACATGTATGATTTTAATGACTAGGGGAAAATGAATCGATGACTTCCCTTTGTTGAACAAAATGTTTAACAGACTGCATTACATTTTCAAGTGATCCAAATGTCATGCATTTTTAACAGTGAATGAGAGAGAAATATATTCTATGTAATGTGTTCCAGTTTAGCACCACCAACCTCTATAATCTTTATAAATCTAATATAAAATCTAAACACCTGTTTAAATGGATTTCATTTGATTTTATGGTTTTGTCAGCACAAATGATCCCAAAGTGAAACAATTGCTTAAAGGTCAAATGACTGTTACTTTAAACATACAAAAAAATTATTTTGTGTTAGAAATTAACATCAATGGCTAATGATATCACACAGTAAAATATTTATACTAAATAAAAATATGCTATGCAAGATCTGTGATATAACAAGAGACTCTTTTAGCAGCAGCCATTTTTACATGAAATATTTATGTTAATACAGGAGGTAGTAGTTATGTCATTGTGCTTTTTAAATTTACACCAGAACTGTATTATCCCATGTAACTGTAAGTTTCTGTGTGGATTTAATGAAGGAAATCCATTTGAAAAGTACTGCATTGATGTTTTTCAGTAGGAAAAGGTTACTTAATGTAAACTAAGGAATTCACTAGACAACCCTGTCAGAAAGGTTTTTATTTATGGAGACTGTTGAAACTATTAAAATATCCTCAAGAAAACTCTTTATCAATGAAGCTAATCTAAACCACTACTGAAAATATTGAATATTTGCAAATAATCTTTAAAAACAGGTGAAAACTTCCTGCTTATCATACTGATGTGATTATACTGATGTGTACGTTTATCTATTTTTTTTTTGTGTCACAAATGCCCCAAACAGTAAGATTCATTACATTTATCTTTTGACTCATGTTTAAATTACTGAAAACATATTATCTGTATCCATACGTAGTACACACATACATTGGAATTTATTAAAAAATTACAATATTGGGTGTGTGTCTGAGTACTAAATAAAGAATTTAAGGAACAGTTACCAATGCTCTGTTAGCTCTTTACTGTAGCAGCAGATGGTTTTTAGTAAATAATAGTTCAATTAATTATCTAAATTTGATTACAGCATTCTCTTACAGACGCCAACAGCAATTAAACTTATTCCCCATTACAGTGTTGTCCATAAATGTAAATGCAATCATTATGAGAAAATGATTAGGCCAAAGAGTTTCGAGGGAAGACTAGTAATACTGAACCTTAGTTAAGACATTTCAGAACAAAACTGAGGCTGAAATTAAAGGATCAAGCGGGTTTGTTTACATTTTGAGAAAAATAATATATGAAATGCAGTCCCAGTCCTTACCAACTATCTATATTAGTTTCAAATTCTCACATTATAATGATTAAAGAGAGATAAAAAGTCAGAAAAAATAATACAAACATTTAGAAAAAAAAGGCTCCATAGTATGGAGCGATAGGAGTGCCACACAAATAAATAAATAAATAAATGTGGAAATAAAAAGAGAAATAAATAAATAAATAAATAAATGTGGAAATATGAAGAGAAATACATAAATAAATAAATGTGGAAATATAAAGAGAAATAAATAAATAAATAAATATATGTGGAAATATAAAGAGAAATAAATAAATATATATGTGGAAATATAAAAGGAAATAAATAAATACATGTGGAAATATAAAGGGAAATAAATAAATGTGGAAATATAAAGAGAAATAAATAAATGAAAAGGAAAATCATCTTTAATTTTCGTATTGCATTTGCTTTTCCTTTTTGGCATTCCTGTGACACAAGGATAAAGCAATGACAAAACACTTGGTGGACTGAGCTGTCAATCAAATGGCTCTGGGCGGGGCTTCCTGTCCAGGATAGATAGTCGTTCCCTGATCACTGGATTTCTGCCTGGCGGTATCATAGACATATATAGAGATAGACGCCGCATTGGCTGTTTGGAACGAGAAATGCGGCCGCCATCTTGGACCAGTCATTCTCTGGGATTATAACCGTAGTAGTATTACTGTACGTCGAGTCGCAGCACAAGTGAGAGAACATCCCTGAACATTGTGATTCAAAGGGAGATGGATCATCTTCAACAAAATCTTAAACAAGGTGTACCATCTCTCCACAAAACAGATTATTGAATTTTATGAGTGTGTTCATAGGCTGTCTCCTCTCATAAACCTTCAGGTTGTGACTGTGATGGAAGTCTTTGACTCATCTGCTTTAACATACAGATGCTAATAAGGAGAATAGCAAAAATGAATGTCAATTCAGTCAATAGCATAATGAAATAAACAATAAAAAAATAGGGAAAAGAGCAATAAAACTGTCAATTCAAGCAAAATATAACAGCATGATAAGAGTAGCCTACATTAAGGAGAATAGCAGTAGGCTAATGAACAGCAATGTCAAATTAATAAAAAGCCTAATGCAAATGGAATAAAACTATACAAACCATAAGGCATTAAAAGTGCTAAATGAACTAAGTCCATGTTGTAGCCTAAGTCTTTAGACCCTCTTAAAAGACCCTACTTAAAAGGCTACTAGCCTATAACAGGAATGGAGATATTCATTATATTACTAAGCTCACTATCAATATTAAAATATGCCAAACCATGTGTCATGTATCAAAGCTACATTTATGACCTTTGCAGCAAAAGAAAAAAAAACGCGTGAAAATCAGTTCGTTTCATGAGGTATGATTAAATACATTGACGACACACCTGCCAAACAAATAACACTGAGCGGAGCGGGTGACCGGTCCAAGATGGCGGCCCCAAATCTCGTCAGCGCCAGTAGGGAGTAGCGTTCGATGCGGCGTCTATCTCTATATATGTCTATGATACCGCCAGGCAGAAATCCAGTGATCAGGGAACGACTATCTATCCTGGACAGGAAGCCCCGCCCAGAGCCATTTGATTGACAGCTCAGTCCACCAAGCGTTTTGTCATTGCTTTATCCTTGTGTCACAGGAGTGCCAAAAAGGAAAAGCAAATGCAATACGAAAATTAAAGATGATTTTCCTTTTCATTTATTTATTTCTCTTTACATTTCCACATTTATTTATTTATTTCCCTTTATATTTCCACATTTATTTATTTATTTCCTTTTATATTTCCACATATATGGATTTATTTCTCTTTATATTTCCACATATATTTATTTATATATTTATTTCTCTTTATATTTCCACATATATTTATTTATTTATTTATTTCTCTTTATATTTCCACATTTATTTATTTCTCTTTATATTTCCACATTTATTTATTTATTTATTTCTCTTTTTTATTTCCACATTTATTTATTTATTTATTTATTTATTTATTAATGTGGCAGTCCTATCTCTCCATAGGAATGAACATAATGCTGAAAAAGGAAGTAGAATTACTACAATTTATATCTTTCCTTTAATCACAGTTTGTTTAGACATTTTTAGTAATTTATTGAACTATATGACGAAATGCACACAGACAGACACACACTGTCACAACACTTTTGAAACATCAGTTAATGTCTCACCATTTGTGGTTTGCTTCAATGACATTCAACAAGTTTATGTAAAAAGAAATCGTGACACATTTATATATTACTTCATAATTATTGCAGATTGGTAATTAATAATGCTAACGTGAAAATCAAAAAGTGCTTTTACAGTATAATTGGGTTGTAAAAAAATATGTATGTAATGTATGTATTTACAAGGGATGTATGAATGATAGTGGTTGCTGTGTGTCAAGTTTTACCTGACAGGTGAATTACCTGTGATGACAAGTCACAAGAACAAAACACTGCTCAGGCTACTTATATAGCAGAAGATGAGTTTTCAGACACTTATCTGTTTCTTTCAGTCAGTCCATGCAGACAGTTTTCTTTTTTGAGGCACAGATAGTATCGCAGAAAGTATCAAAAATACTGAGGTATGTCATTTGATTCCACAGGAAATGGTCCCACATTCTTCAAATCTCTCGCCTGTTGAAGCCAGAATCCAGGCAGCTGGTGGATGTTGGTACATATGGGTTTGGTAAGACCTAGCAGACAGTATGGTCGGCTGACAGGGTCTCAGCTGGAGACAAGTCTGAGCTGGAGAGTTTAAACATAGATGAAATCTGGAAGGCCTGGGAAAACACAAACACATACAGAATTTGAGGCTTACGCAGAATCCAAGATGGGTTTTGATGCCCAGAATCAGCAGTTAAGGCATACTAACCACCCAGTAAGCGGTGAGGGCGCCCTGTATGTAGCCTGTTAGCACGTCAGACGGGTGGTGCCTATAATCTGAGATCCGGGTCAGACCTGTGTAGAAAGCCAGCAGGACCAAAAACAACTGCAGCAGAGGCCTCAGCAGGCGAGCCCCACGCCATGTTAACCGGGCCTGGAGGTAAAACTAGAAACAAAAACACATTATTATTATTATTATTATTATTATTATTATTATTATTAACAAATGTGTGCTGAACTGAATTATTGTCAATGATCAATATAGTGCCTCTAGAGCACTGGTTCTTAACCTGGGTTTGAACCAACCCTAGGGATTCAGTGAGTCAGTCTCAGGGGTTCGGCGGAGGTCAAGACACCTGACTCATACGATTCATGATGACTCGCCCAGCTTGGCCATCACTGGCTACAGGTGATCACCTTACATTGCTTGGCCAATCTGT
The DNA here is from genome assembly GCA_018398805.1 of Hirundichthys speculiger. Lineage (NCBI taxonomy): Eukaryota > Metazoa > Chordata > Actinopteri > Beloniformes > Exocoetidae > Hirundichthys > Hirundichthys speculiger. The sequence continues at coordinate 209,771 of JAGFBZ010000307.1, read as the reverse complement.
GTTGCTTTTAATGGTCGACTTATGACTGTCGTGATGGTGCATCATGTGATTTCTTTAATATTTCAATCCATACTAACTATGTCGAGCAAAAACAGAAAGTGGTTTGACAACTATGTACAATATGGAGTAATTAGTAAGGTATGTAATTCTTGCAGTTCATGCGTTGTACTGGTTTTGTTCTTTGAACACAGTGATGTTAATGCACGCTTCATTTTGTGCACCAGTAAAACATATACCTATGTCTTGAATTTGAAAAAAATCATATTTTATTTTTCAATAGAGAAGGGTTTGGTGAATGTGCACATGAAACTGGTGGGGTTCAGGATCTCTAACAAGGTTAAGAACCACTGCTCTAGAGCTTGAGATGGTCACAGTGGCTATCTCTCTTTTGAATTTGAGTACTTAACACCTTCAAGCACTTCATGTTAGTCATAATTTAATTTGCCAATGATCTCTCCTTCTGTTCCCCTCCAGATTCATAATCTTATTTCAAGAGTGCTGCCAAGTACCTCCAATGAATGTCGCTCAGTGGCATCATACTCTAATTAGCATATTAGCTAATTAGCTAAGCTAGCTTCCAGGCCAGGTCTTTCAGCTGTTTACTTCTTTTCTACTGTGCTCCCACTTCAAGTACATCATAATCCATCATAAGTGTTCTCTTAGAGGCGTTGAGAGAACAAGGTAATAGAGCAGTCATCCACCAACCAGAAGCAGAGTTAAATCCCTGCTTCTATGCTGTACATATCCTTGCTAACATTGCCTCCAGTGCATTTATCTGCGTGCAGATGTGTATAGACTACGAAGTGCTGCATGAATAGGTGATTGTGGCATCAAGTGTAAAAGCACAAGATAAGTGCTAAGTAAATGTGGTCTATTTATTATTGCTAATACACGTTGAGACAGGTCAGAAGGTCTGACTACATGTTTAACTCTGGTAAATTCCTGATTTTAAAACTTCAATGTCGTCTTTCAGCCTCGTTATTGAAAAAAGTCTAAAGCTCCACTGTGTTTTCGGCTATATTTATATCTAAAACAGTCTCTTGTTTAGTTAGATCAGTGAGTAAATTAAAAGCAACTAAACATATTTTTACTGAACTATCTCCATTCAAATAAACGCAAGAACCAAGGATCATGTGGGTGTAACTGGCATATGCTGCTGCAACTCTTCTTCCAGTGGCCATAGAGAAGCAAGATTTATCTATTGCTTATTTATTGTTTGCAAGATTGTATATTCTTCCTGATCTGCTGATGTCACTCTTACATAGAGTAACTGAAAGTTGGGGCACTCTGCGTGATCAATACTAAGTGCCAACTCTTGGCAAGAATCACAACATGTTAATGACAATTGTTCATTTGTTCCTGCAGAAGGATAAAGGTCCTAAGAGACAAATGGCCATCTTCAACATGATGTTCTTTTGAGATCCACCGGCATTTGCTTTGGTGATAATTTGGTCAGAAGATTATGAGACTGATGACCCATGAGATCCTCAGGTGTAAAATCCTTCCAAACTGCATCAGTCTTGTTTAGATGTTCACTGGGTAACACAATATTAAACTTTTTAATAAGGATGCAGAACAGGTTTTTTCCTTGATGGCTCCTGCATAACATTCATAGCTGTATCTCACCTTTACTCGCCTCTTACTGTCAGCCAACAGTTTTCACACACCTTTCTAACAATCCTAGAAGTAGTCATTTTACTCCTAATCTTGTTTACTTCCATTTCTTAGATTAGGCCAAAGAAGTAACTACCTGAACACATGTTCTAGTTATTCTGCTATTGCAGCATCAGTTATCTTAATTTTCAAAGTGCTAGGAGGAGTAACCCATGGTTGCTCTTTGTTGGAAAAAGGTTTGAGAAAGGTGTTGTTCACAACTTTGAAATTTGCATCGCTTTATCTTTCCCTCTAAAAATGATCATGGGCAAACCTCGGTCCTTACAGGTAAACTGTTCTGTTACAGTACTGTATAGTGGGGTCGTATAAGGCTCAGTCATTTCAAATTCGTGTTAAAGTTTGGTTTTCACTTCCAAGTTGAAGTTTAGGGTCTACAGAAAAATTTGAGTCCGAGTGTCAAACACACAGATGAAAAACGGCCTCTAGGGGGCGCCGCAAAATATGTAGACTGCTACAACTTTTGATTAGATTATCCAATTTTAACATATGAGGTATGTATGGATTCAGAATTAAAAGGAGAAACAGGTATACCAAGCATTTGGTGACCAGATAAAAATAAATACACTTTTAGCCCAAAATATTACATGGACACAAGCGAAATTATGCTTTTTTTGGAGATAAAGTCTGGAAATGTCCTCAAAGTTGCTATGAAACATGATTTTTAAAGTTATTGTAAATAAAGGCTGTGTAATGACTCGACTGGATTTAAGATTGGTGTTCAGAATATCCCTATAGCACAAACATAGCTAGGATACCCTTATCGTACAAATATGGCTGCATATAGCCTACGTGATATGAAGCACCCAACTTGCAGGCCTTTTGTTATTGTTGCACTTTTTAATTATTTTGAAAAGATCAACACGAGTGGACATCGTCTGGGACCAGTATCGTGCTTTGACAATCAAAGGAGGAACAAGAGAAAAGCGAGGATCCGGCACCCGGCAACGCATCTCTGGCACTGCCAAAGTCCCAAGAGATTGGCAGGCATTTCTGGCAAATGAGGAAAATAAGACAGAACTGTTTTCATTCCTGTCAACTGCGCTTGTAACAGATGGACAGTTCCCAGATGACAAAGATGTCTACATAACAGCAGATGATTGCGTCCACCATGTTGGAAACAGTCCTCCAATGGATCGCTGCAACCACGAGGAAGCTGACACTCGTGTCCTAGTGCATCTTCTCCATGCCCTCCAAACAGCATCAGTTGGGATGGTCTATACTGGAGACACAGATGTTGTCGTAATCCTGCTGAGTAATTTCCATCATATCAAGGCTTTGAATGCAACTGCAGAAATCTGGATCTGCTTCAAAACTGGAAAGACATCAAGAATGATCTCCCTGAACACTCGCCACAAAACTGGGCACAGAAACATGTAAAGCCATGGCTCTTTTCCACGCATTCATGGGATCAGACAGCACATCTTCTTTCAAGTTCAGGGGTAAGCGATCCTGCTGCAAATTGATGCACGAAGTTCCACACTTGACAGAGGAGTTCGCAACAATCGTTGAGACTCCATTCCAAACCTCTCCAAGGCTGAAAGAAGTTGCAGTAAACTTTGTCTGTAGGCTGTACTCCAGTGAATCAAATGAGGAAAATGATGTTGATCTTCTTCGAATGAGGCTATTCTCACAGAAGACGAGGGATGTTGAAAGAATCCCCCCAACAATGGATGCTTTGGATCTACATCTCAAAAGGAGTGTCTTCCAAGCAAGCATCTGGACAACAGCCCACATGTAAGTATGCACCTGTATGGATTTGAGTACTATATAATCACAAAAAAACCATGCATTTATGTATTCATTCATTTAGGTCAATAATGCCTGACAACAACCCCACTGACCATGGGTGGAAAGAAGAGGACAGCAAACTTCTTCCCATTTGGACTACGCTACCACTTGCCAAAGACGTATTCCAACTAGATGTGAAGTGTGGTTGTACAAGTACTTGTACAAGTTGACCTGCCAGTTCTCGGTGCAAGTGCATGAAGGCGAAGTTAAAGTGCACACGTCTGTGCAAGTGCACATGTCAGAACTTCTAAGACTGACATAGAATAAATAAGTAATAATAAGTAAATTATAGTTATCATTGTAGAGTGAAGTTCTCAGAATAAATGTTAGCCCTATGGTCCTCTGTTCATTTTTTGAATGCCAGAAAAACTATTGTTTATCTTCTTATTGTTATTGATTTACTTTCTTCCAGATATAAAGTTCTTTTGTGAAAATTTCTCGTGAATAAAATGATGGCTTGTTGGCTTGATTGATTGATTGATTGATTGATTGATTGATTGATTGACTGAAAAAAGTTGAGACTCCTGATCCTAAATCAATACATTGAAAGTTCATGGCTGTTACTACATTTTGCGGCGCCCCCTAGGGCATAGAATAGAAGAGTGAGGAGCATTTCAATTTCAGTTTAATCACCACACAGTCTTGACTTGTGAAATAACATTAAAAAGTAAAATTCCTTAGCAACTTTGAGGATATTTTCAGACTTTATCTTTAAAAAAGCATAATTTCGCTTGTGTCCATGTAATATTTTGGGCTAAAAGTGTATTTATTTTCATCTGGTCACCAAATGCTTAGCATACCAGTTTCTCCTTTTAATTCTGAATCCATACATACCTCATTTGTTAAATTTGGTTAATCTAATCAAAAGTTGTAGCAGTTTACATATTTTGCGGCGCCCCCTAGAGGCCATTTTTTATCTGTGTGTTTGACACTCGGACTCAAATTTTTCTATAGACCATAAACTTCAACTTAGAAGTGAAAACCAAACTTTAACACCAATTTGAAATGACTGAGAAAAATTACACATGCATCCGACCCCACTAGTACTGTTTTCATGATCCTTTCACTTAAAAACTGTAAATAAAATGATACTTACATTTTATTTAATATGTTGAAAAGAGTGTTGTGTCAGTTCATTTTATACTCACTTAACTATTATTAACTTTTAAAAGGGATGCCCAAACCTCTGCATGCAGCTTCACTGAAATGCTGTTTCTAGATACTTGCATTAACAAATGCAGGGCCCCAGAGCTTATGTAAATAAACAAGCACACACACACACACACTAAGACACTCTTGCACACAATGGAGGAGAGTTGTCAGATGGTGAGACTCCTCCCACAGCGAAAACAAAGCCGTCTCTGTTTGTCCCATGTCTCCTTTCCCTCCCTCACCTCTTTCACCCTCTACATTTCTGCTTGAAACTGGACTGATGAGGGGGGTCCCTATGTCATTTACTGTGTCATTCTAAGAACTTTAGAGTGATGACAATAAGAAAGGCAAATCATTTTTGTTTGCCAATGTGTGTGAGTGTGTATGCAAAAACATAGATGGAGGAACTCACTGCTAAATACAGCATTGTGTACATCGCAAAAGAAGCATGGCCAGAGAAGAAGGATTTCCTACGGAGAGGGAGAAGGACAAAACCATATTAAATAACACAATTCCATAAATAAATGGTCTGTATCACAGATACACACCTGGCCTCTTCCTCTAGTTGGCGGTCAGGCTGCTGACAGGTCACTGTTGGGATGTAGGTTCCAGGTGTGCAGTTGAGCGATGCATAGGTGACCCCGCACACAGACAGGAAGTGTGGTCGCAGCCGTCCCACGCTGAGCTTGGCCATGTTGGTCAAAGACTGCCCGACGCAGCATCCAAACAGGAAGCAGCCCAGCTCTTTGTACAGACAGGACACATACAGGTTCCTGACGAAAGCTTTAGAGCTGACACCTCGGAAACGCACTCGGAAACACTCCCCGAGGGCAATCTAAAGATATAAAGGTAAAAAGGGATGTCATAACATTCCACTCGTTCCTAAACCATACATTAAGTATGATTTTACTGCCTACTTTGAGGGTGGATGATGACAGTGATGAGTGCTCACCGAGACGCCAGTGATGATGATCCCACCTGCGATGAGTAATTCATCTGGTATGGCTTCATCATGTAGATATGGATAGGTGATGCTCAGGTCCCCACAGATGAAGCCTCTTCTGTAAGGACTCACTGCCTTCAGCTCACATGCAAAGAATGGGATGGATGCTGCATGGGGGGCGGGGGGTGTGAAAGAGCTATGTTAATTAATTTAGCCCCAAAAAAGTTACCAATTGACTTTAGAGCAATCACAACTTACAAATGATATTATTCTTTGTGACCAGAAAATGAAGCTGATGCATAAGAGGAGGAAGACTTGAAAAAAGGGTTGAAAGAAGAACTAATGAAGAATCTGCAGATGGAATCATCAATAATAATAATAATTATTATTATTATAGGACTAGGTACCTTTCAGTTTCAACAGTAGTTGCAGCCACAGTAGTTTGAGATCAAAATCAGAATCAGAATCAACTTTATTGCCAGGTATGATTTTACACATACGAGGAATTTGTTGTGGCGATGATGGTGCACGCAATTAATGGAAAAATACAAACAATGTAAACTAAAATCTTGCGATATAAATATATATACACAAGGTGTTTTTAGCATTAAGGGCACAGCAACCAAGAGTGATGTGCCATGAAAATGTGCAGATGAACAGGTAGTCCAGACTGAGCGGCGGTGGCAGCAGCAGACCAGATGGTGATGGAGGAGGTGAGGATGGACTCAATGATGGCTGTGTAGAACTGCACCATCATTGTCTTCGGCAGACTGAATTTCTGCAGCTGCCTCAGGAAGATACATCCTCTGCTGTGCTTTCTGGATGAGGGAGCTGATGTTCAGCTCCCACTGAAGGTCCTGGGAGATGACAGTTCCCAGGAAGCAGAAAGACTCCACAGTGTCAATAGTGGAGTCACAGAGGGTGATGGGGGCAGGGGGGGCTGAGTTCTTCCTATAGTCCACAGCCATCTCCACTGTCTTTAGAGCGTTGAGCTCAAGGCTGTTCTGGCTGCACCAGGTCACCAGGTGGTCAACCTTCCACCTGTAGGCGGACTCGTCACCATCAGAGATGAGTCCGATGAGGGTGGTGTCATCTACAAACTTCAGGAGCTTGACGGACTGCTTCACATACTGTTTTTCAAACCAAAATAAAACTATGCTTTTCCCATTTGTTTTGGTCATATAAAAGTGTTTCCTGCAAAATGTGTTTTTTAGCCATCAGACCTGTCACTCAGCAGCTTCAGCCATGAACTATCTTGACTACTTTTTTCATGGCATGATACACACTAAAATGCACCTGGTTAATTTTCAAAAGTGTGCGCAACAGCAGTTATTTAATATGTCTGAGCCCACACTAAAAAATAATTTGCTTTCTTGAAAGGTTGACATGAGAAACTGAACCTCTAATCTTACAGTGGACAGGTGAGCGCTTCCCCAGTTGTAGTGAAACCACCAGTGTGTTGTACTGTGAGCCTACATGTATAGCAAAACAGCAATAAAAGAAGAAAGGTCTGAAAGGACACATTGAATATTGCTTAGAGTTAATGCTATGATGCTCAAATTTGTTTCTCAAAGCAGAAACACATTTGACATGTTGTCTAACAAAAATACTGGAGAAAATTTCTTTGATACATTTCTGATTTAAATCCTCTTTGACAGGGTTGTCCTATGGTTTTGGATCAGTTTCCATATGGCATGCAAAACATGAAAACAGTCAACAAGTCAGAGACATGAAAACACTGAGGAAACTTAGGGATGCACAATAACTGTTTTTAAAACCGATACAGATAACCGATAACTTTCAGCTCCTAAAGACCGATACCGATACCGATAACACACAGATATACCTAAGATCAGTACTCGAGTTGAGGGGGGATGAGGGCGGATGGCATCCCCCCTGAAATAAAAACGATCAAAATCATCCCCCCTGTAAAACTGCCATCCCCTCTTTCCATCCCTCCCCTTTTTACAGTAAATGTTGGGAATATAACTTATAATTATGTCATCATTAGAAAGTAGTTCGCATGTTGAGTAAAAGAAATAATAAAATCTGAGGGCACAGGGGCACGCGAACATGCAATGACGCAACATGATTGTTATTTTCAATTGGTTAATTGATGCCTGAGAGCGGCACGAGCTGCTGCGCAGAGCGACATATTGAGGAGTAACTGCACTGCAACGTGAGCATGAGGAAACGAGCGGCTGGACAACAAGATGTCAGGGAGTTTTTTTAAAAAAAGACTCAAATGACAGGTGAGCTATAAATCAATAATCTCAATCATTATTTTTTTATTATTCTATTCAAAAGTCGTCAGACTTGAGGTTGCATGCACAATAACAACACAGCTAGTTTTCCAAGCTTGCTGTGTAGCCTGCAAACTAGCTGAGACAAACTCATGTTAACGTTCATCTATCTTGTTAAGTAGCTTGATGAAACACAGGACTTGTCATTCAGTCACGTTAGATTCTGGTTTATGAGCGTGGCAAACGTAAAACAGATATTTACTGTTAGCGTTAGACGAGAGTTTGTCTCAAATATTTGAATTAATGACCAGAATTAATGATGAAATATTATTCATACGGCTATATTATTTTCATCAATAGGACTCGTCAGGCAACAAAAATAAGTGAAGATGTTAGCTAAAATTCAGATGTTCAAGGCAGGTGACATTAAATAGTTTTCCCCCCTCCTGGGGCCTGTTGCTTTGGCCTGTAATTTAATATTACAGTGAATATGATAAATGTGATTTTAACCTATACTGTACATTCTGTCTATTATCCAAGAGCAAGGTCATGTGCTTTTAGCATGACATGTCTGCACATTCTGTCAAACCCTATAATGTTATTTTCTTCACATAGAGGAAAGCCATGGCCAGGAAGCAGGAGGATCAAGAGCAGAAGGTACAGGTTTGATTATTAAACCTTTAGGGTTTAGACCAGGGGTTATTTTAACTGGGGATTCCCTGTAATTGACTTTTTTTCCCCTCACAATAATTGAAAAATCTGAAGATTGTTAGTAATCTTTTAATGTAATTAAATAATTGTTAATGTAGAAACTGATAACAAAATTTTCATGACTGTCAAAATGACCAATTGCAAAAAAAGTCTAGTGCAACCTCCAGTTTACACACTTACCCTTTTCAATTCATACGTAGGCCTATTAGTATGTAGCTCATTATTTCAGTGGCTATAAGGCACATTAATCTATTAATCTTCAACGTCACTGCTTAGCTAACAATCAGAAAGCAGGAACACGAAAAATTGTCGACAAAAAACATGATTACGAGAGTCTTTGGAAACTGCTATGAGATACTGAGACTTGAAACTGAGAAACTAAAAACTGTGCACCAGAGGGGAGAAAAGGAAAAGTATTGTAAAATGTTGAGAGAGTTTTTCTGTACTTCTGTACTGTCTTTAATAACACAAAAAAGAGATAATTGTTATGATTTTGCACTTAAAATAAACTTGGCTTGACTTGATTTGAGAGGATTCAGAAGTTTTATTTACAGTGTTTTGTTTTGATAATGAATTTACACCCCTGCCCCTGCCACTTTTTTTTTAAAGTGAAAAACATTGACCATCCCCCCTGATTTTTTTTTACAACTCGACTACTGCCTAAGATCATTACATCAATACTATGAACAAAATTAAAAAATAGTTTTGACTTTTTAAATGAATAGATATTATTTTTTCCAATGTAAAACTATTGACAAGCCTCTCAAACATTTTCTTAAAGCTATCAAACAAACCTATTTGATATCTCACATTAACTTAAATAAGGTTCATTACTGACTGATATAAAAAATAAAGGCTCCTTGAACTGATGGAAATACATGCATCAGAATTACAAACTGAAAAAGATTAACATTTAAAAGATTTTGGCTTGTGGTTCCATTTATATTAATACCTTTAATTAAAGTAAATGAGGTTCAGTAGTTTTTATTTTTTAATTTCATGGAAGCTTTAGATTAGGGGAATGGGGGAGAGGAGAGACTGCAGCTGGCTTGCGCATGTTAGCATTAGCTTCCGTTAGCTCACGTTATTGGATTTCAAAACTCCATGGAAGTGATTGTTATGTTGTAGGTGGCTGATCAGGTTTTACGTATTAAAGCTTGTGCTTCCCTCCTCGTAGAATTCACTCGGAGGATTCGTCACAAATAACCACCAAACTATCTTCTTCTGAAAATTAAACGAAGTTCCACGCCGCCATGTTTGTTGTGATCAGTATGCTGAGCTGCAGGCTGCATTCAAGGTGTAACGTAAATTTCCATGTTCCCTCGTTTGCTAGTCGTTCTTTCAGCCTTTTCTATTTTTTTTCTTTTTTTATGTGTAACATGTGGGAAAATACTGCGAATATCAATTCAAGTCAGCAACTACTAAAATTATGACCGAGTTAACAAGTTGTTTTCTGGCATGAGGGGCTATTCTTGATTTTCCTTATTGAGTAATCATTTTTCTGATAATGCCGACATTACTTGAACATAACATTCACTGCTGGTCATTCAAGGCTCAGAGGGAGCGAGGCACTGCTGTGTTGATAAAAATATATATGTTATCGGGGCTATTTGTCGTGATATCGGAGTTATCGGGATGATGTCATAATTTCCTGTTATCGGCCCGATAGTTATCGTGCACCGGAAACTTTATAAAGTGAAAAGCTTCTGACCCCCCCAAGAGATGGCTCAAATAGATTCTCATTCAAAAACGTGGCAAACTATCTCATGTGATATTAAGTAGATAAATTGAATGACACTAACTCTGATAATTATGCTGTTTGAGTAGAGCATTTAACTGATTTTTTTGTACAATAGGTTTTTAAGTATAACTATCGAGTCTTACTGTTTTGTCTAGAGAAACATGGGTGTTGACAAAATTACTACACCTAATTCCCAGTATACCGCTCCACCTCCTTCCAAGTAAACATCTACATACCAAGATGATCAGTTGGAAATGGGCTGAAAGCCAAAACTTGACTGTTTCAGACAGAAGGGGCTGCAGTATATAATCTGAGAAAAAACATTATAACATTAACAAAGCAGCAAAGATTATTATGAACAAATAAATGATAATATAATGCACTCATTAATATCAGCTAATGCTCAGCATTCACTTCTGAGTTGAGTCATTCACACATTCCAAATATCCTCTTAATCACAGCCAAAAGCTTGGACCAAATAATCAAAGCTAATCACATGGGGAATATGACAATTTAAAAAATAAAAATGAGGAGAAAGGGTCAAACGAGGAATATTTTTTTATAGAAAAATAAGAGTGGGAACCCTATTGTTCCCACATACAATAATGAGGAATAAGGAATGTGGTGGTCACCAAACTCCACTGGGACGCTGAGCCGAAGGAGAAGTAATAACAGAAAGGTCTTATTTCCTGAGTGAATATGAGTTAGGGTTAGGAAGTGAGGAGGGGAGAGGGTGTGACTCCAGTTCAACTCTTCCCAGCAGAACAAAGACTAACTGCTACAGCAGAACCAGAACCAGTCTCTGTTTGTCTTTGGATGTCTTTGCCTCTCTGTCTCTGTCTGTTTTTCACATGCCTGTACACAAACAGGAAAAATAGGGAGATAGAAGGAGAAAAGAGACTTGTTGCATAGCTCCCTCTCTTCTGCACATACCCAGTCTGTTGTTAATACAGGCTTCATCCATCTTTTTCCAATTAGCCAACATTGCATAATCAGTCTTTTTTCTCATAAATGGGCCATCCAGGATGGGGGGGTGGAGGTGTGTGGAGGGGGTTGTGAAAAATGTGAGTAATGGCCAGACAAACAGGCACACACGAACACATAGAACTCATGGATTGTACGTTTATTTATTTATACCAAATTCAATTCCCTCTGGCCTGAGTCTACCCTGAGAACTGGAGGTTGTCATGGAAACTGTACAAATCCCTGGGCAATGCATGAACTATCTTGTACAGAGAGCTCAAGAGCATGCATGAACAAAAAAGAGTGCATATGCTTTCCTCTCTCCTTTTATTCTCAGTTTTACTGTTATTCTAAAGCCGGTGTTAACATGCTGCTCACGGGCCTGATTATCACGCTCGTAGCTGCCGACTGTCATCGTTAGCTTCATATAAAGAGATGGAGACCAAGATGAACAGATATGTGAAGTTAACTCTGACAAGAAAGAAGGAATAAGTGATGCGTGGATGATTTCAGCGGTCTACAAACTAAACAGAAACAAGCAACAATTTGATACTCAACATGTTAAATTCATGAATAGAAATCATCAAGAAAAAGAATACATTCTTACACCTGATAAGCAGCAATAATTAATCAGTTAATCAACAATTTGTTGAGGTAATAACATGAAATAATGAGCTACACATCCTTATTGCACATACACTTCTAAAATGCCTATAATGACATACATTAAACAACGATAGATTTATTACAGAAAAGCTGAGTCAGATAACCACATTCATCTATAATGCTGAATGGAGCAGTTGTAAAAAGTTGCAGATATGTTATTTACCAAGGAGGAGGCAGAAGAGGTCCAAGCCGACCAGAAGTTTCCTCTTGGATAAAGCCGGTCCACTTATTTCCAGAAGTTTCTTCTCCATCCCCATCCCTCTGTCCGCCGCTGAGCTGCTCCTGGTGTCGGACGGTCTGAGCTGGAGCTCCGGGTTCGGGACTGAAAGCCCGGGACTCATGTGGACAGGCTGGGGTTGGAGTTCAGAGAGGAACACAAACAAAGAGCTTCTGTTGTTCAGAGTAGAGCGGAGACTGAAAGTGGAATAAACCCACGAGCTGGCAAAGGATTTAAGATGCTCAGCCAGCACGTGCTGACGCAGTCCTACTCTCATATTTAGTGTCATCAGAGGAGGCTCGTCCTGACTTGTTGTAGTACATTCATCATCCTGTTAATATGGGATGTTTGCGAAACAGACAAACTAGGAGAAGATCTCTTCCTTTGATTCTGTAGAGCACCAGCAAAAATGTTATGAGGCAGCCAGAAATGTCGAAGGTGTGCTGGGAGAGATGATGCGTCACAGTGACAGTGAAGCAGGCAGGTATTTCTCCCTTACTATGACCTTTCACCTTCATTTGATTTTAAAACTAAATGGAAATTTTCTGAGATTTTGTTGTATTACAACCTCTATTTTATCAACTCCACTACCACAAAACTCAAGACATTTTCGAAAAATAAATCACTGAATAAAATTAAATTAAATCAAATTAAACCTGAGATTTGTCAGTTCATTTCCCACCTTTATTTAACAGAGACGTACACAGTGTTGGGACACACCATGTGCTACAGGAAACCGCATGGTTTTCCTGAGACAAAGAACCACTGAAATGACTGCAACCCCCAACAGGCTTTGCAATGTTTATGGTTTTACGACAAGGTGATAGTGGTGTCACACCATCTCTAACTGGCTGAGGAGCCCCACTTCCCAGCAGGGGTTCCTGGCAAAGGTGGACCACGTCCACCCTCCTCCCACTCTCTCTCTCTGACCTCCACTACACCCAGGAAAGGTGCACAAATCTCTGGCCTGCTCCAGCAAGGTAAATAGCCAAAGGCCTGTGTTTCCCCTGCAACCTGTCTGCAGGAGATTTTGGCCGATGGACGTGATCTCGGCGGCCATCTTGATGAGGGACGAGAGCACCACGTGACCTCGCCCGCCATCTTGTGACGCCCTATTGCGCGAGTCGGCGGCCATTTTGGCGAGGGACAAGAACACGTGATCTCGGCGGCCATCTTGAACATTCTTCCCCCATTACCACACACACACCTATAGTTCCAGCACACATGTATATAAGTTTACACTGGTTTCCATTGAATGTGTCATTTGCTTATGTTAGTTTAGTCCTCTTTCAGTTAGTAGATATCAGGATCGTGATTCAAGTGTTTGTTCCTTTTAATATTTGTGTTAATAAATCCTGATATATTCTAATGAGAGAAGTTGTTTGTGGTTATTTTACACAGTTTTGTAACATTGGCTGGTTGCAGAGGTCTGTCCTCGGATTCACACCTTCTCTGTTGCTTTATAGCGCCACACCTGGTCACAGGCTGGCACGCATAGAACAACAGCCATTTTGAGACTGATTGTGCAGTTTAGTCCTTTTTCCTGATTTATCAGGTGGTGCCCCGTTTCATTTTATTAACTTTGTTAATACAGCCAATGTCATCATCAGAATGAGAGAAAGAGTCTGACTCTTCTCTTAACATTTGTTGAACTATGACTCTTTCAGATGGGCTGAGATGGTTCACATTAACTGGGGGATTCCATTCACCACAGGGGTTTTGTTCTTTCTCTACTTCCACATTACTCACTGTAACTGGAGGAGAGGTGCAGGATCGTTCAAAGATCGTCGGTGGATAAAGTGCACGAGCCTGCTGCACTGTCCCAATAACAGTTCTGCCACCGAGCACCACATCATAGTCTGTTGGATTTTGGACGTCCACAATAATGAATGGTTTTGCTCCTTTTTTCAGTGTCACAAGAGTATCGGTGAATTTTAGGCCCTCTGGCCACTGTGGATCAACATTTGGCTCAAAAATCAGTATTGTCTCATATTGTAAAGGTGCTGTCAGAACACGGCAGTCTACTTTTACAGATGAGCGTTTAGGGGACATGCACTTGCTCTCTGGTCGTCTTGACTACATATTCATGTGATTGCTGTTCAGCTGTAACTTGCTCTACAAAACCTTTAGTATGATACATTTCAAAGCCAGAAAAAGCTGCTTGGACAGTTTTAATAAGCTGCTGTTTATCAGTGGTGTTGTTCTGCTTAAGCTCAGTACAGTGATCCCTTATTTTTCGTGGTTAATGGGGACCGGCCGCCCCCCCGCGACAATCAAAATCCGCGATCTGGGGCCGGAGCCTCCCGAGCCTCAATAATGTGTTTAAATATGTTTAAAAACCGCAAAAAAGTAGCGAGGCACTGCAGCGAAACAAGACAAAGGCTCAACTGTGGTCTTTCTGTTACCTTCACAGCCTCTGGTCTCTGAACCGTAGTAAAGAAACTGCTGGTATTGTGCTATTTTTGGCTTGTAATTAGCGGCTAACACGCTAACAACAACAAAACAAAAAGTCCGGTTTTCTCTGGATGGAACGAGTGCTTTATTCTGTCACTGCAGGAACTTGTAACATCACACAGGTTGTATTGTTGGGCTCCCGTCGGTTAACAGAGAATATAAATCTATACACGCTGGGCTGCTGTTGATGCTCACTACACTTTTTCATCTAACCCCGTTTTCATTCTGCCGTCCCACGACACACAGCCATCATTTCCCCGTAAGGCCACCTTCTTAAAGGGGCCAGGCTGGCTCATAGCATTTCTTAACTGTGAGAGAATGCGCACAAAATTCTGTAATGTTTCCGCAATTTTTAATTTTTTTTTAAATTATATTATATATTTCTGAAAAAATCCGCGAAGCACTAAAACCGCGGTACCCAAACCGCGAAGTGGCAAGGGATCACTGTATCAACAATCAGTCCAATAACATTTGAGCCAATAATAGGTCATGAAAGACTGGCACCTTTAATAACCAGGGTGGGAACAATGACCTCTGTTGTGGGGACTCCCTATGTTGCCAATCTAAATGTCACCTCTATCCATCTGATTTATGGCATGTCTTCCCCTATTAGCAGCAATGAGGTTTAAAGTGTCATTAACGTCAATGATTTCCGAAATGTCTCTCAGTGTTACATGCAGTAAGTGCTCTGTTTTCCAGTGTTCACTCACTACAGTCGCTTGTGAGCCGGAGTCCCATAAGGCTCAAAAGGACAAACAACCGATTGTCAGGACAAGCACTGGGAGCAGGTGTAATATATTGGGTTCGTAGTATACCCTTAAGAATGAGACGGACACAATGCTTCGGTGTGGATGCCGATTTGTCTATTGAAAAACTCAAGCGGGAGCATACATGGGTCTATTGCACATGTGCAGTGGCGCTGAACTGTACTAACAACTTGTATCAACAGGGGGAGCTCTCGTATCGCATAACCTGAATTTAGCAAATACATTACAGTCCTTCTCTTTACCCCCTTGACCCCCTTAAAAAAATTTTTTCTTTACCAGTAACAGCGAAATACTGTCAAACAGCTTAACTTCACCAATGAAATTGTTTGTGCTGATGCCAAACCATAACAATAACAGCTAGATCCATACTCCGCTACAACTGTCAATAACGTGCACTTGGTTTAAACTGAGAACAGAATGTCTTCAAGCCAAAAACAAAAAACAGACTAACTGCAAGGCCCAAGCCAATAAGGGATTATTCTGCCCTTGACTTGGGGTCCCTAACTAATCATTGTACTTGCGTGGCTTCATGCGCACCCGGTCCGGGTAGCGACGCATAACCGGAGACCTGGGCTCGACGGAGCTCTGCTGCGGAGTGCTGGGCTCGACGGGGCTCTGTGGTGGCTGAGTAGAGCTGTCACTGCTGGCCACTGTCCTCGCAGGTGTTTAAGGACTCGTCCATGGTGCGTGTGTCAGCCCAGGAGTAGACTCAGAGTCCCACTGAGGCAGAGTAGAGACGGGGCTGGTGAACGGTTCCTTAAAGTCTCTGTGGTGTGTTGTGTAGTCGCTGGGGTTTGTATGCTGCATGTCAGCTTCCTTAGTGTGTAAGAGGTGATCGATATGAACAGAACGCTCTCGGGACCCATCGTTGATCAGGTACGTGACTGGTCACCACTGTGGCTCTCAACCACTTTTCCTTTCCTTCACGAAGGTTTCTCACACGAACCAAATCACCCGGGAACAGGTGTCTCAATTCAGTCGTGGTCTTGTCATGGTGAACCTTCTGTTTGAGCTGTTTTTCCTCAACCGTTCTCGCCAGGCTCGATTTAAGCAGGCTGAACCTGGTCCTCAGTTGGCATTTTAAGAACAGCTCTGCAGGTGAAACCCCCCGTCACTGCATGGGGTGTGCTCCTATACATCAACAGGAAATTGGCCAACCTGTGTCGCAATGTCAATTGTGGAGACCCCTCCCCAAGAACCTGTTTCAGTAGTGCAGCCTTGACTGTCTGCACAGACCTTTCCGCGGCGCCATTCGAAGCGGGATGATAAGCTGGCACAAGCATCTGCTTGATACTGTTGCTCCTCAGGAACTGTTTGAACTCACAGGAAGTGAACTGGGGACCATTGTCGCTTACCACCTCTTCCGGTAGACCTTGATAAGCAAACAGGTTGCGTAGCACATCAAGTCTTCACCGATGTTGTAGTTTTCATAGGCATGACCTCGAGCCATTTAGAGTGACTGTCCACCAGCACTAAGTACTGTTTGTCTTTCTCACAAAAGTCTATGTGCACTCTCTGCCAAACCCGTTCCGGCCACCTCCAAGAGTGCAACGGAGCCGCTGGCAGTTTCCTGACTGATTGGCATGCCCCACAGCTCAGTACTGTTGCTTCAATGTCGCTGTCCAAGTGGGGCCACCACACATATGACCTGGCCAGTGCTTTCATGCGGCAGATACCCAGATGTCCGGTGTGTAGGTCACTGAGCAGTTTCGCCCTATGTGTGGGTGGCACAATGACCCTCATTCCCCACAGCACGCATCCTTGCTCTTCAGACAGTTCATTTCTATGGATGAAGTGAGGTCTGAGAGTCTCATCATCAACGCTGTTGGGCCACCCATTTAACGTGAGCTCTCTGACTTTGCTCAGTACTGGATCCTTCTGTGTGCTGTGAGCTATGTCTCTGGCCTGCACTGGCAGGTCATCCACTATTGAGTAGTAGAAGATGCTGCTTTCTTCAGCCGTTTTGTCTCTGTGTGGCCTTGGCAGCCTGGATAAGGCATCCGTGTTTGCATGGTCTGCTGATTTTCGATATTCAATGTCGTAGTTCTAGGCCATGAGTATTAGTGCCCACCTTTGCATTCTCAGTGCAGCCAAAGTGGGAATTGCGGACTTCGGGCCCAGGATCGCCAAAAGTGGCTTGTGGTCAGTAGAAAAGTGGCTTGTGGTCAGTAGTAAGGATAAACTTCCTCCCGTAGAGATATTTATGGAACTTTCTCACTCCGAAAATGATGGATAGGGCTTCTTTCTCTATTTGAGCACACTTGCTCTCTGCCTCCGATAAGGTGCGTGATGCAAAAGCAATTGGTTTTCCTTCGCCATCTTCCATGATATGTGAGATCACCGCTCCCACACTGTAAGGGGACGCGTCACAGGCCAGTCTCACTGGCTTCTTGGTGTCGTAGTGTACAACAACCTTGCTTTCTAACAACAGTCTCTTAGTCCTTATGAACGCCTCCTCGCATTCGAGTGTCCATTTCCAAAGACTCTCCTTTTTGAGTAATGCATGCAGGGGCTGTAACAGGGTGGACAGACTCTTCAGGAAATGACCATAGTAATTTAAGAGCCCCAGAAACGAGCGCAGCTCCGACACATTTGTGGGGCTTGGAGCATTCACTATAGCTTCCACTTTCTCGTTGGTGGGATGGAGCCCTTCACTGTCTACTATGTGGCCTAGGTACTTCACTCTGCTTTCCATGAACTTGCACTTGGATCGTTTCACTCGAACACCATACTTCTCCAGACGACTCAGGACCTCCTCCAGTTTTTTAAGTGTTCTTCCCTTGACCCTGCTGTAATTAGAATGTCATCAAGAAAACAGGTCACATGGTCGAGGCCCTGCAGTATTTGATCCATCACTCCTTGGAAGATGGATGGTGCACTAGACACCCCATAAGAGAGGCGGTGGTAGACATATAGCCCACGGTGAGTGTTTACAGTGAGGTATTTTTCTGAATCTTTATCCAGTTGTAGTTGTTGATAGGCATGTGACAAATCTAATTTTGTGAATAGTTTTCCTCTAGCCAATGTTGCGAACAGATCTTCTGTTTTTGGCAGTGGGTAGCTTTCCTCCTCCACACTCTGGTTTATGGTAACTTTGTAATCGCCACATATCCGTATAGACTTGTCAGCTTTTGGGACTATGACAATTGGCGATGCCCATTCACTTCAGTCGGTTTTGGAAATTATGCCCATCGCTTCCAATCTGTTCAGCTCCCTTTCCACTGGTTCCCGGAGGGAATAAGGCACCGGTCTGGCCTTTCTATAGATGGGCTGTGCATCTGACTTCACTCGAATAGAGGCTTTGAACTCTTTAATGATGCTGGGGCCATCTTCAAACACCGCTTTGTGCCTCTGTAGCACAGCCTCCACATCTGGCACACTAGCACCATCTGCTGCCTTAATGGAGAAAATTTCACTCCAGTTCAATCTGATTTTATCCAACCAGTCACGCCCTAATAGCGTTGGTCGGTCCCCCTTCACGATCACCAGAGGTAGCGTTGCGGTCTGTTGCTCATATCTTGCATTCACATTTACTTGCCCTAGTATGGGAGTTCGTTCCCCAGTAAAGGTAGACAGCCCCTGGCGGCATTTTTCAAGGGGTAGGTGAGATGGGCACTCTTCATAAAAAACCTCAGACACTAATGTTGCATCTGCTCCAGTGTCTAGCAGCATATCCAGACCCCTTCCTTCCACTGTCACATGCATATTAATGCCACGCTTATAACTTGAAGCCGTAAACACAGAGCACACTGTGTCTTCATCATCATCTTTTTCATGTTCTTCCTGCTAAACACAGTGTGTCTTTTTATTCCTACACATACATGAGATGTGGCCAATTTTAGCACAATTGTGACACTTTTCCTGCTTGAATCTGCATAAGTGTGCAGAATGCTTACCCCCACATCTGTAGCAAGGCGCTTGCTGCTGCTCTCGGCCATCATCATTTCTAGGTGCTGGTTTGAAACTCTGTTAGGCACTGTTGCCCCGAGATTTCCATCCACCCTTAGTTTGTTCTATGTGCACTTTGTTTACTGTTCCTGTGTCTTTCATTTGTCCCAAAAATTCATGTGCATTGCGTGCTGCCGTCTCCATGGCCAAAGCTGTGTCACATGCCATTTTGATCATAAGCCCTGCCATTGATAACAGTCTCCTTTGTACTTCTTCCGACTTTAATCCAGAAACAAAACGGTCACGTAGTGTGTCATCGAGACGTGCCCCAAAATCACAGGTTGAAGACAGTTGCTTCAGTGCAACCATATAATCAGCATTAGACTCGCTGTCATGTTGGTTTCTCTTTTGGAACTTAAATCGTTACACAATGATGAGTGGTTTTGGCTTGTAATGGTTCCCTAATGATTCACAGAGCTGCTTGTACGTCTTTGTGCTGGGTTTGTTAGGGCTTAGTAAATTCTTCAAAAGTCTGTAAGCATCAGCTCCAATCACTGACAAGGACACACTGACCTTTTTGTCATCCTCCACACTGTTTGCGGTCATCCACATGTCCAGTCTTTCCAAATAAGACTCAAAATCTTCCTGTCCTTCCTTGAATTCGCCAATAGTGCCTATTTGGAATGCAGCCATTGTTTTTTTTTTTTTTTACAGTCTTCTCCATTTATCTTCTAAGGAGCCCTGGAAGGGACATGAAGGAAAAAAAAAATAGGAAAAAAATTTTTTTTTGGAGAAAATGTATGCACTAGAGACAAACACTAACTGGAGATCTCGAGTTTGAAACTGGAGATCTCGAGTTTCAAACTCGATCTCCAGTTTGATTTGCAATGCACTTTTTGGCCACCAGGGGGCTGTCTGAAGCAACACACCTACCAGAAGAAGGATATCGCCATCACATCAAATCAAAATATGGTACTGTCTAGAATAGAATAGAATAGAATAGAATAGAATAGAATAGAATAGAAAACTCCAGTGCCAACCCCCCGCCCCCAACCCCACCCCACCCCCCCACAAACACACACACCTGACCTCTACCCTACTACCACCATGCAAATCAATTACATATATGGACGCGCAAAATAAGTTCTCACCTGGATCAATCCCATGCAACAAAACTGAATAAGGTTTTTGTCCAGAAAGCCACGTCAAAGAATCCGCGATCTCTGACGTCCCCAAGGAGTGTCAGCCAGAACTCCACGCATTGGCGGCGCAGAAACCCCCACCAATATTCGATGCGCTAGTTAGCGGTACTGGCTCCCTGTAGGTAGCTGTCAAGGGTATCATCTGGCTCCATGGGGACAAGGGCATGCTGGAAGGCTCTCACATGTCCATTTTCAGTCCCAAGATCACCCCTCACAATTCTTGGACAGCCCCTTAACCGCTGCACAGCTTCTAAGTAGTACCCTCCAATTACCTTTGGGTCACTACTTGTAGTGTAGGCATTAAGCCAGATCATTTTTCTTGAAAAGCTATCAATGCAGCCATTCACACAAATACCATACGGCTTTAATTTATCGTAGGAGTCTATGTGCCAGATAAAGTTGGGGCCTTTTGAGACGTACCTCCTTCGTGAGAGACGTCCTGCTTTTCTTAACTGAACCCCATGAAGTCCAGCTCATTCAATACCATCCGCACATCCTCTTTCCTTACACGTAGGCCATATTACCTGCATTAGGGTACATCCAACGATAGCCATGCAACTGGCCGGAGTGTTGCAGTTGATTTCGGATGAATTCGTCAAGCTCTCCTACACCCGAATAATCCAGTCGTCGATTAAGTCCCATTTCTGCGATCATTCTCTTTAAATGTCGGAGACTGATGTGATAGTCGTGTCTCCTTGCCAATGCTACCCGGATATCTTTGTACTTCAGTCCAAGATTAAAATAAAACTCTATAAATCTCTCCATTTCTCGTAGGCTAGCCTACCTCGAATCACTGTCACGCTCCTGAGCTCATACTGTACGACTAGCTTAGATCAGACAACGATGGAGACGTTGCTTGGCAATCGACCACTGTCACTCACCGGACAGAAGCAAAAACATACCAGGAGAAACAGCTAACGCCAAGAGTCAATATTGGCTTCGATACTCCAATGCAATGTTTCTGGCATTGACCTAAACTATTATGGTGCATGGCAGGGGTGAAGGAAAAGAGATTCCTTACCAAGCAGGCATATTGAACACTGACATGCACTTTGTAATTCATTAGGCCTACTTTGTAATCTCATCATGACAATAAATGCATTCTATTCTATTTTTTTAATATTCTATTCTATTCTATTCTAGACAGTACCATATTTCGATTTGATGTGGTGGCGATATCCTTCTTCTGGTAGGTGTGTTGCTTCAGACAGCCCCCTGGTGGCCAAAAAGTGCATTGCAAATCAAACTGGAGATCGAGTTTGAAACTCGAGATCTCCAGTTAGTGTTTGTCTCTAGTGCATACATTTTCTCAAAAAAAAATTTTTTTCCTATTTTTTTTTCCTATTTTTTTTTTCCTTCATGTCCCTTCCAGGGCTCCGTAATCTTCCACAGTCTACGTTTTGTTTTGTTCCTCAAACTTGCCACAGGGATCCTTTCTTTGTGCTAGAATATCCCATCCTCGTCGCCACTAATCTATTGGGTTCGTAGTATACCCTTCAGAATGAGACGGACACAATGCTTCGGTGTGGATGCCGGTTTGTTTACTGAAAAACTCAAGCGGGAGCATACATGGGTCTATTGCACATGCCCAGTGGCGCTGAACTGTACTAACAACTTGTATCAACAGGGGGAGCTCTCGTATCGCATAACCTGTATTTAGCAAATACATTACAGCAGGGTGTTCAGCATGGGAGCGTTTTACCCTGTTTTCCACCTCCCAGGTTACCAATCCAACGACACATGTATGTGGAAGGATAGTGTCAGGTTCAGATGGAGAGTCCTCTGGCTGATGCTGCCTTGACAGGGCGTCAGGCTTGAGGTTCTTAGAGCTAGGTCTGTATGAGAGGGAGAAGTTGAAGCGGTTAATGAAGAGATCCCACCTGGCTTGACGAGAGTTCAGCCGCTTGGCTGAGCGGATGTATTCTAAATTCTTATGATCTGTCCAAACCACAAATTGCTGCTCCTCCCCCTCCAACCAGTGTCTCCATTTCTCCAGAGCAAGCTTCACCGCTAAAAGCTCCCGGTTTCCAATGTCATAATTTCTTTCTGCTGGGGACAGCTTCCGGGAGAAAAAGGCACATGGGTGGACCTTCTGTTCTGTTGCTGACCACTGAGAGAGAACGGCACCCACACCAGTTGTCTGATGCATCCACCTCCACAATAAACTGGCGAGCAGGATCAGGGAATATTAGAATGGGAGCAGAAGGGAATCGTGATCGCAACTCACCGAAGGCCTCTTCAGCTGCAGATGACCACTGGAAGGGCACTTTGGGGGAAGTGAAAGCAGTGAGGTGGGCTGCTACAGAACTGTAGCAGCCCACCCAGGGGCCCAGATGAACCTTTTGTAAAAGTTGGCAAAACCCAGTAAGCGTTGAAGTTCCTTACGTGTAGAAAGAGTGGGCCAGTCTGCAACTGCCTTGATCTTGACCGGGTCCATTTGGATTTTACTAGCATTGATGACAAACCCCAGAAAGGAAACCTCTGAGACATGTAATTCACACTTCTCAGCCTTCACGAATAGTTGATTCTCCAACAGCCGCTGGAGGACTTGACGAACATGTACCATATGCTCCTGCTTGGATTTGGAGAAGATGAGAATGTCATCCAGATATACAAAAACACAAACATTGAGCAGGTCCCGGAGAATGTCATTCACCAACGCCTGGAAGACAGCAAGAGCATTGGTGAGACCACATGGCATGACCAGGTACTCATAGTGTCCACTGGAAGTATTGAAGGCTGTCTTCCACTCATCCCCCTCTCTTATTCTCACTAAATGGTAGGCGTTGCGGAGGTCGAGTTTGGAAAAAATGGTGGCACCTTGCAGCAGTTTAAAAGCCGAGGAGAGTAAGGGGAGAGGGTACCTGCTTTTTACAGTGATGTTGTTAAGTCCTCTGAAGTAGATGCACGGCCGCAGAGTAGTGTCCTTCTTACTCAGGAAGAAGAAGCCTGCCCCTGCAGGGGAAGATGATGGCCGAATGATTCCTGCAGCCAAGGAGTCATTGATATACTTCTCCATAGCCTTAGTATCTGGAGCAGATAGGGAGAAGAGTCGGCCTCTAGGGGGAGAAGCACCTGGCAGGAGATCAATAGCACAGTCATATGGGTGATGGGGTGGTAAAGAGGTGGCTCTGGTCTTGTTAAAAACCTCCTTCAGGTCCAAATACTCTTTGGGAACTCTGGAAAGATCTGGAAACTCAGGGGTGACAGGCGGTACAGCAGATCTCAGACGCACAGCATGACAGTGACCACTCCATTGGCGTATGGTGCCTGAAACCCAGTCTATGTGTGGATTATGTCTTCATTGCCATGGATAACCCAGAATGACAGGCCGTTGGGGTGCGTGAAACAGGTGAAATGTTACATTCAGCTGCCATGGTGCGGAATTCAATGGAGTAATCAGACACAGACCTCCCTCCTTGCCTCAGGTTGAGCAAACCTCGAGCAACCTCTCTTCCAGGTGTGACATGGTCAAAAACCTTCAGCAGAGAACAGCTGAACTGACGAGCAGATGGAGGATTGCTTCTCCCACTCTGCAGTTCCCCAGTCCTTAGCCCTGCCTGATAGCAGAGAGACAATGTATGCCTCCCGAGACCTCTCTGTGGGAAATGTGGAAGGCTGTAGCTCAAAGGAGAGGGAGCACTGCACCAGAAATGACCAACATGAACCAGGGGCACCAGAATAGCGTTCGGGGGGGGGGGGCTGGAGGAGTGAGAACTGGAGGGCTAGGGGAAGGAGACGGCACAGACCAACGATCCGAGACGGAGAGCTTCTGGAGATGCTCCTGAATGGAGCTCATGCTCTCCTCATGGTGGGTAGCCAGCTCTTGCAGGCCACCTGACATGGAGGCAAGAAGGTCCTCATGGCGCTTAAGTGCACCGGCCTGGGCCACCAACTCCTCCTGGAGTGCACCAGTGTCGGCTGGGTTCATGTTGGCCAGATTGTACTGAAAGGATCAGTGGTGTATAATTGAACCCAAATGCACGACAACAGAGACAGATATATCAGGCACAGTTCTTTATTCAAGTGTTCAGGCAAAGTCAGAAAACCAGGAAATCCAAGAGAGCGAGTGGACAAATCCGACAAGGGGCAGGCAGGGAATCTAGAATTCAAGTCAGGCAGATGGGGTCCAAGATCAGGTAATCAGGCCGTATACAAGGCAGATGCTGGATAGCTTGGCAGGAAACAAGACAACCTGGCAGAGAACTGGGAACAATGGACCGGTATATATACACTGCAGGTAGAATGGGAGGATGAGCCACAGGTGTGGAGATGGGTGGGGACGACCAGGTGCAGGTGATTGGCAGAATGCACAGGCTGAGTGTGAAGAGTGATCTGGAATGACAGGAGAGTTAGCGATGTGACATGAAAACAGAAACAAACTAGGAGCTGGTATTCCTGACATATATGGACTTCTGGTGCCTCAGTTTATAAGGTGTGTGTCTCTCTGCCTGGGTCAGAGAGAAATCTTTTCAATTCTCTCTCCATGCGCATGATATTTTTACTCACTTGACTTAATAAAAACATTGTGAACGCAGTTGTTATCTTTGTCATGCTACTTGGATTCTTCTTCAGATAATTTTCCACGACAATGTCTGAGGACACCTTGCAGTCATCATGTTGACCTTGAACTCCACTGTATACGAGAGTATCTGTTCAATGGCTTCTCATTTTCTTGGTCAGTTGCAACAATGATCTGCAGTGCACCAGCAAATCTATCCCAGAAAGGCTTAAAAAAAATGGAGCGGCCTTGTCAAAGTCCACACTTCAACTCAAGTGAAATGCTGTGCTGTAACTTTATACCAGAGAATTCCCTAAAACCTCAATAAAATAAATTCCTCCACAACAATGCGAAAAACTGAAAAAACAAACCACGTAAGACATTTTTATGACATTAATGGGATTTCGTGACCTATTAAAAATAAAAAGAAAGTTTGTCTTTTTGTGCCAGCCTCTAACAGACACATGGTGAGATTGCTGCTAGAATTCAAACTTATGTCTCACATTCTGGTTGTTGCTGCTCTCTCTAAAATAATAACTACATTGCTGTGGCATCCAGGGTATGTCATACAGTCGTTAAAACATATTTTTCACATATTCTATTTCTATTTATACTTTCTTCCTGTGGAGGGCAGCAATGGCCCTGTAAGAGGAGGTTTCTATTTCTGTATGTCATAGAAAAAAAAAAACAGTGACACAGAAAGTGAATACTTGTTCGGCTGTAAAGGTGAAGTAGAAACAGAGACAGTGACTTCCCTGTGAGAAACCCCAGAACTTCAAAATTGTGTTTTTTGGTCAAAAAGGTCAGTAGGTAATCCCAGCCACAGAAAATCCAATATCCTAAACGTGCGTGTTTATCTTAAGAAGATAGAGAAGTCACTACTCATTTATTAATTACATATTATAGATTATAGATCTAAAAGAGGTAACTGAACACATTCCTTGAGTTATAAAAATAGTGTAGCTATTTTCAACCTTTTAGTGGTATTTCATCATTTCATCACCTCCCTTCATATGACACATTACAGGACCTCAATGAATAATTATGTACGTCACTTCCTCTGATGATAGGTAGAAAAGCTGATTTCTGGGAAAACTTTCTGAACCATAAACAGGGAACTGATATAAATTATGAATGCTAAAATGCAACCATTGCATTATAAATAACTTCCAAAGATTTGAGACTCTAGTGTATAGTATAAGTTGAAAGTCTGTCCTGCTGTGTTGAATTTTGGCAAATAATTAAGCTTTTGTATGTACAAAACTGTGCCAAAGTCTTAAGCACCTCTTGTGATACTTATCTATTTTTGAGTCTTTTTGAGTTACAAACAAAAATCCTTGAAACCTGGCTCTCTTGAATTTAAATAGAATGGAGTCTTCATCAATATCACAGCAAATAGTCTCCTTAAAGAGTTAAATCTGTGTTAAGTTCTGAACTTTATGGGGTTTTATTTCGTGTCTGTATTATCCAGAGCTTTTTTCTATTTTTATATAACCAAAGCCAATTGCTGATAGTTACCAATATTGCTAATGGATATTCTGATATTCTGTTTGTATCTTAATAAAGAGATGGAATTATAAATATGGATGGCCATTTAAACTGAGATGAAACAACACGACCTGAGTACTTGTTTTTGTACTTGGGTAGTGAGTTTCATTGAGGAACAGAAGGCGTGGAGTTTTGCACGACTGGAACATATGACCTTCTAGAAATGTCTGTCTTACTCGCGCTACTAAGTTTCTCATTTTCTCTGTTTCATGCCGACTTCCCAATCTCTGTCATTCCCACGCAAACAGTCCCCTAATCTTTCCCATCATGATGTCACACTTCTCAATTTTTGATTCTTTGTGAAAGTTTTACTACTGACATGCATAAATCACCAAACTCAGCTTATAGGAGGAAACCATCTTTTTAAAGTGAATTAACTGTAAGCATTAGAGGGCCTGAAAGGTGTCCTCATATCTATAGGGAGTTGCTCTGGGATAAGTGTCTGATTACGCTCCAGTGGAAGAGGCAAAGATAAGCTTTAAGCTCCACTGAACACTTTTGGAGAGATGAAAATGTTGGATCATAAATACTTCCCATCAAACCCGTCTTATCTTCAGAGGGTATATTGTTGTATTCTAATCATACATGTCATCAACTATTATACTTGTCTGTGACTATTGTTGAATAATAGTCAGTTCCTGTACTGTGAATGTCCTTATATACTTCCTTTTTAGTAACAACCACAAACTTTCCCTCAACACTGCCAACAGTACTCTTCTGACCAGCTGATCGCAGAAAATCACTTCTGAAAGGGATTACGATAAATCCCAGTGTCATCAGCAGTCTGATGCAATTACTGGATCAATTATCAGCTGATCTGGATCGGAGGCCCTCGCCAGTAATTACAACAGACTGCATTAGATGTAATGTGAAGGAAATACAGTGGCTCAGAGCAAACACTGTCCTCAGATCTGTCATCTCTACATTTGCAATTCAGCAACATCTCTGCATGTTGTTTACACTGACCCAAACAATAATCTGCCTCCGACAGTCTGAAACCGTGATAGTGGATGGACGTGTCTGTGGTCTGGTGTCTGTAAACATCCCTGACTAGGTGAAGTGTGGTCTGACATTATGTCGTCACATCAGGAAAAGTTCAAACTCGAAGCTTTGTTCTCTTTTCAAACCCGCTGCTCTGAGGACAGCTGCATCTCCTCTCAGTTATGAGAAGACTTATTTATCACAGTGTAGCTGTTTAGCAGTCGTGTGCACGTCAACATAATTGGTTTGGCTGTAATTTGATTGTACTCCTCTTTAAACAGAAGATAAATATGGTTAAGTTTGAAAAAGCCCAGGCTTTTCTGTTATGGTGCTGAGAGACGGTTTGAGATTTTTAAATTTAGAGCAAATCACATTAAAATATTTACAGTACAATGTTTAATATACCTTTAGGTATATAGGCTGTGCAACAATAACACCTTCTTTATTGTAGGTTAGAGCATGTAGCACTGATTTGTTCTCTTTTTTCCCTCTTTGGTATTGATGTGACTACTACTGTAGGACCATCAAACAACAAACAAACATTTTTCCTAGTTTGTTGTATCTGGAACATTTTGCTTTGGACATTTTATAACCAACTGCTCTATCTGTATTTTTTTTTTCATGATGGCACTAGAGTTGTGTTTAAACAGCTGCATTCCTCTTGGATGGCTAGTAAATGTTCATTGAAGTAGTAATAATCCGAATTTTGTCCCAGGCTACAAGTCCATGCTCACATTCACTTTTATTCATATAGCACCCTTTATAGGCACTTTAAACCAAAGCCTTTTAAACTTTAAAAGTTTAAAATAATCTTATTCAGTTCAAACTGCTTTCCAATTCAATAGAATTAACAATTCATGAATAATCCATTTCATGATTCAGTTCATTCCAATTCATAGTTCTCTGAATTGCAATTTATAATCCAGTTTATTCAAACTGAGTTCAAAATTCTAAATTATTTTCAGTTCATTAAAAAATGCCTTATTATGGAACCCAACACACTCCCCCTGCCTGAGCATGTACATAGTAATAGTGGAGAGGAAAACAACGGATTACCAGGGCTGAACCAGAACCAGACTAAGGGAGGGCAGACATCTGCATCAGGCTGGGGATTACATGTTCGTTTATTAAGGTTTGATGCTCAGTTAGCTGAAGCAATTTTATGTGACTGCTGAAAATTTGGGATTTTTAAACCCCACCTTAAAATTAATAAACCATGAGGTAAACTGTTGCATATGGTGATATATTGGTATTATATCATCATGAAGAATGACAGTTGTTGATGTAATGTTATCTCAGGGATAAGAGATCATGTATATCCACCTTAATTCTGGACCTGTCACCTTTAAGTCCTTCATTCATTTAATCTCTGTTTTTAAATGATATTATACACTATAGCACAGGTGTCAAACTGATCCGTTAAAGGGTCGTGTGGCTGCAGGTTTTTGTTCCAACCATGCAGAAACACAGATGACTTGTTTCATTCAAACAACTAGTTGATTGACTAAAACAAGTCAGCTGTGTTTCTGCATGGTTGGAACAAAAACCTGCAGCCACACGACCCTTTGTGACCCCTGCACTATAGAAATAGTGCTTTCTTTTTCTGATATTTGGATTCTTTCCAAGAATCCAAATATCAACAATTTTCTTAGCCATTTGTTGTGATGAAGTTTTGCCATCTTTAATGCTCAAAGACTCTGTCTTATACGGTTATTGCTTTTGCCCCAAATCATCATCTCAATCACCTGTTTAAACATTTTTTTTACCTCTTTACTAGCACTACACTGCACAGGCCTGAAATGCAAACATGACAAAGCGAATCAGTTAACTGCTAAACAATAAAATTGAAACCGCATTGTTGAAAAACATTTTTCCCATACCTCAAAGAAGGGAATCTGTCCTGAAAGTAGAGGAAAAGCATCAAAGTGCTAATTATCCATGGTTTTCTTCATTATTCCATTCCCCTACTTCATCAGTTAATTTAAATAACTGTTACATTGTTTTTTTTACAACTGTGAATGATTGGTCAACAAAGTCATGAGTATTCAGTTTCTATTTCTGTTTTTTTTTTCTAACTAAGGTTGATTAATTTGAGTACAGTCCCAAATTTGAAAGCAATTTTTTTTGTTTGTTTGTTTTTTGTTTGTTTTGTTGTCATGTTGAGTGTTCATAGCGACAGTTCAAATGGAAGCAAAATCTGCTTACTCAAGAACACATTTTGCATGCAAATAAGATAATGCGTTTTTTCTCTCTTTCTTTTATCTAATAGCACTCTCATAAGGTAAGAAACTCTTCAGCCTGTGTGGTAAACTTAATCTGACACAGAACACAG